>OY748288.1:8898043-9498043 GCA_963556515.1 Nudaria mundana | reverse complement strand
ATTTAGAACAGACGCGTTCCTCTTGGCCGTCAATCTTTCCGCCCATACGGGAGCCCCGTATAGGGCCATACTCCGCACGATCCCCAGGTACAGTCTCCTGCAGGAGGCGTTGGGACACCGCTCGCATGATTTAGCTTGGGTATTTGACGAAAACTATTTTCCTGTCATCCGATTATGGTGCAACAAACTCTATTATGTTGCCTTGAGTTGAACTTATACTTAATATGGTGAAGTTCTAATATGGGTGACTATGGAACCCTATTTTATGCGTGGCCCGACACGCACTTGGCCGTTTTAATTAATTTTATTAAATGTACAGACACATTATTTCTACTATTTTATTATAGTAGAGATCTCAGGACAAACATGTACTAGTCTATACTGATGATAGAAGAATATAGAACGTAACTACATTATATTTTGTTAATTTTTATTTGGAAACAACAAATTTTATTTGTTACATCGTGAATGTAGCGTATCCCAGTCTATAGGATTATAAATTACATGGCCCATAACCATTAGAACATTCTTTGATCATCGCTGCAGTCCATTGCTGGACATAAGACTGTCCCATGACACGTTATTCAATTCAACACTTTATCTTTTTATCCGAATTCATGAGGAGGTCCACAATCCGATCAGTACACTAATTACGCCGATACTTATGATCTGAAACATAGTTTAGCTCTGTAGTTTTTATTTCATGAACAATTTTTCAATTCTTTTATATGGCCTCTGCTTGCACTTGCAGTAACTTGCCAATGACCGCATACAGAGAGCTAGTAAATACAGAAGACAGAAGTAAATATTTACAGTGACTCATACAAAAACATATTGCGCAATATTTTTTGTAACGGAAAAAAAAATTCTGGAATGAATAACAGTTCTCGCCCCTGACTTCCCAAGTCAAAATCAAGGTTTTCAGTACGCTCTTGTTTACAGTCTTACGACGATTTGGTTTACATTTTGAATGCAATTTTAAGGTCGTTGTCGTATTTCTAGAACGTAGTGTTGTATAATAGGGAAATATATATTATTTTGATATTATTTATTACGCAATTATGTTGTTTAAACAATTAAAATACAAGATAAACTTATTTAAACAGAATGTAATTATGTGATTCCTAAAATATTTAATGGTATAGACACCTTTTATCAATGAAAATAGTTGCGTGCTGAAAACTATATCATAATAATAAATTAAGTAGGTAATTTAAATTTCTTAAATATAATAATATATTATGTATACTTTCTGTCGGTTTGCATAAGCCTCTGCAATGAAAATGACACAAACGAATTGTAATTTTTGGTTTAATTTTCTCACGCTGATTCATAACTTAACCAAAATAAGTAAGCCGGTCTCTGTGTCCTCATTTTTTTCCACAAACAACTTTAGAGGGCATTACCCTCTCTTACACTCTCAAATGGAAACATCTAGCCTTGAGGCGAATGGCCAAACTATCACTTTAATACCAAAAGCTCGAGAACATTTACTTCAAAATTGCATAAAATCTTCTAGGAATTAAAAGTGACGTTCCATTAAAAATGGCGGCTGTTCTGCAATTCTTTTTATTTATAAATAGTTCCTTCACCCCTTATTCTAACAAATCTTTTAATGTAATCTTTTAATTTTATAATAGAGATAAACCATAAAGTGATATAATTTATAATTATGTTGAAAAATATTTATACTTAGGTAATTAAAAGACAAAAAAGAATCTATTTTTATTAAATCATTTGGTATAATTCACAAATCATATGCTACGGAAATATGCCCATAATACAAATGTATGCTGTGGCCGAAAATAACCAAACAAGCTAAATAGGGTCACGATTACAGTAGCTGTAACCTGTTAAAAATCTGAAATCACACAACCTCTTTTAGCTAACGTTAGAAAAACAAAACCGTGTCGTGCCACCCACGGAAACGTACCAAGAGATACTCCACTTCGAGTCTAAGGACCTTACCCTAGACATTGGCTCATGGCACTGCGCAATAAGGCTGTCGCCGGTCAACGGCCGCCCACCTCCCGCGCCCCCACGACCTCTTTTGCCACAATCCAACAACTTTATAGCGCTCACTTCCTCCAACAATAGCTATACTAACGAACTACCATCTCACAATGGTAGCTTTATCTAACACGATAGAATGCGCAGCGTCCGCTCCATACAAAATATCTTCGAGTGATGGATATCAAAGTCAAATTGGCACTTAATTATGTATCGTTTTCATTATTGCCTTCCGCACCCAGAAATGTAATCGATTGTTTTATCACAATCTACGAGTATCTAATACATAAAAGAAACGGCTGAACAAACAATCTGAAATGTTACTAGATAGATACTTACAAAATAATAAATTGATAAAATTCACATACAACTTCCTTAGATTTTTGTTAACCTACTCATGTTTTCATTATTCCAATACACTAAAGACATGTTTGATCGAAGACTCCAAGTATAAATGTCCTAGACTATAGTTAAGAGCTACTAATATTATATAGACAAACACTTATACGTCCCAATATAAGATGTAGTAGGTATGTAGAATATAAGTACTTCGCGTGTTAGCGCACTTCACGTTATTTAGTGGTCATTAGACTTCCCAATATGCACGGACACATCTCTATTCACAGAAATTAATGTTCCGGTGAATAAATTTTATTATTTACGATTTAAGGTAAGTGACTTCATACCATCTCGTGACTTTATCGACAGTTGAATATTGCACAATATTGTGTTAAATTGGTATTCCGACCATTAATGCGCTCACCTGATTCGCTCCAGTTGTTAACTGATTGGGTTTTTACTATTCTCTAAGTCTCATTTACAGTTAACGGTATAACACATTACGCTGCTTACACGTAATTGGAAGAATAAAGGGTCGTATACTAGTTATGATATATCATCCAGTTTAATTTATCTTTTACAAATGTTATTTTAATTTGAGAAACATTGTTATAGGGACATAATTTCGATAAGTTAACTGTTAAGTATTTTACTTTAACTCTTAAATACGGGGACATTAATTACATTTGCGTATTTCAGATTAACTGTATATTGTGTCAATAAAATAACCTAAGCTGTGATAATTTACAAAAGTAAAAACCTAAAATATATTTCATGCTTTGTTTTATTAGGTAGAGGTATTTTATTGATATACTAGTACGGTGCGCTGTGCTTCGCGCCGCACCACGCCATGGGTTTTGGCCTATAACTTTTGACCCCTTAGAGCTAGGTCAAATTTTCGATTTTTTGGCTTGCCTCCAGATCGAGGGCTATCCATAGAGGGGTCAATCATCATTGGAGCATAAGCAGTTCTCGAGAGCTAAGGGGGACATTCCCCATTTCTATATATAGATAGATAGATCTTCTATAGCAAAAACATTTATGTAAGTATAAAAGTACCTAAATCTAATTGTATGTACCCATCGCCTAGTACTTTTATTATTCAAACTATACCACATAATATATTACACCTACCTATAATAATGACTGAATGAATATCATTATTATGAATAAACACACAAAAAAACCAGCCTAGTGCGTGTCCAGCCCACGCATGTGTCCAATTACACATAAACTCCTCTATAACTCCTGAACTACCAAAGTTATAAGAGTACAATCCGTTATAGTTTTTCTTCAAAGTTTATTACATGAACGACCATCATGAATGTTTTCAGGTCCTTCACGCCAGCCGTTTAGATTTTACAGGACGCCCTGTTATGGCAAAAACATGCTCTTTAAAGCTAAATACGAAACGGATGCTTAATTTGAATTTGAATTAAAGCAAAGAATCCTGTCAATGTTTTGAAAAGACCTATCTAATGATATCCCATACGATTGGGTAGACACGAGAAAAAAAATTCATCCCCACTTTATGCGAAGGTACCGCAATAATTTTTTTTTTTTTCAGAATTTTATTTTAGCACTTTGTGTCGTAGTTAATATACATAACCATGCAAAATTTCATGTTTCTAGCACTAACTAAGGAAAGCCGAGGACGGACGGACGGAGATGACGAAACTATGACCCGTCGTTACTCGGTTCGTACGACGGCGGGGCGATCTGAGATTGAGGAGGAGAGACGACGACTCGTGGCTGATCTCGACCGTAACCTCGACAGTATCTCTCAATGGGGTACCGAGAACCTGGTCGAGTTCAATGCCCGCAAAACACAAGCGTGTGCATTTACTGCGAAGAAATCCCCTTTCCTTCCCCTACCCTCTCTTCAGAATGCATTATTACCAATGAAGGACAACCTTGATATCCTTGGCATAGACGTTCGTCGAGAGCTCAATAATAAAAACTACATCGAAAGATGTATAGGGCTAGCTTCGCGGAAACTAGGAATACTGAATAAGGTAAAGAGATTCTTTACACCGGACCAGAGGTGTCTGCTGTACAAGACGCAGATTAGACCCTGCGTCGAATACTGCTCTCACCTCTGGGACGGCTCCGCGAAGTATCTGCTGGACGCTCTCGACGCTATGCAGCGACGGGCTATCCGTATTATTGGTTGTCCGGAGGTAACGGGAAGCCTTGAGCCGCTAGCTCAGCGCCGAACAATAGCTTCCTTGGCCGCATTCTACCGTATTTACCATGGCGAGTGTTCTGAAGAGCTCTTCAATCTGATCCCACCCTCTTCCTTCCGATCCCGAACGACTCGTGCCGGGCAGAGATGCCACCCCCACACAGTGGATAGCATGTTCGCGAGAACCGAACGTTTTAAACGTTCGTTTCTCTGCCGAACGATAGTGGCCTGGAACGCCCTGCCTGTGCACGTGTTTCCTCCCACATATAATCCTGGGTTCTTTAAGCGGAGCGTGAAGAGGCACATCAGTAGGTCGTCAAGTTGAGGGCCACTCTCAATAGTAATGTGTGCTGTGAGAGTGGCCCACAATCGCTAGACGTCGTCACGACTTACCACCAGGCGGGCGGCGTCAATTTGGCGAACCAAATATAAAAAAAAAAAAAAAAAAAAAAAAAAACTATAAGGGTTCGGAAACTTTTACTACGGAACCTTAAAAATCTCAGAAATTAAGCTTAATGAAGTTAGGTGATCGCATGAAGTGTAGAAGTAAAATTATATTAATGATAATAATCAATGCACGTTCACGTGACAATGATCAACGGAAGCTACACGTGGCACCTGCGCCTGAGCAAAAGCACTTCCCTACGCAACCTGAATTACTTTTAACAATTTTTTTGTACACACCGACAAGAATTTCATTAATTGGCACTTGTTTAATCATTAAATTATATCACAAATTAATAGAATTGAATTAATTTAATGTCTTTTTCCTGTATTTATATTTATTTCATCGTAATAAACTGCATAAGTACCAAGGCAAGCATATTGCCGTTAACGGGAGCTGCTCACAATAACCATACTGTCATCCGAACCTATATTCCAACAGCCAGGACTAGGATATTACTTACCAACAGTCTCTGCAGTCCAGGCGAATATGATGTAACTACATGTTAATGTACTCGTATTATATTGATCCTGTCTCCGGGACCCGGGAAATAGGTAACTAGGTATATCGTCTATAATCTATGTATATAGTATATGGTCGACGTCTATATTGTATAATAAATAATAATATTTAACACCACGGGGTAGACGCAAGAAAAAAATATCATCCTCAGGTTACCTGTAGGGGAGGGTACTCCAGAAAAAAATTGTTTTCATAAGTAATTTTCTTTTAGCACTTTGTCAACGTAGTAACTAAAAACACATTTCCATGCAAAGTCTCATGTTTCTAGCACTTACCGCTGGCGAGGAAACCCGAGGACAGACGTGACGAAACTATAAGGGCTCCCAAACTTGAACAGCTGAACCCTAAAACGTACATGTAGATGTAGACGTTGAAACAAGTGTGCGAAGGTAGCAAGTAAAATTCCATTAATACAGTCTAGTACGTAGTTATATTATACGTATTAAAGGCACGAATTTAGTTTTAATTAGATCCTACTTATGACTACAGTAACAAGGCATTCATACATCTCTTTCTCACGATTTTGTGAGTCATAATTCCCAAGTACTGGATGACTACGAGCAATTAAGAAAAAGGTTTCCCATTAAATACTTCAAAGCTTGCTCAGAATATAACCAGGTAAATTGTTACAAGTTCTGAATTACCGACGGCAAGTAGGTTCATTTAGAGAAAGGTTATATGGTTTTTCTGTTAATTATGCTTACTTGGTCCATCAAGTGGTTTGTACAAAGAGTAGATAACTTATCATACAGAGAGTAGATAACTTACACACTTATCGAGGACGTTGGATATGAGCAGACCAGCAATGAAACATGTTGCAAAAACGGGACTGAAGAAGTCGTGGGCGTCCGCTAGTGCATGACAACATAGTTTCTTGGTAAACAACAAATTGTATGGTTTATCGTTAAAATAGTAGGTGCCATAAGTGAAACCGTTCGGCAATGCGGGTACCCTGAGGCACTGACGGAAGTAATGTACCTATATGCAGATATTAGAACAACAACTACCTATTCTGAACTAAATACGTTCGTGCTTTGCATTTGTATTTACACGTCTTAGCAAGTGTATTAGGACATTTAAATTTTTGAAGAGATATTATAAGGCAACGTTTTGTGTGGTCTCTCCAGTTGGGTTTAATTTTTATGTAGGTATCGTTGTTGTCGCTTCAACCAAAAAATATGTAGCCCTTCATTTTAACCTAAGCGGTAATGATAATGGTTTTACTCCCTGCACTTCTACCTTTATCATCAAACCAGTGAAGTTAAATAATGAGCTAAAAAACCAGCATGAAATATAAACATCATTGTGTTCGAAGTTTGGCATCATCAATTATTATCATTCGCATCTCCGCATTTTTAGCACCACTCACGTGTTCTTATACATATTTAACTTGAACACACGTCATAAAGAATGCTTACATAAATACCCTAAATAAAACTAGTTGGTTCTCGCGGATTTGTTGGCGCGGGAAATGTTTTCTTGTTCCCAATCGGTAGGTACGGGAACACGTAACTGGTATAAAAAGTAGCTTAGGTAGGACTCAGGGATAATGCAGTTAGGTACTGTGAAGGTGCCTGCACATTCGCATACGACCTCATTGAGTTTATTGTAAATTTGTATTGGCTGGAAGGAATCAGACAATTTAAATATTAAAAAACATTTAAACGGAATCAAACAAATGAAGACAATGGAAGTAAGAAAATGAATTCTAGCGAGGGCCGTGGCGGGTACCTCAGCTCCGATAGAAGAATTATAAAAGTGTAATATTATGTAATCATTGTTAAATACAAGATATCGGGATATCGGGGAAACCGAACGCTTTTAATTCCAGTAGGTAAGATCCCTAGTACTTATACGCAATGTTATTCAACGTTACAGTAGGTACCTACCATATCTGTGAAAGAGCTTTCTGAATCTATTTACATAGTGATTTTAAAGATTCTTACACACATTTTACCTCTTTATAATAATTATGAAGATAGATAAATAAATTCCGTAATATAGAATAGATAAACAGTTCAAAGAGTAGGTATAGTTATTCAGTGAAAATGTTTACATACCCTAAGTAAATAACTGACCTTTTAATGTATTCCGAACGTAGGCGAACAATCTTATATTGGCATAATCTTGAGAGACTTGAGACACCGAATTCGTATTGTTGAGAATACTAAATCAAGAATCGTTTATCTATTTCAATGAGTAATCCATAATGATAACCATGGATGGGAATGTATAAATTTGAATACTTATCTACCAAATAAATGAGTCTTGGGAAAGGATTTTTGATATCTAAAGCTTCAGTTTAAACGTGAGAAATAAAGCAACTTAAATTATCAAACGAAATACTGTTAACATGTATTTTATTTCTCATATTGTACTTACTAATCCTCATGTCATAGGCTCAAAATTTTATTAGTTTTTTGTTTTTATCTATTACTTAGTACTCTATAACACATTAAAGCCCACACACATTTTTCAGTCTAAAATCTGGTGAGTTATAAAAAACACATTTAGTTTGTCATTGTGGCTGCAACTTCATGCCGCCTTGTGCGAACGACCCGCGATTATTTGTCGGCCAGCCAACCGTAGATCAAACCGTAAATCCTCATCAAAATCATTCGTTTGAGTAATTCACGGTATGAGTTATTTTGTAATGGTCGTTGATCACCAGTTACAGGTAATGAAACTATTCACCTTACATACAATTGTTGTACTAACTAATAGATATCAATAAGGTGCGAAATTTACTTTACTAATTTCCAAAAGAAGGATTTTCAAATACTGGAATAGTCTTGTATCCTCAATAAAGAAAACACTGAATGACTGACTTTGTTTAAGTATTTTGTGAATTCAAATGAAAAAGCCACTGGTATGATTCAGGGTTCAGAGGAATTGAAACATGGGCTTTGGCATGGGGTGACAAACAACAGGCTCCATAGCCGCACAATGCTCTAACCGTGTTTGGAAGAATAATATAAACTTTGAAAAGCTAAATGCTTTAGACTGCCTTAAGTTCTAAGCTGGAGAGGTCAATAAAACGTATAATACATTTTAAACATCATTTATACACGAAGAAGATGTCAACCACTTAATGCTAAGACGCAATAATTGTGCTTCATCATAGCATTGTGTAGACGTCATTGTAGACGTTCAACATTCATGATCACTTCAACGGTCGATGCCACAGCTATTGCCGTTCACGAAATACATACACTCATAAAATTACACCTGTTTCCACGAAGGGGTGGACAGAAGTATATTATATGCTCACATTTCGGCACAAACTAATTGTTTATCCTGCGTCATAGAGCTACACAGGTCGAACGGTACGACCGCAGGGGCCAAATTCGTTGCTCTATGTCCTGCGTAAGCGAGGGGCGCGTCTTTTGCCACTGACCGGGAACTCTTATATTAGCCTAAGTTTCGTCCGTTAATCAGCAAGTGCGCCACTTATTTGTGAGGTTGGCCGGGGCCCTAAGAGCTTGGTAATGCCCCCTATGGCCTAGTCCGGTATACCGAACTACTGCTACTTTTTATTCGCAGTAGTCCGGTAAGCACAATGCACCGTACTATTGCTACATTTTTAGTAGCAATAGTTCGGTAAGTAACGTAAGCAAAATGCATCCAAAATACCTAGAATTCAATAATTAAAGGACTAAGATATTTCAGTCATTACCTGACAGATATTAAATTCGAGTATTAACTTTGCCAAAAATGTATTAATGTTTAATATTATAACTTCTCAGAAGTTAGTAGTCAAGGATAGTGGTCTAAACTTAGATTAAATAACTGTAGAACAATCGGTACACACTTTTGTGTGCCCTTCAAAGTACGGTAATTGTATCAATGTCTCATGTAGGTGGGAAGGCCCTATTATTGTGGGTATCAAAGCGTTCAAACTCCAACCTAATTTTTAAAGTTAAAAATAACTTATAAACATTCAGTAACAAGGTAATTGCGTAATTAATATTCCTCGAAATATCTAAGTATTTTAACGTAGACTAGTTTTTTTTCAAGTACTTACCTTGACTGTAGACACGCTGTGTTGTATATATATAAGTAAAGTTATTAACAATACAATAGGTGTAACTGTTAAATCGATTGATACTTTGTTGACCACCACGTAAATAATTTATATTCTTAAAGCATTGTTGTGTAAACGTAAGGTAATGGCCTAATTACACGCAATATTGTCAAATTTTAACGTCGTTTTAGAGAAACACATGGTTAATATAATGACTATTGAACTTACCTTTTATTTCTCCCTTATTGGCAGAAGTCATATGAAATTGGTTGAGAGGAACAGTTCGTATCATCGCGTAATGCGAACTTCTCAAAATGTCAACTTCTCAAAATGCCAATTTCCCGAAGTTCAATAACATTGTGTTATCTATTAGTTAATGTTATAATGAATGTCATGCTAAACAATGTAGATGGTAAACATAACAATTATATACTTTTTCAATATTGTCAGTGGCGTGTTCAGAGACATCGAAAAAATAGTAAAAATATATCAATTTTATATTACAAGTAACACTTCGATATTCGTTTATAAAACCGATAATCTTAGTTCTGAATTTTGAGATCATTCGAACTTAAATTCAAATCAGGTAGGTACCTATGTGTATAATCTGGTAGGTAACTGAAAATAATATTGCTAGTCATAGTACTTACTCGGTGTGTGGTTTCGTTATAGAGTTAGAACGTAATCTTAAGTTAATGGGTTCCGAGGAAGGTATCATAGAGTCACTAGAATTATGTATTAGGTATAGGTATGTAATTATATACACTACAAAGATACAGTGTAATTAATAAAACATTCAATAATCAAACACTCTTTACTTTTATTACTATTTGAATTATCGGGATATTTACCATGTAACGTAGGTTTGAGTATATCTATCGTGATCATCGTGTTTGCAACAGTGCCGGAATATCGGAAACTCAGACCAACGACCATGAGTTTAATAATTATTTAAAAAATACTTTTAATAATTTAAAGATTATAATAGTTTGTGGCAGATAAAAATATAATACCATACCTACTCGTACTAGTATAGATATCAGGACGTTCTTAAGCAGACTCATACGGTCAATTTCCTCCCTAGGTTATGTCTATAAAACCATTGCAAATTTTTTTTTAACGTTTTCCTTATTAGCTTGGATTTTGTATTCCTCACACACACACACACACATACACACACAGACAGTTGTTACATACCACAAAATACAATTAAGAAATATATTTTGGACATTCTCACACAACGTCATCTAGCCCAAACTAAGCTAAATATAAACTTGTGATAATAATAAACATACTTATATATTTCTAAATACATACATATTATACATAAAAAATACCTAAACAAACATTCCAAACAACTGGTAGGCTGGTTATTTTCGTAAAATTCCTAAAATGATTAACGGTCTTTCGACACAGCGTCTGTGTACCTACATACCACCTAATGTATAATTATTTGACAGACACGATAATTATTTACAGTTCCACATTTTTTATTTTCCCAATGGAGTCTTTGAGACTTTGTAAGATATAGGTACTTCAATGAAGTATATTAACAGAGGCAGAGCGTTGGTGCACATCGAGTGGAAGCAGTGCAGGACAGATTCTGAAGGGAAATCCATACAAGCAACTTGAAGCATGATGTTCTTTAGGCAGTGACCTCGACCTCATAAGCTTCGGATGACAAACACAAACGTGTGGCCGTTGGTTATTATTGCTAGTTTCTTTTCTCAAAGGCTCTACCTGTTGCCTTGCGAATCTGGTATTAAATGTAGAATCGACTTTCTTTGTGACCTTCATGCACAAGTATTTGACTTTGATGGCAAAGACACAAGTTGGGTAGCGCCTTAGACTGGGAAGCCGGAGATGCTTATACCTACGAGTATAACGTAGGGCAATTCTGTTACAAAACTGAAAAGGGGTTCAATGCCGATCGTTTAAGTAATTAGAATTCAAGGTAAATTGGAAACAATTAGGTATTTCCAAATCGAACAATGTATACATAAATATTCATCAATATAGGCATATGAAATACCTTATCAATATACATGAAATAATGCATTATTTTACAAAGTTGCAAATACAGTTCATGTTCACGTATTTGGGATCCGAGAGATTTTATGAGACTATCGTCAACCCACCAGAAAACTCCAGCTAGTATTGCTCCAAAATGGTAGACAGGTGCATATTATACGCTTACTTTTCGCCAGTAATTTTCTTGGTTTCACGTAACAGGAGGTGACACTATTGCAGATTTGAACGCACTAGTATCTAAGTATCTAACACACGGTACACCTGCTATATGAGAAAGAGGCTTCCCCGGAAACGACGATACCTATCGTGGCCCGTGGGACCGACAAAATATCTAGAGACTTTAGGGCGTACTTGTGTGTCCACTAACGAAGACAGAAATTAGACGTTACTGAAGTTCAAGGTGTAACTACCCAAATGGATACAGAATTAATATTAAGTTTTTTTTCTAAAATATAAATTAATTAAGCTATAATTAAGCTTCATTATTGCATAATTCAAAACCATAAGAATAATCACATAAAAGTGACAAAAGGCGCAATTTAACAATGCAGTGAAACCCTTTCATAATGCCTAATAAGCTAATTTCATATCATAAAAACTATCCAATTAACATTGGGAATGACTAAAACCGTTTTGAACGGTAACAGAAAAAACAATAACGAGAAATTCAGTTACAAACCCACCCCTAGGAGGTCTACACCCTTTCCACCGTCATGGGTAACAAGTTTATTATTATAGCCTAAAACATACATAATTTTTATTTTTATACATTTTAAGGAGGAGTAAAATAATATTAAACATATGAATAAAAAGTAACTTATGCTACTTTTATCTCGGCAATGTGTTTTAATGGGAATCAAGAACTTAAAAACTATTACACACGGGCGAAGCCGGCATCAGCTAGTCTCTAAATAAGAATTTCTTAATCTTTCACTGGGACATACCTATCTGCCATCTTTATTTTTTAAATAATAAACAACTCAACCATAATACATATTCATTATTATAGCCTCCCTTCGTTTAAAACCAAAAGAGCATGATATGATGTGATTCATTGAACATACATAACTACTTACTAATTACCGTCTTGAAGTTGGAAGACATGAGGCGTAAATTCCTTGTAAATGTAGTAATACAGTTATAAACGTCCGGTAATATCGCAGTACTTAAAGCAGCTTATAAGTTAGTAACTAGCAAAGTCTAAGCCTGACAGAGGCATCTGTATTGTGGTAGTTTTTCTTATATGTCCGTCCTTACTTCCGTTGCCGTGTGTCCCGGGTACGTACGCGCTGGGAAGCATGCATCCAAATAAGAGCTAGAAAGTTCACAACAAATTTTACCGAAATTGTCACGTGTTAGAACTGAGGCTTTGTAAAAAAGTTGGCAAACTTGTTAGACGTCAAACAGTCTCGTTTTTAAACTTGGATTTTATACAATGAAGAGACGATTTATAGTACAGTGTCAAAGCATCTCAAATGAGTCGACAGTAACCGTGTCAACGACGACGGCGCGGTCGCAATTCAGCCGGGACGTTGTAAAGGGGGCGAGGTACATGAATATGCATGCTACTCTTTGTTACGGCCAACTGTTTTGAACTCGCGCACTTCGCACATTTGACATATCGTTAGTGACTCAGTTCAATCTTCGCGACAGGTATTCAAAAAAAACATATATTTCAATGCCACACTGTTTGTGTATTTATATATACACACAAGTATGTGGTGGCATTTGTTTAAAAGTAAATAGGTACAGTGGGCCAAAAAATGGTTTACCACCCTAAGGTTGAATGCAGCTTGCAGATTAATAGACATTCGATCAAAATTGTTATTGGTCACAGAATAGGGAATAGTACTTACGTACAGAACTTGCACTCCGACGTTAATTAAAGCACATTCTTTTGTTTACAGAGAACATAATTCGAACATTATGGTTGTCAGGAAAGTACCAGCATAATTTGACCAATAATTATGACGTTAATGCCTCAATATCAACTCTATGGTCCATGCCGTGTCACAAACAAGAGACAACCCTTAGTGACTTACAACTTCAAGTTGTCGCTGACGTCACGTATTTTTTGCGTTTGTTAGGCGAGTGACATAGGCCTGCTTTGGTGTACACGCTATAACGATTAGTTTCGCCTGTTGATCTGACAACTTTTATTGTTATCTTTATATAATTTATTGATAGTTCTTAGTTCTTAGTTTGAATTAGATGAAACTAATGACGTCTTCAAATCAATGGCGGGGGGTATGATACGTAATATAATATAAATTATTTTCTTGTAGAGGAGACGTGGATGATCGATCTTTACCCATCTGGTAACCAGATAGCCTCTGGTAACAAGTTTATGATCAACTGTTATGCATTGGCAAACGCGCCTATGATAACTTTTGACGTTCTTGCAACTTAATACTATATTTTTAGCCTAATCATAACATAAAACAAAGTCCGTCTGTCCGTCCCTATGTATGCTTAGATCTTTAAATCGCAACGGAATTTGATGCGATTTTCACCTATGGATAGAGTTCAGTAGATGTCCTTCAGGGAGGTTTTAGTATATAATTTGTCAACCAGGCGAAGCCGCGTGTGTCCGCTAGTAATTATATATAATCTACAGGTATAAAAGTATCTACCATAACAGAAACCATAAAATAAGCAGTAATTATACATTATGTTTATACCCGCATCCCATTAAATTGCCTGATAACAAAACAGTTCAAATGAACCTTATGAGGTGGGGTGCAGTGCAGAAATTGCAAACTTTGTAGAGCCATCAAATACATTTGCCTGGTGGTCCTTAATGATAGTCTTGTACTTATAAAGTAATTGAAGGTCTATCAAATTCCCATTAAACTTAGTCATTATCCACTGAGCCTTAATCCCAACGCGGTTGGGAGTGGCTTTCCAGTCTAACTGCGATTCGGCTGAAATTCGATATTTTCGGTGAAGCGACTGCCATCTCCACAACCCATGGGCGATATCAAAGTTAACTTATAAAACATATAAAACTTAGTAATTACTATTAATATCATCTTCCTATAAATCTTCTACAGGATAAATTTTAATGTCTGGAATAATTTTAATGCTTTATAATAGAAAAAAATCTAAGTATGCATCCCACGGCATGAACTAGTTTACTATAATACAAGTAGTATAATACAATATGCAGAAATAAAACTGTTTAATAAGTAAAACAATGACTACCTGTACAATATTTATCAGTTAATACTCGTATATTATAAATCGTAAAAGTATAAACCATAGACTTGACTCGAACTAACGTTTTTGTAAAAAAGTGTTACTTGTGCTACGAGACGCCCGCTAAGAAACGTCATTATTATGTGCCCACTTCATTAATTCCCTTCGTTTAGAGCTAAGTATGGACATTTAATAAATTGGTGTCTCTTAAATAACACGAGCTCAAGCCTTTTGTGGATATTTTCAGTTCGTAGCAGGTGCAAAAATGTTTTATGAAGCCATAATAATTAGTGCAAGTAGTCGGGAGCTGTCGAAAAACATCACACAAACACATTCTAATTTCTTTGTGCACCTGCAAAAGATTTATGATAAACATTAAATAGTGTATAATACAGTGCGGAAGGTTTAGAACGAGATTCGGGACGATAATTGTCGCTTACAAGATACAACCAGTATTTTAACCGACTTTAGGAGAGCATGGACTTTAGGAGGAGGAGGGCATGGCTCATGGCGTTGACATATTGATTGTTGATCTTATGAATTGTTGATCCCACGTATGTATCCATCGATCTGATCGGTATATTTTTTTAATGTAAGTACACCGATTACGCCGAGATTTGTGATCCGATTTACGTGATTCTTCTTTAGTGCGGTGCGGAATAGTTGCCATTTGGTCCCATAAAAAGTATACATAGTTTGGCCAAGTAGTTTTCATTTTATGAACAATTTTTCATATTTCACAGTATTTATTTATCGTTTGTTTGTTATGACTTTATGACTTATGACAGGTAACTTCTTTTATTGACACCTTGTAAGTTTCATTTTCTAAATCCCATAGCTAAAAATATTACTCGGAGTAGTTCTCAGGCCTCAAATAGGTTAATTACTTATTTTATGATGGCTGCTTTTAATATAAGTATGATAATATCAAGCAACTTAATGTTATATTCTACCTAAATGTAAACTATAAAAACCATTACAGACACTAAAACGTAAAAAAAACTATGTCTAAAAAACGAACTTCATGAACAGATTTCATGAAAAGGTATAAAATAATTTAATGGAGATTGAATTTAATACACCTTTTATGCAAACCTAATATCTTTAATGTTTATAAAATACTATTTTTTGTAAGTGCTGCCTATTGATAGGTTTAAGTCGGTGCCAGTAGTTGTTGATGTATGATCTGATGATGATGAATGTTCGATGGACGTGACGAAAGTTTATTTCCTTACCTATAAATATTCAGTCAACGAACAGACAACAAAAACATTTGTATTGCAGGTGTATTATTTCAGCAAAAGTCATCAAATCGTGACATGTGGAGCGTAATAATTACTCCTCCTGACAAATGAGGTGATTAGCTATCGAAATTATCTGAATCTTTTATAATAAATAACTCCCGCTGAATTCATACAGCTGGATCAATTCAAAGAAGTGTTTTAATAAAAATATTTTCTACTTGTATTTCGGTATTGAGTTTATTGTAAGTATCAGTCAATAACTAATTCGCTTTTTGATAATAAAGTGTAAAACAGGATCTTGTCAGAAGCAGCTCTGTATGTGGTATATAACCAGTCACTATGTCCACATATTAGTAAAAAATCTTCGACCAATGACCGCATCAGCTTAAAGCTGCTAATGTATTCTTAATATTAAGTAAATAATTAATAAGTTATAATTTGATTAAGTTGCTTATTCACTTTTATAAGTTACGTATAGGTACACAATTAAAAATGAAATAGTCCATAATATAAAATGTATAAGTATCTAATAGATAATACGAAATCTACTGAAAATAATCAAATTAATATTGATAAAGTAAAAAGTAGATCTTACTTAATGTTTTTGTTACTATAATATCTATTATGAGGTTGGTTAAGTATGTGTACAATAAGATACGATACAAGGATCTGTAGAACAAGTACTAGGTACTATAACTTATATTCTAGTTACTAATGTGTCTACACAAAATTACCGCTAGAGATAATTTTAATTTTGATTCTGAACAAACAGTTATTTTATCCACGAGTTCTTAAGATACTGTTTCATAATTTATAATTTTTTAACACCAGCCATTTTGGCATTTAAATTAGACAACGTCTAATAATATTTTTAACTTAATTACTCAATGTATGTATCTTTTTTATTCATTAAGAATGTATTTTATTATTCTGTACAAAGTAATAGTGTTATGTACATATTTTATAATTTCTAACGGCATATTTATTACAATGGTCGGTCGTTACTTATACCTTAGGTACTTATGGCTATTGTAGACACATTCCAATATTCAGTAAGATGTACAAATATGGTATTTTGAGTTAAAACGAACTCGTTACTGTAATTTGCGTAATGAGTAGGTGCCTCAAGAACATAAATTGTCCGTGTAATGTATGCTCTACGCAAAGATTATGGGGTGAAATATGGCATACTAAACCTGCCCGTAAAATTAGTAAATCACGTTTAGTTGTTATCATGACACCTTCAACATCAGGTTCTATCTGGTAAACCTGCTGACTTGTGATGGATAACGCTCATAAGTAACTATATAAGATACTAGCTGTACCCTGCCACTCTTCGCTGTGGCTGTTTTTTTTTACTGCTGCAAAAATTAGATAAAAACAATCCTTGATGCGGATTATATATCATGCTAAAATTTCAGCTCGATCGGTGCAGAACTTTTTGAGTTTTTGAAGCGTACACAAACCAACATAACATTTATATACAATTAAATAATTTATAAATTAAACAATTATAATATATATATATATATATATATATATATATATATATATATATATAGATAGATATATAAAGAAATTCGCCTTCACAATTAATTCTCACTGGTCATAGAAGCCACGTCCTAAAACCTAATTGCCGACAACCCAAAGAATTCGTATGTATCTTGGTTTGAACCTGAATAATATGAATATTTTATTAGGTACGAGGATGGATTGAAAAGTAGTCGGCCTAACACTGACCCATTTAGTTCTAAAAATCAAATCTACCCAAATTATTTAGTTCAGTTCAGACCTGTTAATTGTGTGAAGTTTGAAACGTGTGCGATAATTAGTTTTAATTTTAAAAATATATTAACAAAGCAATCTGACATCATTTCCGCAAATGGAGCAAATCGAGCAGCGTGCCGTCATTAAGTACCTCCATAAGAAGGGGCTGTCATCAAAAGCCATCCATGATGATATGGTGAGTACATTAGGGGATTGCGCTCTTTCATATTCATCCGTCAAAAAATGGATAGCAGAATTCAAGCGTGGTAGAGAGAGTGTGAAAGACGAACCCGGCTCTGGAAGGCCCTCGACGTCCACTACTGACGAAAATGTTAAAAAAATACTCGACTTAATTATGGGATAATAATACCGCAGATTGAAAATTAGAGAGATAGCCGAGATTATAGGCATCTCTTATGAACGTACTCAAAACATAATAGTCAACGTGTTGGGTTTCCACAAGGTGTCTGCGAGGTGGGTTCCGCGACTGCTTTCAGTTGAGCAAAAAGGATGCGATTGACTATTGCACGCGACTGTTTGAAGTTATTTGAAGCTGATGAATGTGATTTTTTGAATCGTTTTGTTACTATGGATGAAACATGGGTTCATTACTGTACTGTACACCGGAAACAAAACAACAATCAAAACAGTGGAATAGACCTGGTTCACCGCCCCCCAAAAAGGCTAAGTCGATTTTGTCGGCAAGTAAGGTGATGGCTTCAGTATTCTGGGACTCGAAGGGTGTGATTATGGTTGATTATCTTGAAAGGGGTCAGACTATAAACTCTGATGTGAACTGCACCTTACTACGTCGTTTACGAGAGGAAATAAAAGAAAAACGTCCAGGAATGATCAGACGAAAATTCCTGTTTCATCAAGATAACGCTCGTGTTTACACGTCTGTCCAATCAATGGCAGAAATTCTCAACTGTGGCTTTGAACTGTTACCGCATCCATCTTATTCACCTGATCTGGCACCGTCAGACTTTTTTCTGTTCCCTAACCTAAAAAAGCACTTGGGAGGTCAAAGATTTTTGACAAATGACGAGGTCAAAGCAACAGTAGACGCATATTTTGACTCTAAGGAAGAATCTTTTTTTTTTTCAACGGGCTAAATGCTTGGAAGGGAAGATGGCAAAAGTGCATTGAACATGATGGTGATTACGTTGAAAAATAAAAATATATTTCATTTATTATGTATTTATTTTCTTGGTTAGGCCGTTTACTTTTCAATCCACACTCGTACATCTTTAAATCGTCGCATTTCTAGTTATTGCTTATTGGTAAATTTATCATCAGCAGGTTGAGGATCAAATAACCGCGGCTACCAAGACTGTACAGATACAAGATAATAGATAGATTTGATGTTGAAATGGGAACGCAGCACAACAAGCATCAGTAAGTACAGCAAACTAGGCTTTCATCTTTAGTCCATTGAAAACTTACGACATCACATAAGCCCTGCACTACAGACACAAAACTCGTTTGGCCGATGTTCAGTTTCGTAACATTTCGCCTCCGTAGGGTCTGTGTCTTGGTCAGGGCCGCGGACACGACGAGGCAATAAGAAAGAGAGGGAAAGAGGGGGACGAGCGCCGGCGCAAAGCGGAACGCCAGATCGTGCTGCATCGCCAAGCGCGACCGCTAAAGCAGCCCCGCTTCTTAAATTGCAACATCACTTGCTTTGTAATAGGTTAGGTGCTATGTAATGACGTATCTTTCTTTTGCTTGAGTTATTTATGTCGTCTCCGAACAACTATTCTTGGAATGAAATATCATATTTCTAACATACAAAATCTAGTAATAGAGTACTTTGATGGTAAAGATTAAAACTAGGAGCTGCGGTCGCTGCCGTGGTACTGCGCTGCAGCATGCAATTGAGCGAAGCGACTATTTCTATTAAGGCATTTATCAATCTATAAGGAGCATAAAGATAAAGCATAAAGAAGTATAAGGAGCAGGTTTTCAAAAAAAGTTATTGACCAAAAATATGTCAATAACTTTTTTAAGGGTCCTAAATCAAAATTCGGTCTCGAACAAAACCTGATCCTGAGAATGCTTGATTATTGAATGAAAAAATCATGAAAATCGGTTGGGTAGTTGTCGAGAAACAATTTCACATCGAGTTGCATTTGAGTCACCTGATAAGGAGCTCCGCTCAGTAAGAATACCGAAAACATTCAAAGTATACGGAGGTTTGGTAAAGAAGACTAGAACCGTAATATGTAACCGGTCACATAACCTTCGCAATATTATCATAACTGATATAATATCTGCGCAAACGCAACTCAGCAAAGAAAATCAAAAATATGTAACTTTAAAAACCGTCCAAGTGCGAGACAGACTCGCGCACGACGGTTTCGTACCATCTTTATATATATATATTTCTACTGTACGTGTGTATGTCACTGAACTCCTCCTAAACGGCTGGACCAATATTGATGAAATTTTTTGTGTGTTCAAGGGGATTCGAGAATGGTTTAGATTCACAATTTGGTTCTTTTTTTTTGCAGTACAACGTCTGTCGGGTCCGCTAGTTATTTATAAAAACTTAGAGGGTTCATCCAAGGAGGTATTTTGGGTCCAATAAACATCAAAAAATCTTGTTTGTTATATGGGAGCCCCCTTAATATTTATTGAGCGAAGCGAGCGCAGCGAGCGTAGCTCCTTATCAGGTAACTCAAATGCAAATCGATGTGAAATTGTTTCTCGACAACTACCCAACCGATTTTCGTGATTTTTCACTCAAAAATCAAGCATTCTCAGGAGCAGGTTTTGTTCGAGACCGAATTTTGATTAAGGACCCTCAAAAAAAGTTATTGACCAAAAATATGTACACAACCGATTTTCATGATTTTTTCACTCAAAAATCAAGCATTCTCAGGAACAGGTTTTGTTCGAGACCGAAATTTGATTTAGGACCCTCAAAAAAGTTATTGACCAAAAATATCACAATAGTCGCTTCGCTCAATTGCATGCTGCAGCGCAGTACCACGGCAGCGACCGCAGCACCTAGTTTTATTTAGTTTTTAGTATTTTTTGTTACAGTGGCGACCGAAATACATCATCTGTGAAAATTTCAATTATCTAACTATCACAGTTCAGGAGACGCAGCCAAGCCGAAGTCTCAAAAATATGTGGTAAAAATTTGAGAGAGCTCAGCGATTATTTTGTTTTTTTCTCTTAAATAGCCATTGCATTCTTTGTATTTATAACATATTAAAATACCTTATAAAGAGGAATGATGCATGTATGTTAGAAGAATAAAATGAGAATAGCTTAAAACATTATGCTGCAAACTAAATATTAATGCCCTCAACCAGTATAGTGCATGGTTACAAAGGCGTGCAATTTATCTAACCAGTTATTACCTACTTTTATAACAGCTAACGATCAGTGGGAATTCAACAAAAGCTTCCTAGGTGTTCAAAGCTCATCCGGAACACTTTGGATAACACATAAAAAAATTACGTTCGATAAAAATCTGTATTTATTAGATTTTCTTATTAGGACATGAAATCTTTATTATTAGGTACCTATATATCTATTGCTGGAAAATACATAATGTATAGGATATAAAATATTGATTGGAGTCGAAGCATCACAATCTATCAGTCAGTCAGGTGAGGCAAGAAAAGTAATTTCCATAAGTCAAACGGCGAGCAGAGGTCGTCGATCTTACGGACCAGTGTGACCGGATCTCAGAGGTAGCATTTTATGACCAACAACTCCACGGCAACATATTTACTTAAGAACGGACGACGAACGACATTACTGGACGTATTAAGCTCTACTTAATTAATATAAGTACTAAAGCAACTATTATAGGCAAGCATTAAAAAGATTAATAGCCGCACTAAGCAATAATCTTTATATCTATAGGTGTCGGTACGGAAAGACTAGGATGGAAAGAAAACCTACTGCACAAAGAAGAGCCTAGCGCACATCTAATGCACGGTTTAAAATGGCTGTTTAAAATCAACGGTGTTCTATTGAACACTGTTGCTTTTAAACCGTGTTGACAGCAAAGCGCTCCATTTAATACGAGTACTACGTTTACAACCGCGATGAAGTCCCTCCATGTGTTAAGAGACTAAAGTGTATCCGAAAACTTTAGACGTACATCATAAGTTACGATTATTGAACCTAAATAAAATAAACTGAGATGAGTTTTAGAGTAATAAATTAAAAATTAACTTTACTTAGTCAATTGACATTTAGTCGTTTTTAAGACAACATACCAAAATCACCTAAAGCCAAGCAGGTTGAAGTCCGAGGATTATCCGAGATTATAAAAATAAGACAGATAATTTATTGAACTTATTTTTATATACATAAATATAAGCTTATGCTAAAAATATTTACATTACAAAATATCGTTTAAAAAATCCTCCGCGTCATTGCCGACTGGGAAGGTTCCCAGAATGCTGGCTGTGTTGCCATGTTGGATGGCGATACTTATTCTTTGGGCCAGAAAATAGCCAGCCTTCTGGTCCATATTAAACCATGTACATGTATCCTACAGATCAAAGATTCACTATTACATATTAACAAGAAGTACTATTGAAAAATTAGAGACACTAGAAGTGAAAACGGGAAATTGTAAATTAAGACTTAAAGAACAATCTACTTAAAATAATAAAGACAGTACATACTGTTCGACGTAAAAAACTCATTATTCACAAATCTATTCTTCAATCCATGTCAAAAAATGGAGTCAATTAAGTAAAATATGACATTCAAAAGGCTTTTGCCACTTTACTTCAAATGTAAATTGATTAAGTAAAGTTGTTTTTCAATTGTCACTTCAAAATGAAGTTAACATCAATGTTTGCTTGTTCGACGAGTACCGGTTCTAATGTTTATTTTCTATAGTTGTGGATAATATTGCTATATTTGTATAACATCCAAATTAAATAACATCAGTAAACTGTCATAGTTAATAGATTTAGTTAAGGAAAGTTAGTAATTTAGTTTTTAGTTACTAATTTGGTTAAAAAATATATAATATCTATCTACATACATACGTCCAAAGTTAAAACCGTCTCAAAAATTGGGTATTACTTTATACCACGTATTTTCAAAATTTATGATGTATTTTTTTATTTTAGCATATAATTCACACAATAAAGATAATCAATATTACGCAAAAAAAAAATATCAGACTCCCTTTCAATATAAATTTCACTGACTAAACTCAGTAAATCCCGCTACATGACCCGTACGCATTAGGGCAGTGTGTGTTGGTTATGCTGCAGATATACATAAGTACCAACCAACACTAGTCGCACGACACGAACAGTCTGTATTATGCGCAAACACAAATCGTCCGGCATTCCTGCGCAGGCGCGCCGAGTGAGACAGACAAAGATGATGTCATGTGGTCTCGCTCTGCACTCGCAATCCTTTCATTTCTACCTGTTGCGCTGTTACAAGAACCCGGTCCTTAGGGCCGCTACCTTACGTGAACTGAATGAGGATTGCGGCAGGCTACGGCTCGGCCCATATAAAGATAGGGCAGGGGATAAACACACGAGGGAGCGAATCAAACCGAAGCTCTATAATAATGAATCTTTTGATACTAAGTACATACATATTTACCGTACATATGGATGTAGAGAAGATATTCGGCGCAGACGATTGCAACACAGAATTAGGGTGCAGGAAAAAGATAGGTATGTATATATATTAAAAGTATATTAAAAGTCAAGCTTATAGATATGGAAAGACTGCTGTGACTTTTAATGTGAAATATTTATAAATGCATTATAATTTTATTAAGTGCAAAGCTTTTCCGAAATTGATTTGTAAATAGATCCATGATTGAAGTGCGTAATATTACGTAGGTAACTCACTTAATTCAATGTTACACTAGAGTACCTAGCGAGTCAAAAATATGCTACACAACATGTTGGTTTACTATAAGTTCAAACTTCTAATACAACAAGTGTCAAGGAAACGACGAACCGCGATACCAACAGCCGACAAGAAATTTTGATAGTTGAATCGTGATTAAATTGAGAATCAGAGTTCTATATCCAAACGTTCCAATCCGATAGCACGAAGCTCGATCGTGACGTGGCTGACATTCGCTGCGCATGCGCGGTCCGTGATCTTGGCAATGGTGGCTGCGCTACGGCAACCAGCGCTATTGCGGTCGCTGTACCCGGCCCCCGCCCCGACCGCCCCTCTCATGCCCCAACAACCGCCCGCGCACACCGCAGCCTATTGACAACCGGTATACGTATAGGTAGTTGCCTACACGTGAACAGCGCTTGAGAATTTTCTGACGTTTAATTCACGTAACGAAAAGTTCTCACAATTGAACTTTTAATCGAACTCATGGTACGGTAGAGATTCTATACAGATAGAAAAGATTACAACACAATGATTTAATGGAAACAACAAAGTACGAGTAATTTTCTTTTCGATACAGGTGTTACACGTCAATAGAATTATGCATAACTGATATTCTAAATAGCGTTATGCTAAGTGGGCGTCAACATTATGACAACTTTTGATTTTGTTGATATGATATTGTAAAGGGCTGTTCTTACTTAGGTGAACGAGTAGATACTCTTTGATATCAATTGGATTTATCATTCGGTACCTACAATACTAGGTACATAAAATGTTTTTAAGTAAAATAAAATATGGGCTTAAGTTTCCGCTTCAAATTTTGTGATTATCTTTGGTAAATGTATAATTCAATATAACGCCTGAATAAGGTCTGAATACGCTTGACAGTTCTATGTCGTAAGACCCGTCCAAACAGGTAAGTAAGATACCATAAATAGAATTCGTTCTCAAATAATACAACGTAGGTAAGTAAGTCGTAGGTAAGTCTATACAAAATTAATTCGCATTATTCAATGTTAAACTCTAGCTTCTGATGATAAATAAATATGTAACTATGAAACGCTCTATTATCTAGAACTGGCAATTGTTTTTTCTTTCTTCTTCATCATTCTTTCAACAGGAGACTACCGAGGCTACCTCCAAATCCAATGTTCAATGTTCGGCACCATTCATAGGTACAGGTAAAAAGGCGTAAGCGGAGCTTTGCATTTGTGTGAGTGCAGTGTGTATATCTGACGTATATGTGACCTCTTTTACACACACACACATGTGTTGTACACACAGCTACAAAAAGAGTTTTTACTCTACGTTTCGTGGTCACTCACACAAATGCGAAGCTCCGCTTATCCCTCGCGAACTGTATAGTACTTTAAGCACCTATAATTATGCCTGCAACTACCTACCTATCAAATTTCTGGCAGGAAATTGTGAAGAAACAAAGTTAAAGACAGGAGACAAACCACAGTCAATGCTGAATATTAATAAACCGAATTCGCTTAAGAATTTAAGCGGACTTCATAGTATACCTATCTGCCGACGACTCGTACCGTTGATTGAATAATACGAGTTTTCAGCGATTTAAACTGTAATCAGTGGAGCGGTTCTAAACATTAATACTATTTGCAATTTATTCCCTGTGATGTTACGACGCGCGTGCTCGGGTGCAATCATCGAGAATGCTCGTCGGTGGTACCGTTGTACAACAATCTATTTACACGACACACTTGATGGAAGTCACTGATGATGACCATTACTCTATACTTGGTTGTATGCTGACGTACCTACCTATCCATAGGTACACCTCTTTCTTCCATTTACGTAATTTAGCACAGGTAGGCATATTTAATATAAAAAATTTACAACAGGCCATTTACTGCACTGGTGCTAACCCAAAGGTAGACAAATCCAACTCAAGTGAATAAAACAGCACACAAAACGAAACCTCACCACATAATACGCCTAACATAATAAATACTTAGATAAGATGTCTACTATACAATGTATACAAACACTTATTTTTTGCATAACGGGGAAGTTTGTGAGAAATGAGATATTGGATTGTTTTTTGGGTATTTAGTTACAATTATGTTTACTACGCTCGTCTTATCATCTTATAGTACTGATATTCTTGTAGTAGTCTGTGATCACTAGCAAGAGGACTATTTTTATCGGTATTTCATATATTTTGGTAGTGTTTGCCAGTTGATTCCCAGTTATTACTGGCGTTAAATTGATTTTAATAGGTATAATCACTTTTTTATCAAATTACGAAAGATACCGTAAAAACGTACCTACTTATTAATTAATCTAAAACATATCCGAAAACGGCCACCAAGTGCGAAGAGGAGTTATGAAAATCATAACCGGTAAAATATTATACAAATGTTGAACTTCTGGTATGGTAGTGGTTTTTTTATTTTAAAGAGGTTATCTTAACCAAGAACTTGAGACGAGTTACCGACGTGGAACAAATGAGGACGCGGTTGCTTCTCGTGCAACTGATATTGAGCAATCCGCTCAGATGAGCTGCGGCTGTGGCCAACAATGTAGCAGGTATTACAATTACAACCATCGGCGATCTAAGATTAATAACAACTCTGGTATAGGTCCCTTCACCAGTATTTTTGAATAAATTTATTTTGCTATTTATTTTTTCCACTTGTTTTACAAAAAATTCAAATCGGCAATTATTAGCACCACTTATCAGAAATGTATTATGTGGTAACTGAAGACAGTAAAATGTTAGCTGAATACGGTTCAATCCTTAGCTGTTGACTGACTTCCAAAATATCAAATTTGCAACAACTAGGTTTGTGGTTTCAAAACTTTTTTAACTAAGAAAACCCATCAGGAAAAAGAAAACAATGACTGGATAACAAAACAGATTCATTTAACCGTAAAGTTTTGGATACAATGTGATTCTTCGAAAGCCAAGCCCGTTCTTGTATGGAGTCTTTGAAAACAATTGGCAATTTCATTATGCCTGAAAGTTTGCACGCGACAACAGACTAAAGGTACGAGTATATAACATCGTTGCCAACTGCCGCCAATCTATTGGAGCTACGTACTTGTACAAAAATTATTTCTATTTATTACTCGTACTTACTATAGACGATACTTTCTTTACGTATCGATTACAAAACATAGGTAAGTACGCACTTTTCTAGCGCACATTATGTCTATAAAAGGACCTAAAGTTAGGTAAGACGTGTTAATCGTTTCACTCCACCTCTAATGTGGGTCATTTAGTTCTAAGCATTTGCTGTTTTCACTTTTATACAAAGGTCGCGGCGGCCGTAAATCATCCTGCGTCCAAAAGAAAACAAATATAACAAGACCATAAATTGCTAAGCCTTTACCTAATACAAATAAAATAAAACTGCACAAGCTACCGAATGGGGTCCCGGGTGGTTTTTTATTATATACAAAATATGGTAGCGATTTGGAATTAACGGCATACGTTTTGTAAGATCAATTTAGAAGTTGACTTTATTCTATGCATTAATTTAAATAGCTATAAAATTTATGCATGTGAACACCTATAATACTCGCTGTAACTCTTCCATATCCCTACAAAAATAGGTATTTTACTAAATTATAAAAATCTACAAGATAATAAAAGTAACAGAAATACTTGCCAAGATAAAATAATGTTTTTTTAAATCTTTTTGTTACTTGTAAAAAATAGGTGACCGTTACAGGAACCCGATGTTATCTATATCCCGTATCTCAAAATAAAATTCCTATAAAACCAGTCCATTATTTACCAATGTTATATGAACCTACCTGAAGAAATAAAACTCCAAAAATCTATAAACACGATGTTCCAAATTATAAGAACAACCTTTTTAACTGTTCCTATAATGTTTCGTCAATAAAATATGTGAAAAGAGAAGTTCTTAACTGTTTGTACAAGGATAACGGACACCTTTCATCCCTTATTGGACAAGATTATGCAGTTTTATATTCAAGTACCTACGTGTTACGAGAAGTATCTTCACTTATAACTAACAACTTTATAAACAAGCTACTTAATACCCGACAAATAAGCCAATGTATCCGCTGCCATAGAAAAGACCGGAAATATGGCCGAAAAAGAAGGAAGTACGTATAATGTACACTGTATGTATAATGTACGTTCGAATTGCGCTGTTCTATTCACTTGTATCAATAACAAAGTAATATTAAATAGTTTTTCACGAGAAGTATCCTTTCGGACCTCGTAGCAAACTAATAGAGACAACTAAACCCCACAGCGTTTTTTTTGGCTATCTTTATTATGGGGAGAGCCAGTTGTGTCATAGTAAGGCATAAGCACTTCGGCTCAACAATCCCAACTAGATATTGTACTTCCAACATTAACTGTGAAAGGAAAGTAATGAGTAAGTTTCCTCTAAAAAATTGTATCATGAATATTGATATGTTTGTTAAAGATGCCGACGGCGACGTTTCCGAGTTGAGTATAAAAGAAATGTTTTCTTAAAGTGTAAACAATAAAAATTGTTAAGTTTATTGACGGTGTTTCATAACTATTGGCACCCTTCGCAAAGTATTGTCTAGCTAAACCGTCCGTTGACAGATTGCCGACAACAAGCGCTGTGAGGTCCTTACCTGAAAAGTTCATTACAAAAAAACAACATCTCTATTTTCTAGCTTTACAGTTTTGGTATAGCTAGGTTGTTCTGAGTTCTGACATCATGTAAATTTGGGCTGAACTGGTATTAATGTAATTTGTTACAAATATATAGATTGCGAACCTGGACAAGTATGTTTTAATCTTTATGCGGAGGTCATGTTGAAATTAAGATCGGGTACGAGATAAATATTCCAAGCAGGATTTTTCCTTATAATTGCTCATAACAGATAATACATAACTCGAAGAATAAATTAAAGAAAGTTAATAAAAGAATCGTTATGTATTGTCGGATAGAACAAGTGGATGTATGTAGGTACATAAACTAGCACTTTTACTGTTTGTGGATGTGTGCATGAAGCCTGCGATGGTTGTGCGGAGGTGTGGATGCCGATGCCGGTTCGGTGCGCGGACGCAAGGGCGGCGAAGGCGGCGGCGTCAGCGCGGGCGGGGGCCGACCTGTTCAGGCAACGGTGTCGCGCGCGGGCACCGCACACTAGGCTCAGTCCTTTCGCAGCGGCCAACGGTACCGCATGTGCCGCTACCTAATACGCACTAAATAAACAACAACGTGAGGAACCTTAACGTGCAGTGTGATATGATGCTGACTTGTGAATTTTAAAAGACAGTGACACAAACGAACAGAAGGATCAAGTGTGCTAAACAATATATAATAGTGCCCGAAGATGCCGAAAATCTTTCTAATCAAAAAGCGGCTCGCTGAGCAGCAGCTGGGGTTGCAGGTCGGGTTGGAATTGCTAGCAAGCAAATCTAACCCACTCTGCTCTGGATATTTACTTGACGATGGACCACTACCGCTTTCGAAGGATAAAGAATGCGCTGGTAAGCATTAAATTTAAGCATATCCATTTCGTTTCTTTGCTTCTGTTAAATATGCGAAACTATATATTCGGGAATAGCTATAATTATCATCAAAGATACATATTAACCAACTTGCATATTACATCTAAATACATGAGGTGTTCAGAATCAATGCCATTGACTTTGACATGTTTAACTTAGCCTCATCTTTGTCATTGGGACCAAAGCTTGTATTTTTATTTATCATTTCCTTCTTAACGGCCACTTGTTCGCCCAAAAAAAAACATACTCGCAGTTGAACAAAATCCAGTTCTCGGCTCCGCTTTGCCAACCAACTTCTACCTGAGATTGTATCTTGTCTCGTATAATTCCAAACTGTCGTTGGGATTGTTAAGACTAATTCTGTAAGTCCTTAAACTTTTTGCATTATCTATCTATTTTAATCTTAAACCTTATAAAAAGGTTTACCAAATTACCAAACCGCGGTCTTATCCTTGACCTTGCATATTTTCTTCTAACAGCTTTTCCTTGTCTAGTCCAGTTATTGTTTCGAAGGATGTAGTTTTGGTACAGCAGCTTCTACTGGTGTAGTTCTAGTTCTTGGTACAGCAGGTACAACAAATATAAAATGTACTCGTCAGCCGTGATGCGAGACCGCCACTGGACAATTTAACGGTCTCAGGTAGTCACAGAGCGTGAATCACTGATATATAACTGTCATGTTTTTGCGATTTTCCACTATTTGTTTACTCATAAACGTGTTAATATTTTGACTGAATGTTTCGTTACTTAATACATAGTTGAATTTCTTTGATAGTTATTAATGCTATAGCTGTTGTCAAGTTTATCTTCTTATTGCCTTTTATGGTAACGGCAAATGGTATATCTTAATTTAATAGGACATTTTAATGACGAAGTTGATTTTTGGATCAGATCCAAAAAAAATCTAAACCTCGATTAGAACTTTTAGATTTAATATTTTATATCCAATGAAGTGTGCAAGCAAGACGTGACGACCAAGACTTCGTCAGGTCGCACGTCCCTGCTGGAAAGGAAACAGTCGCTGGTTCGAGTCCAGGCCAAGACTATAGCTTTTTTTGTTTGAAAATTTACCAACTATTGTTTATACCAAATACAAAAATTAAAGCGTCACACTATTTTGTTCAAAGTGATTTGACCGAATTTCTACAGTTAAACGAATTTCCATTAACATATCAATTAAAATACAATGTGGACATACATAATAGCGTCATATCTTTGCATTTTGACAAAGTGTTTCTTCTTTTGGCTGTTTATATACACTAAACATATGTACAAACAGTAAATGAATATAATAGCGAGTCAACATAGCTAGGGTACTGACCACTTATCGAGTTTTTATGAAGTTAGACGCGTACATGAGTATACATAACAGGTATATAATGTATGTACCTATATTACGACTTTAGGATTGTCTAAGTGTGCTTTCCGCTTACAATGTATATTTATATACTTCCATATCAGTCTTTAAGTATTCTCTTAAAACTTATTATAATCAGAATCTCGTGATAAAACTCATTTTATTAAAAACTAGCTGATCGCCGCGGCTCCGCCCGCGTGATTTAATTTACTCGTTCCCGGTTCAAGACATTACCGGCATAAAAAGTAGCCTATGTTACTCAAGGTGAATGTACCTTTCCAATGGTAAAAGAATTTTTGAAATCGGCACAGTAGTTTTTGAGTTTATTCATTACAAACATACACACAAAAATACAAATCTTTCCTCTTTATAATAGTGGTATAGAAGTATAGATACTCATAGAATCATAAAGTTTACTTGAGTTTATTCGACGACTCAACCGCTTATTTTAGACTAGCGGATGCCAGCAAAACAAATTTTACACACAAAAACCTTCCTCGAGAACCACTCTATTCATTGGTGAAAACCGCATCAAAATTCGTTGTTATTTAAAACTATTAAATATCTACGCATACATACAGACGGGCGACTTTGTTTTATAATATGTAGTGATTCTAGACAATAATAGCTTCAATAGGAGTGTTTGTCTTGTTACTATTTCAGTTAGTTACCTATCATTAGTTTTAGTCTTTAGTCCACAGTTCCGCCCGCATGGTGTGCTTAGTTGTTTTCGTTCTCAATTCCCACAAAAACAAACTAGCAGGATAAGAAGTAGGTAATATCTATGTTAATCCCTTACAGTGGGAATGCTCTGACCAACTGAGCTACGATGACTATACTACCGACAATATCCAATCTTTGCTTCATATCATAATTTCTAGATCGTGTTGGTTACCGTTGGATCCAACTACCGTGTATTTAAGAATAGTTAAGCAAACTCATCGCTTTGAAATACAAAAATATATGTTAATCCAGCGTATCACCTCTATTCCAAAACGATAGCACCAAATTGGTACAGCCGTTTACACGTGATTGAGTTAAAATATTACGGTACATAGGTACATATATGCTTTAAAAAAAGTTTGAGTACAAAATATAAGGATAGTTCAAATCTCGAGAGTGATAGGCTTCCACAGTACGGGAATTGACCGGATGATAGGCACCGAGGTGTCAATGGTTGCGGGACAATGGCGCGACTTCCGGCCGCCAGCCATTGCCGCTCGCTTTGTATTTAGGTTAGTCACCGCAATCTGGACTGTCATTACAATATAATTAACTCGCGTGACGCGTATTTACCGTATTTGCATACGTTTTTTTCTCACTTAGTTCGTTTACTCAATATTTTATTTGGGTACTCACGAGTGAAAACATTAGACAAACATACCTTACATTTCGCCAGTAAGGTTCTGTTGGTCCCACGTTATAGGGGGCAAGGTTATCTATATATTTAATACGACAATTTGTCTGTCTGTCTGTCCGTCCGTCTCGTTTTTCAATTTACACATTTGCATGAAATATTAAAATATTCTTTTTTTTTTTTTGAGGCGATACAAAGTTCCTCGGTATAACTCGTTGAAGTTATTAGGCACTAAGGTACTACATACAATACCTATAAAGTCAACAATCATTCCAACAGCCGAGACAAATTTAACACAACTAAATCTCTCTAGACACACTACTCACAGACTATTTCCACTGTTTTATTATTATTTAAATGTAATACCGTTAATATCTGACCTTTATCCGCTATCCGCTAGGTGGCGCTGATTAGTAAACACATATGTTATCATTACTCCCACAATATTTGTTTATATATATATATATATATATATGAGTGCTAAAATTATCCTGAACTGTGTGAATAAGTGTATATAAAGCAAGAACTAAGCCACGAGAAGTGAAGTTCAAGTGACTAATTGCGTAAAATCAAAATAAACTTGCAACAAAAACTACTGGTATCAATTGTCAATATCAAAAGTGTACGTAATTAAGTGTTTAACCGATCGATCATTAATTACCGAAACTGACATCACGAATAACGAAACTTATTTAACAAGTAACTGGGGCCCGCGACTTCACTCGCCTTATTTTTGGATTACTACAATTTTCTTGTCATACAATTTTGATAAAACAAAGCTGAGCGTACCTATATCTATGTATAACTACAAAAGCAGTTTATTAGCTTAAGAAATTCAGACATACATAAAATCAAGCCAAGTGCGAGTCGGACTCGCGCACAAAGGGTTCCGTACCAAAACAGCAAAAAAATATATCATGTTTGTTGTATAGATTCTGTTTTTTAGTATTTGTTGTTATAGAGGCAACAGAAATACATCATCTGTGAAAATTTCAACTTCCTAACTATCTCTGTTCATGAGGTCACAAGACAGACGGACGGGCGGACGGATAGCGAAGTCTCAGTACTAGGGTACCCGTTTTATCATTTGAGTATGGAATGGTGTTGCCTTTTTAATAGCACACTCAATTTTCAATAAATAAACAGACAAACGGTTTCAGCTGTTTTATTACAGTGTAAATTTTCCACCGATCCGATGTAATGATAATGAAATACGAACAATGAGTCAAATTAATTCAGCTAACCCGCATGCGAATAACTTCGGCGCAGAGTAAGTACGGGTTATATAATTACAGGTGTGTTTACACCTGTACGTAAAAAGATATGGTTGACTTGCCCCTGAAGGTCGGACAACCCCAACTTGTACTACGACGCAGGTTATAAATAAATTGGGGCACACAATAACACAGGGTGCAAAGAGACCTTCTTTCACTCTACAGCAAAATGCATTGCCAAGAAATTATATCCAATAACTGTTTTAGATTCCAAGATATGAACCCAATACGCCACAATCACATTAAGATTTTAATCTTTTAACTATTAATGTTTTTAATTAAATGTTACCAGTTAGCAAAAAAAAAAACATTAAACACATAACTGTTTAAAAATATAATCGGAAAACGTCATTTATAAAACCATAATAAAGAATTTTTATTGTTTTTATAACTCGTATTTATGATAAACAATACGTTTAATACCGTATCTTAATGAAAATGTCATCGCTGCGGTTACATTAATGCGTAGTACAAAAGACATCAACGGGTTATCGGGCTCGAATCCCGAACTAAATAAATCAATTTATTTTATTATTTAACTTAATAACTAATGTATAAATTATTATTTATATTATTTTTATAACTCTCTGTCCCTTTTTTCAAAGCGGTTATCGTGAGAACAAATATTACACTTGTTGACCTTCACGGGTCATTAACAATACCCGTTACCGAAATCTAATTAATTATACAGATCTCATACTCAAATCATATTTATGACTAATGAAGAATAATCACTGAAAAATAACACACTTTTACTATAATCATAAAACTCCGCATAGCCTAGTTCGAATAATAGCCAGGGAATAAATTAGTGCTCATGAAAAGTCTATTTGACGTCAATAGAAACGTTAGAATCTTATATTTCTTCAGTCTATTCACAAGAAGTGTAACATGATTCCCGTAACGCATACAACATAATTATCTATATAGGAGTAATTTATTGAAAACCTTATTGATTCTATTATATCGAGTAAGCGTTCTCTGTTACATTTGATGGTACAGAATTTAAATAATATCCGCATGCTTCTTTTACGGCCTTCATTTTCTGAAGTTAATAAATAAATAAATAAATATGTTAAGACAATTCACACAACGCCATCTAGTGTCAAACTAAGCAGAGCTTGTTATATGAGTACTAGATAAACTGATATAAATACTTATATACATTTTTTTAGTAAATACATACATATTATACATAGGAAACATCCAGACTTCGGTACAAACGTATCTGTTTTCACACAAAGTTTGTCCCGACCGGGAATTGAACCCGAGACTCCGGCGTCGAAAGTGGATGTACTACCGACCACGCCACCGAAGCAGTCGAGAAGAAGTGTTATGCATACGAGTACTTGCATGACAAACCGATGGTTCTTACGTAAACTGCCCAAACAGCAAAAATCTAATTTTACAGGAGAGCCGATTAAGTTTCTCGAACGGTATTGTAGGTCAAACTATTGGAACTGTTAATGAAATGAAATGTTTGGAATGTGTATGAAATTTGGCAATAAGCATTAACGGGCCATGTTATTTTTATGGTAGTGACATGGTTTTGTGTATATGAAATGAAATGAAATTAATGAAATTAAATTAAATTAAATGAATGAAATGATTTATTTATTTGTATAGGTCACTAAATGGCTCTTACAAACTTCTTAAGTACTTAAAATAAAAAATATCATTGCTTCTATATTTACATGTAAGTACATGTATATATTTAATAACTAAGATTTTGGACATTTATTGCGTCATTGAATTTGCCGTTTCATTGTTTGTTGTTTACAGTTTGTTTGCCTTTAGCACACAGGTTACACTCCAAACTAGCTCGTGGCACGGTCAGGCCTTTATTTAGTATCTAACAACAGTTCAACACAACAACTCAATATTTGGCAAATGAATCAATCAATCACAAGATAATCGATATGTGGTTAAAATATTAGGTAAGTATATAAAATAAGAACAAATGAAACATTATGGTACGAACATAATACGCTTAATTAAACATCTCTTTAGCAGCGAATCGTGCGCATAAGTTTACGTATGCGCTGTTGACGTTTGCATTAAGGCCAAGGGATCATCTTGTAGGTTTACGTCTTGCGTGCGTACTTCAACTCTAAGGCAGAGAAATGGATTGCTTTTTACCAAGAATTATACCTGGATAGGTACTTAAAACATTCCTTTCTCGATGTATATGAAACTGATTCAGGATAACGTGAGATGTCTGAATTTTCAATTTAATCTGAGCATGTCCAACAATATTTATTTAAATATTGGATAGAAACAGGCGTTACTTGGCGAAAATCCATGACAAAGTAATGGTAAGTAAGATGTTAAATATTTATTTATTATATAATATAAATTCAGTAGATTTTTTACTAGGTATACATAGTCTTGTGTGAATTTTGTTTTAAAATATTTTAAGAACATACAATACAGTACCTACTCTGAATTATCACCCAATTATAAACAGAATAAGTTACTTTTAACTACGTAGTATTTATTTTAAACGTATGTACTCCAGATTTCGTTTTTATAAGGTACCTAACTATAACCAGTTATCTGTACAGTGAGAAACTCCAAATATATTATTATATAGGCTATTATTAATTGTTCAGTCATGGTCAAAATTATTATTGTAGGTACAAACGTGACTAACAAATAAACAAGTCCCATGCGTTATCGCGTGTTGCCATAATACGTATACGCAAACAGTAAAATCTGCATCTTTGCGAGTTACCAAAAAAAGCAGAAACTTATTTCGCCATGTGGCTGCGGCTATTGTATCCTTAGCCCATTGTAATTCCGCTACCTTTTTAAGGTTTTGCAATTTTAAAGATTGCCGATCATAAAAAAAGCGATTACATTCAGAATAGACGAAGAAAATTTGTTCAATAAACTACTACGATTAGTACAAAATGCTATTAGAGGCAATTCTAGTTCTTGTACTGTTGAAAATATATAATCTAAGACTGAAATTACCTACAGTTCCGATCGTTTTTTGTCTAAAAAAAATGGAGTAGCTGATCAGAGCGTCACACTGTAATAGACTATAACTTTGAATCGTTATAAAAAAAGTAAATAGCGAATGAAGTTGTCTGTTCGAGTTATTAGCACTTATGCCGTATGTAATTAAAGTTATTGTATAAAAAAACATGTCAGTTTAAACACGTATATACCTAATCAATTTAAACATGCAAGGCGTAGCCGGTCCTAGTCGTACAGTAACGTTACATCAGACTTACGGTACCAATTGACCTACGATAATTAACATAAACTTAGATGAGTTTCAACAAAAGAATATAGGTAATATTTTTACCCAGAAGAGATAAATATGAGAATTCCCAAGTGCACACATTACAAGGAAATTGACTTAAAGAAGTCAACATCCGACGTTGCCACACTTAAGTGACGGTTACTCAAGGGCTCGCTATATATTTTTTTTACACCAAAGATGTTCTACACGTGACCGCCAGTTGTTCTAGGAACCGTACACATGTCTTTGCAAACACGTTGCCCACGGCACTTTAGATAATATTATACGGGCCTTTAATTACCTGCTTTACGACATTTTATATGTAATAGTTTTATTACGAGTAGTAAAGTTATACTTAGTTACAGGTTACCGGTACAGGTTGCAACTTTGTAATAAGATGTATCAAACAAGCGTTTTTTGCCAGGTTCTTGGTAACCTGGCAAAAAAAAGCTTGTTCTGCAGCCTCTATACAAACATACCTGAGAAACAAATAAAAGAATATTTTTATTCTAGTATAAATCCTACACAAGGTAAATTGGGCGGTTCCTACTCCGACTCATATTACGGCTATTTCCCTAGCGGCCAATAGATGGCAATGTAAACGGTCCTTCGACATACATTGGGATATTTTAATGGGGTGTAATTATTTGGCAGACACGATAATTACTGTTTAATTTTTCCAAGTGACCTATTAAATTTACCTCAAATCTGTCCACATGTCATTGCACACTATTTGAATTTTACTTGACTTAATTATGTAATGGATGTATTTCAATTGATATTCACTCATGAAATGTAGACTTGTCATCATCCAGCTATCACGTGACGTTATCCATTTGCAGAAAACAATACAATGAGTATAGTCGAAATTTTTCATATGGCATATTTTACTTCTCAACTGCAAAAGCTCCTTGAACTAGAAGTGATGTTCTACATCTCTTAGTAACCATAATATATGTACGTAGAAATTATCTCCGAGAAATACTAACCGAGACTTTAATTGGCTGTGCCACAGCGGCTGGCACGTAAGATTTTGTTCGCTTTCATCAACATTTCATCACAAGGCAACGGGTTTCAAATTTATTTTTCAAAATTATAATATAGCTGTTTATTTTATTAAAATCATTCGACATTTTAGACATAACTTGGTGGCTTGCCACCTATTACGTGGGGCTAAAATACTGGCAAATTGTGGGTGTGATGCGCCTCTGCCTACTCCTTCGGGGATAAAGGCGTGATATGTGTATGTGTCTGTCAGTAATTATCTTATAATAAAACTATCAAATTCTAATTGAGGATCTGTATCCTAGTTTTCCTTTGAATACTATGTAGTTAACCGTAATTTATTGTTCAACTTCGTGTCATTAGGTTACCTAGCAGTATTACTGTGGGGTACAAGACGCGCGGGGTGGTTGGCTACTGCGGCTGTATCCAATCGAGTATATTGCGGAAACAATAAAACTCAACATCGATGCTCGCATGATAGATATTATAAAATTCTCCGAGAACACCGTCAAAGGTAAACCACAAAGCTGTTCAGTTATTTTACGCGCTTCTGAGCCGCTAACGGGAATCTAATTTAGTATACTGAGCAACTTCTAATAATATTAATTAATTATTCATTGACATTTAATTTTATTACATTGTTAAAGCACATTAATAGGTATAGAAACTTGTAGCAACTTTATTAAGTTGCTACTTTGCACTTTAGGTTTATTAACCTAAAGTGAAATATATAGTAAGAGCAAAATCAGGCAACTACAACTACTAAATATGTTCCTACGTACTGAAAATAATGTACTTGTTTCTGATAACATTGTAAGTACATTTGTTTTCATACGGTTGTTTCAAAAAGTCTGAGTTCGATCCCATTGGCATAATTTATAGATGAATTTTCAAAACGAAATCCTAGCTTAATCTTACTGTTTCAAAATATCCTCATTCACTGTTGAACTTGATATCACCAGTAATTGTACAGTACAGTCAGCATCAATTTTTGATCAAAAGTAGGTATGCTTATACTTAGACACGTTCAAGATTGCAATAATATAATAACGACCATTGCGTCGTTATTATATTAATTATTTAACACCAAACTGGTGATATGACCGAATTATTTCGTAGGTATAAATCGTTCAAAGCGTTCGATTAGCGGTTGTAGGTAGATACAGTTTAGTTTTTCCAACAATATTTCCTTATATAAAAACGTCTCAAATACAAACCTTAGTGATAAAAAAACATTCCTTTCTATAAGATCCTTTTAAACGATTCTGTCATTGAGAATGTTAAATTGTTTCAACCTTTATTAGGTTGAAAGGACTCTATTATGGAAATTCTCTTAGTGGTATATAAAGACAAAGTAATATGGGTCATACAGTCGGCCTGTTATCTCAACCATTTATGGCCTTCTAGGACCTCCGTCAGCTTTATCACAACTTAAAATATCAAATTACCAACTTAAAGTCATATTTCACAGCACACACGTCCAAGTAACCTATCCCGAGATAAGTTCCACAAAACATATTTCACTTAAGTAAGACATAAGTAAATATATCACATGCAAAACCAGCTCGATATAATAATACTTGTATATCCAGCGGTAAATCTGAGGTTGAATCACATCTTAAGGTCATCTTCTTCATTGTTGTACCTAACGTGATGCAATAAAAGGTAGATGATCATTTTATTTTGGACACAATATAAAATAGAACACTTATAAATTCTACCAACTCGAAATAATCATTTAACACGTCTAAAGACATTGTTAGTATAAATTATTAACTACGTTCGACATTTATCACAGCATGTCTTGTTTATACGAATATGGAAGGTAACTACCAACAAAATTTCATTTGAATTCAAGGATCATGTGACCTATTTGTGTTTGTAGGCACAAAGTTTGGTATCAATCTATAGGAAAATTTCACATGGTATTAAAGATTCTAAGTTCCACAAGCAATTAATATCCTTCAAAACTTGAATAACGGTATTGTTTTAACGGATAAACAAGTAATACCTACTTATTTATTCAATAACATAGGAGATAAATTATTCGTACTGAGATACCGGTTTTTTTTTCTTCTATTAGTCGATGTTAGCCTTGAACACTTCGCTAAACATATTTGGGTCATTAACCCTGGCCAAATCTGGTTGTGATTCACAGCGTGATCAACATAATAATAGTTTGTTGAACAGTTTTTGCGTCCGTTGCGCGTTGGTCGGAGACGGTGTATTAGAAACGCTCCTTTGTACTGAGTTGCTGTTGAAAAATATACGGAAGGATAATTATTTATTGCGTAGGTATAACTGGCGTAGGAAGATGAATACTGTACCAACTTCAATTAAGTTTTAGATAATGTTGTAAATATTTTTAAGAAGTGTACAGGACGGTATATTTGTAGTAAGTCTTCTAAATACTAACATTTAACTACGTAAAACATTTAGAAGGTAAACTCATAAACGTCAACTTAGCAATAAAGGGCCATTAATCACTGGATATTATTCGGCTATTTCGGAATGTCTGCAGATTGGCATGTGTAATACAGTAACACATGGGTCCATCCAACGATGTCCACATGCGGTCGCACCCACAGAAAATAAATTCAAAACAAAAAATGTCCTTCGTGTCGACCTTTTAATCGATTCTTCTCGTCCCGACACGGGTAGATACTAATATGTACCGTGTATTATCGGTACTTAAGCGTATGGAAAAAAGGCTTCAACGGAATTTTATGTTCTCTCCGTCCGGAGCGGTTCTTCATAGCAACCTTTTCGTTTTATAATACGTTAAATGCTAGTAGCGACCGATAACCCCGTCTGCAAGGCTACACTACCCGTTGCCTCGCTAGTTTTTAATAAATAATAACTCATGCAAGCTGAGTCGCTACATTCGTTTCAAATTTTAAAACGTTTTAATTTGACTAAAGCAAATCTAGTATAATAAAATTTAAGTTGCGTTTACAATTAAACGTAATGAAAAAGGTTATTGTGGTACAAGATTATATAAAAACCGGCTAAGTTCGAGTCGGACTCGCGCACTAAGGGTTCCGTACCAGTCTTTCTAAAACTGGTTCAAAAAAAAACATTTGTTTTATGGGAGCCCCCTTAAATATTTTCTCTATTCAATTTTTTTTTTGTATTTGTTGTTATAGCGGCACATAAAAAAATACATCATTTGTGAAAATTTCAACTGTCTAACTATCACGGTTCATGAGATACAGTCTGGTGACAAACAGACGGACTGACAGCGGAGTCTTAGTAATAGGGTTCCCGTTTTACCCTTTGGGTACGGAACCCTAGAAAGTGAGGTAGACAAAATACAGAATACAGGTGTATGTATAATTAAAGGCTTTAAAATAAATTAGGCTTAAAAATTTAAAAACATCATACAACTAGTTATATGTATACGAAGGGTTTAATATGTCCCTATTGCACGCTGTATAGAGTCAATAAAGTGTATTGTTATACAATAATTGTAATAATGTAGTGGTAGCATGAACAAGCAGTAATTAATCAATGCATTATAATATTTTGCCCACCGTGAATGTACCGATAAATACTAGAAACAAAATGCCGTCAAATTTGTTAAGGTTATTAATGTCTTACAATCAAAGCGATTGCTTGATATAACAATAATTTAATCAGCGGTTACGTATTGCTGTACAAGCTTCAATAATTAGGTCCAAATAGTAATAACCGACCATGAAATCGTATAAAGGTACTGTGTGCTTAAATACTCGATTGCCGCTTCAGTTCTGTGGAATTTTGACTACGAAATACGTTATTACAAATTACAAATTAAAGTCAATATTTATAGTAGAGCTGTGAGAAACTTCAACCTATTTGAGGGTAATAAAAAATGTCCGAGACACATCAAGTCAGCTGAAACCGTTCCCAAAGCCTCCTTATCCCATTAATTTTCAACTAGTTATCTCCAGTGTCACCACCTATGAAGGCAGATAGATACCCTTGCAGTAAATTTAAAGGACACATTACTGTTATATTTAAATTCTCCTTGAGTACAAGGAAAACAGATTGACTTACTATACAAGATACCTAGCATTGTAAGTAGGTACATGTAGTCATAAAAGCGTAAAACTTCGAGTCTGAATAATTGGCTCTGTATAAAATCAACCGCTCGAGAATCGCTAATTATTGCCAAAAAGTGTTGCGGAGAAGGCTGCCGTTAATGGCTAAATAATGAGTGTTCGCATTCAAGGTTGCACCAACTATTCCTCGGCAGGAAATACTGAGTAACAGAATAGATATGGACGCGGTAATTACGAGACCTTGACTTACCGTTTTAGAATAAAAACCGCGCTATTTAAACTGTAGCACACGCGTGCTAATCCATGTGACTTTGTTTTTTATTTATTTATTTTAAAAGAGTTTAGCGTAATTTAGTTAGGACTCATAAAACAATCCTGGAATCCATATCCTTCTACCAACATGTAAGATCAGCTGTTAATCCTACATGAAAATGGAATTGATTGAAATGACGGCAAGTAATGAATAAAATGAATCCATAGTGGAACTAATGATAAAAATATATAGTTATCAATTCTCAATACGAGTATACTTAAGTATACAAGTTGTAGATATACAATACGAATTTTTCAACATGTTTAGACCACAAAGAGTTTAATTAAGACGCATTTTGTAATACCGACATCCCACAATTAGCGAATATGACGCCAGCACAAAACTCTAACGGTGATCAGAACAGCGAAGTGCTGATGTAACCATGACCGTGGTTGAAGTACAGTAGGTTGTTATGTACAAATGCCAAACGGTATAAATACATATTTCAATAATATTAATTTATACCGGTTCCTAAGAAATGTTTAATGTAATAATATGAAGTTATCCGGTAATAGTTAATGGTCAAAGAAATTTATATATTCAACGTATTAATTATTTGCAATATTATTTGCAATGGTTACATTTTGTTTATTTGATTTTCTATTCAAAAAAATTGCCACGCACAAATGACTATTAGGGCCGGGGTATTCTGGAAGTGACTGTCCCCGTGGTGCTGGAAATTTTACTAGGTATAACATTTATGTTTATTATAATTGTAACTAACAGCTAAAGCTCATGATTACTTTAATTGGATTAGATTATTCATTACTTCTAAGTTATAAAATGTGTTTGCTTATATCTCAGTTTGAAATCAATTTCATAATGTAAATTAGAACCACTGAAATAAAAAAAAATGTGTTACATGTTACGTCATACTCTACCGATACTGAAAGCAACAGGATATAATATCTTATGTTATCGATGTAAATGTGTCGGAATCGGCCACAAAAATGGTCCAAAAGGCACAGGTGGTACTTTTACAATCAGGATTGTGACGTAATTAGATTAAAGGAAGTGTTTTTGGGTGCAATGGAAGCAAACTCAAAAATACAAGCTTTTATCTACCCAACTTGAGTAGTTTTATAGGTACCTGATCTTCGTGTGAACATTAGACTAGAATAATAATTAACACTAATAAGATAAAGTACTCAGACACATAGGTATATTTCCACAGCAATCCGATATTTAGTTCTAATTGATACAGTAACACAGCCTTGTCTAGAGGGCATGCAATGTTGATCGAAGTATATATTTATTATGATGTTAGGTGGGTATGCAAATTAAAACGGTATAGTTTAAATATCCTCACATGTTATTTTGCTTCTCATGTTCAACAATTGAAATACCTATTATGTTTATACCTTAGACTTTTAAAAGGACATTGCTACGCGTCCATACATAATTCGCCCCAGAACCAACACCAATGGAAAAAGGCTTGTTAAATGTGAATTTTTTTTCTAATTATCATCACATTGTATTTTTAAGACGGACAAGCAAGTCAAGCGCAAAAATCCAACAAATATGTCAGATTTTAAGGTTATGTTTGCGCAAAAACCGACAATAGTTGGTTAAGTATTTTTTATGCATTTTAATTGCTCAGAAATCGGAATAGACTTCGAAATTCGAACGCTTTAAATACTTTTTCTAGACATTATTGATAGGTAGTAGAAATAACCATTAGCAAGCAAGCAATCTATAAATACAGCAGGTAAGTTTTACAGACAAATACTATAACAACTGCATACCATATTGATTGTCTCTGTATCTATTGTTACGAGCCGGGGTTCTACGGAATGGAAAATGCCGATCGAACTACCTCAAAACACTTTATTTATTACACCACTTATTTACACTTCACTATAAGCTACACTTAAAGTCACTGAATACTTTTAATCGCACTTGAACTCGCAGGTATAACTCGTATTATCGCTCTGGAAATACTGATCCCCCGCCACCGAAGTGCTCCGCCTTTATAGTACGGTCATTACTCTAGATTACTCTAGAATCTTCACGGAAGAATTATCGCGAACATTCCACACCTTCGAGATGCTTCTAGATAACACGTTACATAGAAGTACCTTGACAGAACATTCCCGAAAGACGTTACGTAGTAGTACTGCGATTTGCTACTAGATGGCGCCGAGTTTGGTAGTCTTATTACTCGCTACGAGATGGCGTTACACTGCCCCCTCCTAAGACATGCTCGTCCCGAGCATTGTCAGGCCCATAATATCGCGCCAATCGATCCACATGAACTATCTTTGGCGCACTTCTTGGACTCTTCCGTATTCGGTAAGAGACATCGTTAATCTTGGTCACAACTCGGTATGGTCCATCCCATTTAGCTTGCAGCTTAGGAGACTTCCCTTTACTGCGGACTGGGTTATGTAACCACACTAACGAACCTTCATCGAAGCTCTTATTGTTTGTCTTTCGGTCGTAACGGGTCTTCATCTTTTCAGACATTTGTTGACCTGATTGTCTGACATGCTCATAAATGTCATTCATCCTGCTGCGCAAGTCATTCGCATAATCAGTGATATTGCGTGGAGCGTCAGGTGGTATACCGGTTAGTAAGTCGGCAGGCAACCGTAATTCTCTTCCAAAGTTCGCATAAGCTGGTGTCACTGACGTGCTTTCGTGAACCGCACTTCGGTAAGAAAAAAGAAACGGTTGGATGTGCTTGTCCCAATCTTTTTGCCTGCTTTCCACAACTTTTGCCAGATATCTCTCCAATGTCTGATTAAATCGCTCCACCATTCCATCTGACTGCGGGTGGTAAGAGGTCGTTCTGGTTTTGTGAGTACCCATGACCCGACACATTTCCTGGAACACCTGAGATTCAAAATTTCTTCCTTGATCGCTATGGATTTCTAGAGGCACCCCGAAACGACAGAAGACTTCGTGAAGTAATTTATCTGCGACCGTAGTAGCTTCTTGATTAGGTATAGCGAAGACTTCTGGCCACTTCGTGAAATAATCCATCACAACCATGAAGTACTTGTTTCCGCTTTCACTTTCAGGAAACGGTCCCGCAACATCTAGGGCTATCCTTTCCCATGGTGCCCCAACGTTATACAGTTTCAGTGCACCTCTGCTCCGTGTATGAGGTCCTTTCACTGCAGCACAACTCGTACATTTGCGACACCAGTCCTCAACGTCATCGCGGCAGTGGATCCAGTAAAACCGCTCACGTATCTTCAACAGAGTCCTTTTTACTCCCATATGGCCTCCTGAACATCCATTATGGTAGAGCTGTAGCACATCTGGAACCTTAACTTTAGGGACGACCATTTGCAAATGACAGCTGTCTCCTCGAGCATTTTCCCATTTGCGGCACAAGACTCCATCCTGAATAACTAAACTGTCCCATTGTGCCCAATAACTTTTTGTGATTGAACTCATTGAAGCGACGTCACTCCACATGGGTTTAGGAGTACTTGCTTTAATCCACTCAAATATTGGCTTGATGTCTGCGTCGTCCTGTTGAGCATGTTGTAGAATTTCTTTCCATTCGTCGCTCAGATCCGTTTTAAGCATCTTCACAGGTATGGCTACCTTTATCTCCTGTTTGGCACAGTGCTTACGGTCTTCAGGGCAAGGTCTTCTTGACAATGCGTCTGCGTTGCCATGGAATCTGCCATCCTGGGTTTGTGAGATCGAAACCTTTGGGGCTCTTCTAACATCAGCCGGCACCCGCCACGCAGTCCTGGCTATTGTTCGTTTTCCCTGCCGTTGCTGGGCGGTGACGTTAGTCACCCTATCTCCTTGGGAACGACTTCCTGCTCTTTCTGCAGTCCGCTTTGGGCAACTGGATCGAAGGTGGCCCCTCTCACCACATGTGTAGCACCTAGGGCTATACCTCGTGAAACGGTCGCGAGCCGGTGATGCTACAACTTCCCTGACGCGGTGAGATCGATGATCTTTCCGTACGGCTTCGACCTCCAAAGCATGAGCCAAGGCGTCTTTGAGAGTCTCATGGTGCCCGAGCCTCACAGCAGCCCTGACTTCCAGGTCGTGGATGCCGTCGATGAATGCTTGCACCAGATTCCCATTGATGAGCGCAGGTACCGACTGGTATGCTTTCCGTACCAGCTTCTCTACTTCCAGGGCCCACTGTTGCAAGTTTTCGCCAGTGCGCTGGACACGATCCTTCAGCTGCGCACGATACACGTGTTCCAGGTGAGCGTCACCGTATCTGGCTTCCAAGGCTTCTAGTAGCTGCTCGTAGGATACATCGTCTCCGAGAGCTTCTAGGATGGTTAACGCCTTGTCTCGCAGACCCAATGTAAGCGCAGTCATGGCCTGGGCTTTGCTCCACCCGTTTGCCTTCTTAACGGCCTCAAACTGCTTTTTATAGGCCGACCATGATGATGTCCCATCGAATGGAGGTACTTTAAATCCACGTGCTGAAGGTACAGCAGGTAAGGAAGTCGCATTCCCATCTCCAGCTTTCAGATTTCCCAGCTCTTTCCTCACATATTCTGTAATCTGGTTTTTTACATCTTCTATCCGTGTTTCGGCTTCCGTGATGCGGTTCTCAACATGATGAACTTGATCCTTCATCACATTCATCTCCTTGCCAAAAGTCGCTCGAAGATCTTTCATGAGGAGCATCTGTTCCTCCTGGCGGCGTGTCTGTTCCTCCTGGCGGCGTGCCTGCTCCTCCTTGTCGCGCAGCAGCTGTTCTTCCAACCGGCGGGCCCGCTCCTCCTGGCGGCGTGCCTGCTCCTCCTTGTCACGCAGTAGCTGTTCTTCCAACCGGCGGGCCTGCTCCTCCTGGCGGCGTGCCTGCTCCTCCTGGCGGCGTGCCTGCTCCTCCTTGACCCGCAGCAGCTGTTCTTCCAACCGGCGGGCTTGCTCCTCCTGGTGACGGGCCTGTTCCTCCTGGCGACGGGCTTGCTCCTCCTGGTGGCGGGCCTGCTCCTCCTGGCGACGGGCTTGCTCCTGTAGCATCGCCATCAGCGCAGCAAAGTCTGGAGGTGCTGGCGCTGGAGATACCGTGGGCGGGACTGCTTCCACCGTTGGCTGCTCCTGACCACCCAACCTCTCCGGCGTATTACCTCCGAAGCGCCTGCTGTCCAACTCCTGCTGGCGCTGACCCCTGGTACGGACGCCCTCTGTGTCTTCTTTCGGTAACACCGGCATTGTCCAAATCCCCAATTCTGACACCAATTGTTACGAGCCGGGGTTCTACGGAATGGAAAATGCCGATCGAACTACCTCAAAACACTTTATTTATTACACCACTTATTTACACTTCACTATAAGCTACACTTAAAGTCACTGAATACTTTTAATCGCACTTGAACTCGCAGGTATAACTCGTATTATCGCTCTGGAAATACTGATCCCCCGCCACCGAAGTGCTCCGCCTTTATAGTACGGTCATTACTCTAGATTACTCTAGAATCTTCACGGAAGAATTATCGCGAACATTCCACACCTTCGAGATGCTTCTAGATAACACGTTACATAGAAGTACCTTGACAGAACATTCCCGAAAGACGTTACGTAGTAGTACTGCGATTTGCTACTAGATGGCGCCGAGTTTGGTAGTCTTATTACTCGCTACGAGATAGCGTTACACTATCAATAATATTTAAATAAGTAATATGTGACAGTAGTGACAGTTATGACAGCCTGCTACTTGCTTGTGGATTGTGGAATAAGGGTGTAATTGATATTATTCATTATGAGAAAATCAATTTTATTTTTATATATACCTACTTATATATGTTGCTCGTCAACTTGGCTTCACCTTGCTTGACGGTGAGCTGACATCAACGATGTCAAAACGGTGGTCAAAATAGTAGTTATTTATTTGTGAGGTAAAACATTACTATGTTAATAAATAATAATGAATACGTGAAATATCGATTATTTGGTAATCGATATAAGTTATAAGACGATTATATTACTTGATAATCGATTACTTTCATTTTGGTTTAGTACAATAACAATTTGGTTTAGTTGCGCATCCTTAACCGGGTGTCGTTGATTGAAAATGTCGGTAGTACGTAGGTATAAATCGTTACATTATTCTTAATTATTAATTTAGAATAGATCCTTGTCCGTGTGATATAGATATTTGCCTCTAATTCATTAAAATAGATAAATAATTATGGTATAAGCCACATGTTTGTTGGTTCTGGGGCGAGATTCGACGATGCCCTTTTAACTTAAATAATTTGAACATTAAACTATTTTTTAAGATCTATCTATTGGCTGCCTATTGCTAAAACATATAGTCTAAACCGGGAACACCCAAATACTTCGAAAAACTTTATTCCGAATTTCGATGTTCCGATTTTCACAAGTCCAAATTTCATAATACCTAAGAATTGTAATGTCTATTATTAAAAATCACGAAACTTATTTTACCGAAAGTCATTAATGCGATTTGTTAGTTTTCCGATTTTCATACGTTCGAAGAGTCAAATACTCGAAGGGTTCTCGGTCCGAAACACGACATTCCGATTTTCAATACTTCGAATAAACTAAAAGTCAACATGTATGTTCTACAGAATTTAGTGACAGAAAGAAATCGCTGCAGAACCAACCTCACGCAGTCTGGTCTGGGTATCTGGAATGGGTAGAAGTGGGTTAGGTTAGCTTAGAACTGAGGTAGGTTACAACAGAGCGCGAGCCGAGCGAGCGAAGTGAGCGTGCCACGGCAGCGGCTGGTGAAACGCCGGAATTGATCTGTATTATATAAAAAAATTGGGAAACATACTTTGGCATGTGACCAGGGTAACAAAATATATTCCTTTCTCTCCTTCCTACCTCCTCATACTAAATATAATATTATACCTACTTCTCTCTGATGAGCAATTATGTGTTTATATGTCTTGCTATTTAGGTATTTTAATAATCAGAATTCGTATTGTTGATGTTTCGAAATATCATTAATTCGGACTTTTTGTTATTCGATCTATTGAAGCTCGGCATTTTGAGAGTAGTAATTATAAACGTTAGGAATATTGAAATTTAGGAATTATTTATAATAGAAATAATGATCAATCGGAGTTGTTATATTCGGAATTTTGAACCAGTCGGAATTATGAAAATCGGTATTTTCAAATTCGTATTTGTGACTGACGGAATAAAGTTATTCGTATATATGTAGTGTACCCGTCTAAACCACATTAGAATTTGTGAATTGCCTCAAATACTCTTTTAAGTTTATGTTGATTGTATGTTTATATACAGCATGAATTAACTATGTATATAGCAGGCTTTCAACATGTAATGTAGTATAGAAAGATATAAGCGTAACTAGGTATATAGCAGTAAAAGCTTAAAAACGGTGAATATTTTCTCAAAACTGGGTAGTTAAATCGTGGCCTATTTACGAAGATATTTGAAAAAGGAGTCCATGCTTCACGCCCGGGTGCGCAGACGCATACATTTATAAAAGCACCACACAAAAAATGCTCAACAATGCCAAGTATCGTCCTTGAGTCCCTAAAAAAACTTGAGAAAGGGCACAGAAACTCGTTTGGGACGAACCTTGGGACTTTCACTGTTTATTACCTACGTTACAATAGACATGATGTTGCTATTCAAGAATTTATTGTTTCCCTAAAATCAAATTCCACTCTCGATGAATGATGAACATTTGTAATGTAGTCCACGTGGTTTCTATTAAATAAAACATACCTAGTCTTCACAGAACACTTGCATATTCCCAAGGATTTATAAGTAATACCTTAAATACAAATACCAATTAGTACCAAACAAATTCACAGGTAGTTAGGAATTGTTCAGCACATTGTATTTGACTATTAAAGGAAAAATTATTGAAGAATGGCTGGTAGATAAAGGTCGAGATTGATTTTGTCAATTCGTATGCATGTCAATTACAATAATCTACACTCATAGCACACATCGAAGTGTATAAGATATAATGCTGTGTAGGCGAGTATTACCGTTACGGTGGCACATACCAGTGACGTCAACGAGGCCTCATGCCTCCGACCGACGCCGTATGAATACGTTAGTAAAAAACTGAGGACGAATAGTTACAGTTCGCTTGTCTCAATTTTAAATACAACAATGGCATTGACAATGGAATTTTAAACGAATTTTTGTAGCGTAGAATTACCTAATTGAATGAATTACAATTTTTTAATAAGTACTAATAATTTTTTCCTCTTTTTTGCAGATCGAGATGTGTTTGGAGAACGTAAGAAAGACAGAGAAGAACACTCGAAGGAACCTAGATTTGTTTCATCGATACTTGGAGGCGATGTCCCTTACGGTAGCCATAGAAGTCACGTCCTAACCCAGGCAGAACGCAAACAATATTCACCCTTTGGTGAAAAAAAGAAAGCAGAAGAAAAACCTTTAATAAAAGAAGAGAAAGATTTATTAGACACTGACCCGGTAGTATTACCATCTAGAAACAGCCCATCACCAGAATCAGTACCTTCACCAAGCGTTGACAACAGTGTCACCTGCCAAAAAGTATCGGTTATACAAAGAACACCATCACAGTCACAATTTCAAACTAAAAAAAAAGAATTATCCGAAGTTAATATTCCAAAGACGCTACCTACATCTGAACCTGAGCAGGAGCAACCTATTGATTACGCAATTGCAAAAAAGCGTGGCGAGGCTGAAGACGAAGAAACACAAATGAAGATTAAGGAACAAAGAAGAACGAGCAGCTCTAAAATTGCTAACGGTATCTTACCTCGACCATCTCTAGTACTACGTAACTGTCCAGCAAGTAAATTACCTGGTATCATGACTGCCGCTGCCGGTCATGGTAGATCAACTGGTAATAATAGTACAAGTGGTAGTTCACAAAGTAGTGGAGGATCAAGTAGCTTTAGTTCTGGTGGTGGTGGTACAGCTCCATCTTCTGGTGGCGGTGGAGCTATCGGAGGAGGCTCTGGAAGCGGTGGCAATGGGCGCGATGGTCGCTCTAACTATGGGCCTAATAGCCCACCTACAGGTAGTCTGCCACCATTTTATGAAACGTTGGGGCATTCTACTAAAGGAGGTCAAAATTCTTTTAATGCTAATAGCACATTTTCCAATGATTTCAATATCATAAATGGATTTAACATGGATTGCGAGAATAATGATAATGCTTCTAATTTCCCCGAACAAAGTAAACAGTACTCTTTAATGCAGAATGCTCATTATGGATTAGCTTTGAAAGATGAAGAAGTAGAGTATGAAAACAAATCTTTAGAAAATATTGGTGGTATGGGTAGCTATGGGAGTAATTTTGAAGACTCAATGGTTGTTGATATGCCAGAAGATGTAATAGATAACTATCACTTTCACAATGCACTATCATTCTCTGGGCCGAATGAGGGCATATTAGGTAATTTATCCGATTCAGAAGATATAACTAGTTTACTAAATAACCATGTAGAATCAATAACAGATTCTGACATAAGAGAATCGTCTTCGATTACTCCCGATTCAATACACAATCCTGTGGACATTGAAACAGCATTACAAGTTAGCAGACAATATTATGAAAAGAACTATTTATTCAATACAGAAAATAATAGTTCTTCATACAATTTTCCAAAAGAACGACCAGATTTATTAATGCAGTTAAATCCAGCTTTACTACAACAAGAAGGTCAAATGCAACAGTTACAAATCCACGTGCAACTTCAACAAAGGCAGCAAATACTATCTCCAGGTTTTCCATTCACAAGTCATCCTGCATTAGATCTGGATTCGCCGACTGGGACGTCACTACCATCACCTGGCGGAAACAACTCCTTGGATGGAAGCAGTAACATCGAGAGCTCGTCACTCAGCCCTGCTGCCGCAGTAAGTTTCAAGACAGGCTCTGCCTCTGATGGCAAAATTCAAATCTTGCAACAAAGGGTAAGCATTATTTGATTTTAAGGCAAAGCTTTTCATTTTTACATGTCGTCTTATATATTTATGACGACGTCGAAGATATTAATGAATACTTTAACGCCGAGCCTAAATCAACTTATGCTTTAACTTACTGCACTAGAAATTTCAATATACAAACTACATTAGAATTTCATAGTTCATTTCCATACTTCATAATATAACTTTCTATTTAAATAGTTTTCTTCTAGTATACTTATCTATCCTTCGGAAATATTATAAAAATTATATTTTATTTTCAGTTGGGACTACCATCTGAACTTCCATTAGAGTTTATTAACGGAGGACATGGTGTAAAAAATCCATTGGCGACGGAAGCCAACGCACGACAAAGGGAAGAAGAGAAAAACAAACAGATATTAGTCAGTGAGGACGACCCCACAAAGTTTGTGTGCCGCATTTGCTCCAAAAACTTCACCTTACAAAGGCTTCTGAATAGACACATGAAATGCCACTCAGATGTTAAAAGATACCTCTGTACCTTTTGCGGTAAAGGATTTAATGACACGTTTGACTTGAAAAGACACACACGGACGCATACTGGCGTTAGGCCATATAAATGCAACCTATGTGAAAAATCGTTTACGCAGCGGTGTTCTTTGGAATCGCACTGCCTCAAAGTACACGGAGTCCAACATACATACGCCTACAAAGAAAGAAGAACTAAGGTAATTTCAACTTTTGAGCAAACTGTACATAATTGTTAAAGGAAAAATATTGGTTTTTATTACCACAGTTTATAGAACGCACTAAGTATAAAGAAATACTCCCTCTCAACGTTACTGATAAAGGTCCATGTGCAATGAGAATTAACTCTACCGTTTAGAAAATTCCATTATAAGTTTGTACTCATTGTATACATTTTATTTCAGATGTACGTTTGTGAAGAATGTGGGCATACTACATCTGAGCCAGAAGAGCATTACATGCATCTCAAAAAGACGCATCCGTACTCACCTGCCCTACTAAAATTTTACGACAAGCGACACTTCAAATTCACAAACGCGACATTTGCCAATCAGCTGCTCGGGGCACTGCCTATGCCAGTACATAATTAATTTAAAATAGTTAGTAATATCAGGAATATAACTAAACTATCTATTTGTAATCACTATCGACATGCTTGTGATAAATGAACAGGGACACGTGTTATTAAATAGCATTTTTTACAATGTAACACTTTGACTTTTAATGAATAAAGTGACTAAAACGAACCTACCAGTTGAAGTAGGTATCTCTTTACAAGAAAATGAATTTCAATACCTATATTACTTGAAATCATAACAGACATATTAATATTTGTACTGGTCAACGAGGGTATAGATTTGTCTGCCCAATTTATTTTGTGAATGGACTTTATCATGTCTATTATGAAAACAAGTCTTTATGGATCAAATAATGTAAATTTTTGTTTTTTCAAGAATATTTGTTTCGAATAAAACACATGTGAAATATTGCATATACTACTTACCTACTAATTCATTCCGTCCGACAATGTTGCTGGAACAACACTCTTACTGCAGTTTAAATTGAGCTTGCTAACTAAATTACTTTATAGTTATACCTACTAAACTTCGTCTTCCAAATAAGTTCGTACACAAATCGTGATTTAAAAAAAATACATTTAATACGATTTGTTCCAGTTTATGATGGGTGGGTTCCATCGTAATAAAAATACCTTAATTTTTTATCAGTCACATGGAGATCGTCCACTGGCCTATGAATATAGGCATGACTGCAATTAAAAAATCAAAGTATCGGGTATTATGTGCAATCATTGGTGATGGTACGGGATTTAAATATAAGTGTAACATAAGTTAGATTAAATAAAATAAATGAAAATAGTGTAAGTGCATTGTTTGTAGAAAATTTGTCAGGTTCATTTCAAACCAGCTAGAGGGATATTTGTAAGAATGTTTAAATTACAGACTTGATTTTAACATGGATGGTGCTAAAAGTGGTTTTAAAGACGCTGATTTGAAATGAAGCATTTTATGGATCGGATGACACTTCTTGTCCAATCCATGAGCGAATATCAAAGACATTCTTTGATATCTTTACTCCGTGGTAAGAATTCTCTTTCCTCGTATTAGTGATACTAGCTCCTAAATATTTCTCAAATTAATAACACAAATTATGTCACAATTTTAATTTGTATAGTACCTATAGAAAATGTTATGTTTGTTTTTGTTTGTACTTATTATAATTTCAAAATTGTTTAAATTCGATAGTGCCGCAATTCGTTGGGGTCACGGTAAGTCGTACCAAGTTGAACTGCATTTCTAGAAGTATTTATAATTATTTAAATGAAAATATTGATTGGTATAGTTTGTGCTGTGAGTGTGTGTGTCTGTTTGTGTATATGCGTGTGTGTATGTGTGTGTGCAAGAGAGAGTTTTATTGAGTGAATGTATTATTTAATGGGTCAATTGTTGATATTTCAATGATATATCAAGATTCGCTTGATAAAGCGCTTCCCAGTTACTATAATAGGGTTGAATGCTCAATTGATAATTTTGCGCTTTCACAGCTAAGCTTGTGGAGAAATAAGAAACCTAAAGATTGTAAATAATGTCTAAATTTAGAAAATATGTAGTAGTATATTTGAGGAAGTACTTATACATAAATATGTTAGTAGTACCTACTTAGCATTTATGAGATTTTAAAAAAATTTAAGTATTTTTTACAATTTGATAAGATACATAGATCTGAATTTTTATATTGGCTTAGATATCAGTGGTTGTTTCGTAACCAGCGGTCCGTAGTAATTTAATTGTGATAGCGCAATGCCTTTGTTATACAATATACTTGTCTGTTGCATTTATTAGCATTTCCGTACGATTTCAAACTGTATTTTAAGAAGGAAACAATTTGTTACACTGTATTGATAAGCAATATATCGTGAATAAAAATGTCATCGTTTCATTTCGTCTGGAACGAGCTAACCTAATAATGGGATCTTATCAACTTCCCAAACAATAAACAAAAACCCTGCAACTCCGCTCCCATTTCTACGATAATGACTGGATCCTACAATACTCTTAACGACACTGCATTGCTATTTAGGTTTCCCTGGAAAAATACGTACGTATTACAGTCCCAACCAATATATCCTGGATAGGACTGAGTTTCAGAAAAAAAATAAGAGAATCTAAAACCTTGCGTTTTAGATTCTCTGCTCGAAACAACATATTCTAGCGCCTAACATTCTTAAAGCTGCACCCACTATCCTGCGTACCACTGGTCTGGCGTTATAATCAGTAGGCGAGTATGCGAGTATGGAAGCCCCGTGAGGCATCGGTCGACCCAAAAACATGGATACGTGGCCCTTAACGATAGGTGAAAAGCCGATGCAGCTTTCTTCACACCACTTTTGCCAGTTACACGAATGCTTCTTAGGTCAGAGTAAGCATATGCCAAGATGGTCTCTATATGCCCACTTTCATCCCACCGGCAGAGAAACTACCACTCGGATACAAACTCCCTTGGCCAACCTGGAAGGTGCTCAATAGGCTACGTACCCAGGTTGATAGATCAAAAGATAATCTTTCCAGGTAGGAAAACATCGACTCTAGAAGGAGCCATGCCATAATTATGATGTCTTGAGAACCTCTACGAGACCAGGCCAAATGCGATTCGCGTCGCAGAGCACTGGGCCAAAGCGATCTGACAGACCAAAGGTATCAAAATTGATGCCAAATGAATCAGAGGCATACACAACACCGTTAAAAGAACAAGGTATCCTTGGGAGTATGCAGAGCACCAGCTTTTATGCCGTACGTGAAAGGAGTGACGGACAAAATTAGAACAGTACTACAAAGATACTCCATTAAGACTGTATATAGGCCACACTCCAAAGTCTGCGAACCCTAAGATACCTCCTCTACAGATACCGGGTGTTTATAAGGTAGACTGCAGCTGTGGTAGTTTATACATCGGACAGACCAAACGTACTATCGCAGAGAGGGTCAAGAACACATCACAGCTGTAAAAGATCGCCAAATAAACAAGTCTGCGATTGCCGAGCAGAGCACTTGTTGGAATCGGGTCCCAACCACTGGATTGAACTCTACAAGTCACAAGTCCTAGCCACTGACGGGCACTATTACTAAAGAAAGCCGTTGAAATAAATAAGTATCCCAACTTTAACTGGGAAGATGGATATCCACTATCTACGTCGTGGACGTAAGACTACCTCGGTGGCACAATGGTACTATGTAGTGACTGCCACGCTCGAGGTCTCGGGTTCGATTCCCGGGTCTGGTGGATAATGTATAATTCTCTTTAGAATTTTACCCAGATAATTATCCCAGTCTGGAACTTGTGCCCGGTAAATGGCAATAGGCTCGCCCCCTATTACATGGGACCTAACATAGCTGGTGAGATGTGGGTATGTTTGCACACCTTTGCCTACCCCTTGGGGAAAAAGGCGTGATGCTATGTTATGTTAATGTTACGTCGTGGAATCCGGTGATCAACACTCGAGGGTAGTTGAACATGAAGTGCGGGCTGCACTTCATGAAGACGACGATGAGCTGAAGCCAGTCCACCCGTGTCCACGGCTCTTGTAACAGGGTCAAAAGGTCGGGTAACAAAGAGGTCTGTATATATCTCAATAATCGCGTAAAAGACCCGTTTGTCTTAAGTTTATAACAAAAAAGTGTTGTCCAGCGACACGAAAAGAAAATCAAAAGCCTTAACCAACTGAAGCTGTTATACTTTTTTTTAATTCCGCGGCATGGCCGCGGCCGGGCCGGGCCGGGCGCCCCGGGTGCGTCCGAAAGAATTACACCAAGGCATCGAAGGATTATAATATAATAGTAGGAATATGAACATACAATACTCTTTGGTTATTGATTCATTCAACGTGTACTCACACGTGACGCTGAGGACAGTTTAGGTAACGCCTGCTGATGATAATCATGCCACAACCACTCTTTGAGGTTGCATATTAATATTTCACAGGCGCTTGTTAACCATATGGCAGATACTTGGAAGATTACACAACAATCACTTCCATTGAAAACCAAAGTACAAGTTCAAATTGAAATTATTTTAGTGTTGCCCAGACAACATTCGTTAAGTACAGTGAGTTAAACTTAATGAGATAATGCTGTCGCAGAAGTTTATAAACGTCAAACGTTTGGGCAACAGATACGACGCGACCTAAGCTCTCAAAAGAAATAAATGTCCCCCTTTTTCGCAACATTTTTATTGCTGCCCCGCTCCTATCGGTCGTAGCATGGTATTATATAGGTATTATATATTACTCGGTGACAACGTAGTTTTATATTATTATTTTTTTAATCCAGTTTATTAAATTCTGATCCTATTCAATGCAATTGCAAACAAGCAAACTAAACAAATCTGTCCTCTTTATGATATAAGTAGGTATTATAATCAATTAGCAGATAAATAACAAATAAACGTTAAACTTATTGATTAAAAGTATGTAATTAACCGTATTTAATTCTCTTGAGTATAATTTGGGAAGTAGGTAGGTAGATAGGCTTGTACCTACATAATAGAGCTAGGGTATATACGATAAGTTAACCCCTGAGGATAGTAATTTTCTTATCGTAAAAATGTAAAATTGAATTGATGACAATATAAATAATAATTGAATTGAAAATTTCATTTCTGTTCGTGAGTAGCGTACGTGTGGACACACCACAGCTCAGAATGGAAAAACAGGAACTAATGGGAGAATATGTCAATAGATTCTTTACGACATTTCGAATACTAGAAGCTAGTGGATTTTGTAGATTTATTATAAGAAAGGGTGAAATTGTGGCAAGAAATCGGTCTTCAGTGCTGTACAACATGTTGGTATTGATAATTGCCGACACATTAGTTACTATAATGTTGTGGACAACAAACAATAGTAATGATGCTCTTACTACGGTCGAATTCGTAACAATTGTCCATTTCACGATATTTGCAAATCTACTAATGTTTCATATAACATTTGGCGATAAATACAGAGGTCCTGATATAATATACAATTGTATAGATATAGACATTTTACTTGGAGCTGATGAAACAGAGTTTATGCGAAAATTGATTCTGAAAATGTACATAATTTTCGTTGGGTTAGTACGAATCGCACAAGTGGGCCTTGTATTGTATTTGTATTATATGTTTCATCTAACTATACTTATCCATGCTGTGGGCAGTTTATATTTCTTATGGATATTCTTTGCTTATGATGACTTCTGTTTCTACTTATACGCACTTACATTTCTGTCAACTAGAGCCCGATATTTTAATGTCGCTTTGCTAAAACTCACTAATATGAAAATAGACTACATTCCTAAACAATCTTTTTTTTATAAATTATTTTGGAAGGATAATTACGATAATCGAGTCACATTTCATACCAGAGCTGAGAGTGAAGACTTTGTAATTGCACTCAAGATGCTGTTTCATCAACTTCGGCATATAGAGCAATGTTATGAATTCCCTGTAAGTATTACTTCTACTCAGTTAGGTAACAGTCAATTATCATGTCTGCCAAATAAGCGCACCCTATAAATACCCCAGTATCTACAAAACATTTATTGGTAGTTTTACGTGTACGGGATTACTGGTACCTAATTCGATCGTTTTAGCATTGTATACCATACGCTGAAAGACGAACGTTTCTTCGGGCAGAAGGGTAGGGTAGGGTAAATGCAGCAAATTAAACTTCCACAATGTACCTAAGTCCGAAAGTTAACGGTTTTGGGGATGAGAAGAAAAAGAGTGTGACAATTTGCTGCGCGTTTAATTTGCTGCATTTATCCTCCCCTACACCCTTCTGACAGTAAGACATCGAATTACCAGTAACCCTGTATAATAGTCACAAGGGAAATAGCCGAACGAAATATTGTAGAACGGCTCCACCTCTTGTATGGCATAGATCTATAATAGAACCTATAGCACAGAATAGGGAACAGTACTTACATAGCTAGGTATAGGTAGATACTATTCTTTTATCTGCGACGGAACGTACGGTATTGTACTAAGCAATATTCCTTAACATTACAGATAGCTGGTGGCTTTTTTACGCTTGTGTTGGGTTCTTTTGTGACGGTGCAAACTTTTATTATGTATATTCAAGTTTCGGTAAGTAATGGTGATGCGTAAACACTATAATTATTATGAGTTTATTTCAATTTGCATTGACCAATGTCAAAGATAGTATTTCAGTTAGTTAGTAATTATTACAATCTATGAACTACTTTTCTTCCATAGGCTGCAGTGACGCGAGCTAGTGCTATAGCCGGATGGGCAGTCGCAACATGGCTTTATTTCCTAGTATTAAGCCTATTTACTGACATGTTTAATACGCAAATCGAACAGACTAAACTTATATGCGCTTACATACAGTTAAAACCTACCAGTTCGGGTAAGTAAACTCGCTCTACTCTACTAGACAGCATACTTCTAACAACAACGTACTTGACTTTAAAATATTTTAGCTGTTTGTAATGTATGTGTACCTATGAAATTGCCGTTTGGACTTTGGTCGACAATGACGATTAAAGGTGATTGTGGAAGCCGATGATACACAATCTACGGCTGAATTAGCAGCAGTTTTCGACGTTGGCGTCAAAACAAATATTGGTCCATTTGCGTCAAATTGGCAAGGTAAAAAAACTTTCCAAATGTGTGCTCCACGAACTCAATGATCGCCAGTGCGAAGTACGCGTCGAGACATGCCTTGCATTGCTCAACAGACACACAAATGAAGGAATTTTGAACCGCATTGTTACTTGCGATGAAAAATGGATTCTGTTTGATAACCGCAAGCGCTCAGCAAGTTGGTTGGATCCTGGTTCAGCACCTAAACAATGCCCTAAACGAAAACTTACCCCTAGAAAAGTGATGATCACTGTTTGGTGGTCTAGCGCCGGTGTGATTCATCACAGCTTCTTACCAAACGGGGTGAGCATTACTGCAGATGTGTACTGTGAAGAACTGAACACAATGATGGAGAAGCTGGCATATCTCCAACCAGCATTGGTCAATCGCTCGTCTCCGCTGCTCCTGCACGACAATGCGCGACCTCATACTGCACAGCAGACGGTCTCCAAGTTGCAAGAACTGGGGTTGGAAGCTCTCCGTCATCCGCCATACTCACCAGACCTTGCGCCTACAGACTACTACTTTTTCCAGAATTTGGATAACTTCTTGGCGGGAAAGAAATTCAATACCCGAGAGGCAGTATAAAATTAAATAAATCTAACTACTTTGTTATATTCCGCCACATGCAAATTACCCAACTCTCGTATTTATTCATGCACAAGTCCGCCCTCCAAACCCACTTAGGCCGAAAGAATAGAGAAATAATTTTGAAAATAGAATAGATATGAGAGTTGTGTTATCGTGCAAAAAATAATAAAAACCTCGACACGTGTTTAGCCCCCAACCAGGGGCATCATCAGGAGATGTTGATGGCTCGGCGCACAGCGACCGAATGAGGAGGCAGTATAAAATGCCTTTGAAGAATTTGTTGCCTCCCGTCCAGCTGATTTCATTAAGAAGGGCATCAATAAAATGCCGCTGCGTTGGCAAAGATGCATTGATTGCATGGGTGATTACTTCGATGAATACAAATACTTTAAAAACATGATAAAAAATTCGTTTAAAATTTTTTTCATACAAAACGGCAATTTCATAGGTAAAGACCTAATATAAACTACTCAATTCTTTTTTTTTTTTAATTCCTTGGGCCAGGGCCGCGGTCGCTCTAACGTCCGTAGCCGGGCGTCTCTGGTTACAAGCAGAACGTATTTCCAGTGGCGCCCGGCGGTTTCAAGTTGCGCCCGGCTACTCAATACTTAAGTAGGTAAGTATAGCCTTTTCCCAGCCCAGTTGGGGTTTGGCTTTCCAGTCTAACTGCAAAGCATATGCATAAAGATGATTTTCCGTGAAGCGGCTGCCATCTGAACTCCACAACCCATTGGCGATATCGAAGTTCTGTAGTTAGACCAGACACAACGTTGTATGTTTGTATGTCTGATCGAGCCCTAACATGATCATGAACAAAAAATATTTGAAACATTCTTATTTCTAGCGGAGATGCTCAAACTAACAAAAGACATCCTTGCGGCTTTGGAAGTAAGAGACGCTCGGCTGTTGCTGTACAATACAAGCTACTTGGATACGGGAAATGTGTTCAAGTTAGCTGCCTCGACGTTCGTCTATATCACCGTACAATTGCAAATGGCATTTCCGAATTCAGACGAAAGCCATAAAATTTATAACATCACTAAATCTGACTCAGTTGAACAAAGTAAAAGGATTGAAGATGTTTTGTTCCTATAGGTATTGAAAATCCTATAGTCTTACGCCCAGGACTTTAATTGGCTGTGCCATAGCGTCTAGCACGTGAGATTTAGTTGTCTTTCATCAACATTTCATCGCAAGGCAACGGTTTTAATTATTTTTTTTCAAAATTACTATATAGCTGCTATTTTTATAAAATTAATTCGGCCATTTTGGACATAACCCATTATATGTGTGCCCGGTGACGGCAATAGGCTTGCCCCCTAGTACGTGGGACTAAAAATGGCAAATTGTGGGTGTGTAATGCGCCTCGGCCTACACCTTCCGGGATATAGGCGTGATATGTGAAAAATTGTGTATCAAATCAAACATGCTTGTAATTAAATGTCATTAACAAGTATGTAGCCCTTGTTTTAACTTTACATCCGTTAAAAGTTCAAACGGTATAATAACTATCACTACATATTTTAAACAAAGTCGCCCGTTCTGTAACTATGCTTAGATCTTTATACGCAACGGATTCTTATAATCGGATTCGTATTATTATTTCTTTATATATCTCGTGGTCGTATAATATACAACTATGGAGGCTGCCTTGCGAGTCTAAACTCGCTAGCCACACAGCTGATGTATATAACAGATGTTTTCGATTTTATAATAAATTTATCTTTATTATCATAATACATTGTAAGTTTATACAATTAGATATATATATATATTATGCAAGTCCTATAATGGTGATTTGGTTTTATTATTAACTTTAATTGACAGCAAAAACTATCTGTCCTTCCCCAGGGCCGGTTTATATTTATGACGGGAAGGTCCCTAAATTATATTTTACTTTAATCTATATTATTTAATACGACAATTTGTCTGTCTGTTTTTCGCGTTTTTCAATTATAATTAATAATACATACATTTGCATGAAAAATTAAAATTTTCTATTTGAGGCGATACAAAGTTCGCCGTGATAACTAGTGTTAATTAAAACAAAAGGAACGTAACTAACCACAGTAGCAATCTTTGCGTAATTGCTCAACACTCGTTATGGTTGTCAAATTTTACAAAACCGTACGAAGAACAATAACATCTCAAATGAGAGTGCGAATATGATGCACGAGCTTAACTTGTAATTTAATTGTAATGGTAATTTTTAAGTAGCTCACCATTTAAATAATGGCAAATATTGAAATTGACAAATACTCGTAGTTGTCAAACTAAGATGCCCCATTAGCAGTTTGGAGAATATACCTATCAGTATAAATAGAACAGGTTGGTTAAACGAGTGATCATTGGTTTTTCGAACGCGCATATTGACGAATATTCATTTCGATAACAAAAAAAAATTATGAAAATCTTAGTTTTGTTAGCAGTTGTAACACTGGTATATGCAGTAAGTAACATATTATTTTTGAACCTAATTCGTGTTTCAACAATTTGTAACATTTCATTTACTCTTTCAGCAAACCCATTCAGCAACTCCAGTCGGTAAGTCTTGAACTAATCATAACTAAATTATAATTTACGTTACTAGCACCTGTCCCGGCTTCACCCGTCTCCAGGAACCTACAAGTATTATCGCTCCTCAAATTATCTTTGTATCAAAATCTGCATCAAAATCGATCCAGTTGCTTTTAAATTATGTTTTCATTCCCAAAGAAAAGCAATGGCTGAGGATTATTTTAAATAGATTTTCGAATTGAGTTTTGATCACTTTTTAGATCAGTAGTACTCAATGTAAAAATATAGACTACTTAAAATATATGGACGTAGCTCGCTTGATAAAAACACTTCGCTACACTTACCCAAATTCTGTTCTAGAAGTAACTAATATCACAAAAGAGGCCGCGCCAGCTTCAGGAATGTCAGCGAAGATGACCGCTGAAGTGACAGACACGGCTGGAAAGCCCGGATCTGCAGGTAAACGATCATTTTACTATGAAGTAGGAAAAAGTACAACTTAATAACCGGCCAAGAGTAAGTAAGAGAAGGAAAACTCGACACAAATCCCTACACCAACCTGTCTGGCCAGTATGTAGGCTGGACACCCCTCGTCTTTGGGGGAGGCCTAAGCCAAGCAGTGGGCGGCAATTGGGCTGAGATGATGAACTGCGAGTCAGACTCGCTCACGAAGGGTTCCGTACCATTGTCCATTGTCAATCTTATAGACTTCTTAATACCCACAAAAAAACTGCAATAGAATCACATGTGATCATCATCATCATTCACCGAGCCTTTTCCCAACTTAGTTGGGGTCGGCTTTCCTTTCTAACTGCGTTTCGGCTGAACTTCGATATTTTCCGTGAAGCGACTGCCATCTGACCTTCATAACCCATGGGCGATATCGAGTTCTGTAGTTAGACCGGTCGGATTTTTAAGGGCTCCAACTACCCCTAACGACTGCCATAGATGTTCGTATGACAACCGGGACCGACGGTTTAACGTGCTCTCCGAGGCACGGAATAGAATCACATGTGATGTCCCCACTTATTTCATTCTGTTTTTAGTTTTTGTTATAATAGCTGCGACAGAAACTTTCAACTGTGTAGCTATTACCTACGGTTTATACAGACTGGTGACAGATAGACGGACAGTGGTGTTTCAGGAATAAGGTCCTGTTTTGACCCTAAAATATTTGTTTTCTGCAAGTAATCAAGTACCTACGGTTAACCTTTGCAATATACGAGGGTGGATTGAAAAGTAATCGGCCTAACCAAGAAAATAAATACATAAAAAAATGATTCTTCCTTAGAGTCAAAATATGCGTCTACTGCTGCTTTGACCTCGTCATTTGTCAAACATCTTTGACCTCCCAAGTGCTTTTTTAGGTTAGGGAACAGAAAAAAGTCTGACGGTGCCAAATCAGGTGAATAAGGTGGATGCGGTAACAGTTCAAAGCCACAGTTGTGAATTTCTAACATTGATTGGATAGACGTGTGAACACGAGCGTTATCTTGATGAAACAGGACTTTTCTTCTGATCATTCCTGGACGTTTTTCTTTTATTTCCTCTCGTAAAGGAAGTAGTAAGGTGCAGTAATAATCAGAGTTTATAGTCTGACCCCTTTCAAGATAATCAACCATAATCACACCCTTCGAGTCCTAGAATACTAAAGCCATCACCTTACTTGCCGACAAAATCGACTTAATCTTTTTGGGGGGTGGTGAACCAGGTATTTTCCACTGTTTTGATTGTTGTTTTGTTTCCGGTGTACAGTAATGAACCCATGTTTCGTCCGTAGTAACAAAATGATTCAAAAAATCACATTCATCAGCTTCAAATAACTCCAACCAGTCGCGTGTAGTCAATCGCATCCTTTTTTGCTCAACTGAAAGCAGTCGCGGAACCCACCTCGCAGACACCTTGTGGAAACCCAACACGTTGACTATTATGTTTTGAGTACGTTCATAAGAGATACCTATAATCTCGGCTATCTCTCTAATTTTCAATCTGCGGTCTCCCATAATTAAGTCGAGTATTTTTTTAACATTTTCGTCAGTAGTGGACGTCGAAGGCCTTCCAGAGCGGGGTTCGTCTTTTACACTCTCTCTACCACGCTTGAATTCTGCTATCTATTTTTTGATGGATGAATATGAAAGAGCGCAATCCCCTAATGTACTGACCATATCATCATGGATGGCTTCTAATGATAGCCCCTTCTTATGGAGGTACTTAGTGACGGCACGCGGCTCGATTTAGTCCATTTGCGGAAATGATGTCAGATTGCTTTGTTAATAAATTAAAACTAATTATCGCACATGTTTCAAACTTCACACAATTAACAGGTCCGAACTGAACTAAATAATGTGGGTAGATTTGATTTTTAGAACTAAATGGATCAGTGTTAGGTCGACTACTTTTCAATCCACACTCGTATATGTTAACTTAAATAATTGGTTACTTACTACTTACCCACTAACCCACTACAAATTTACTAACTAATTAAATAATATACCTACTGGTAATATCGAAGGGCTATATTACCTACTACAACATAATTAATATTGTAGGTAGACTAGGCAGTCTATGATAAGTATTTTTTTCTACAGGTGGACTATTTGCGCCTTTAGAACCGATTGTGGAAAGATTTCAAAAACTTCAAGAAGCCAATAATAAGGTCATTAAAACTTCGATTGACGAATACACAAGTAAGTTCCTACTTACTACATTTAATGTCCCGAGTCCAGATGTAGAATTTGAACCGATTTAAACACACGATATTTTGACGTCAATAAGGATATTTCCACACAACGTCATTATAGTTGTTCCCAATTGATGAACGAGAAGCGAGTAGATTTAGAAAGTACAAACGAATTGGCGAGCAGCGGAAAGCGAGTGTGTAGTTCCGATAGTTTTTTCGATCGACTAGTTGATGTCTCGGCGTGAGTATTAACTGCCCATCGAGCATCGCTGAGCAATATCTTTGAGATACCTTTTTTCTTAGCTTAACCTGTGTTCTGTTTGTTCTACTACCTGCTGGCAGTTTGTGAACAGTCAGCGATCAACTGTTTATATGTGCATCTCTTTAGTTTACACGGAATGTATGTCGATTGTACGTTTCTTGAGGAAAAATAGCCTATAGCCGTTTCCTCCACGCCGCGTGGGACAAGCGTATCAACCTTAGGAGAGCAGTAGAGAACTGTTGATGATGAGAACTGACTGAACAGATGACTTATACAAAATATTCCCATAATTTATGGACGCCAACTTTACTACCTCAACAAACTCAAACACAACTGGTATTATCTGTTGATTATAAATATTTCTTCTAATCTAAAGGTAGCATTTGGATTAATGCAACACGCAGCACATGCAAACAGCAATCGCACGACAACTGTCATGTGTGTGTGCATGCGTGTGTGTGAGTGTGTGTGTGAGTGTGTGTGGGAGTGTGTGTGTGTGTGTGTGTGTTTGTGTGTGTATGTGTGTCTCTGTGTGTGTGTGTGTGTGTGCGCGTGTTTGTGTGTGTGTGTGTGTGTGTGTGTGTGTGTGTGTGTGTGTGTGTGTGTGTGTGTGTGTGTGTGTGTGTGTGTCATTTACGTTCGTGCTGTGCGGCGGGCGGCGGCGGCTGGCGATCATCGATTGTCAGTGTTACCGCATAGGACACAATACGGACAGTCGACGTACCGTTGCGGTTTGCATGTGGTGCGTACTGCTTGTGAACCTTAATTGATAATAAAGCTAAAAAAAATTGTCATTCTTTGCAGATCTATTATTTGGCACAAATTAATAACAAGGATTAGTGCCATGTCCAAGCAGATTTATCGAGTTATAAATACTACGGCTAAAATATAATTTTAGTGACTTAATTTACTCCATCCTGTCGCCCAAATTCCAAACGATTAAGGCTAAAATAAACAATTTCGTTTAAATTCAATGTTTTATTTAAACAAATTCATCGACGATCCGTAGGAATGTAAATTGTACAAAATAATTAATATGTAAACTACAAAAAGGAACAACTACAAAGAGGTTTGTATGTTTGTGAATTCATTTGTAGCAAATGGCACTATTGTTCAAGAGCCGTGGACGATCGACCTTCATTCTGGCAATCAGATGCGACACACTTTTTATTGAATACTAACATCATGAACACTTTTCAGTATGATCATAGGTATGTGTCTGGTGCATAACAATTGATGGGTGAAGGTGGAACTTCCACGTCTCCTCTATTATACTGAAAATGTCTCACCACTAGAATGTTACATTGTTCCGAGTAACATAAGCTATATTTTGCCAGCGGTTACTATAGCACATGTTCTATAATAATATGTTTCCCTGGGTAATTAAGAATATAAGAACATTCCAGGCAATATTATTTGTAAAAAAATACAAGGACTGTATAAATTTGAGCGAATATTGTTACAAGGCTAAAGCGACCGCGTCCTGGAGGCGGTTATCTATATTACATAATTATATGGATCAATAATCAACATTCTACATAAAGATATCAGCATTACATACATATACTTCTTATCGCGAGGCTAAGACTACCCTCATTGTCTGCTATCACTACAATATACTTGCTTAGCTAATACTATATAATATATTTGTGACTGTAGACGAACTAAAAGTTACTGTAATTGAAACATGAATTATATAAGGACACCTTTACGATCGCCGCCGCGCATAAAGTGTGAGTTGACAGTAGAAGTGGAAGTACTTGTCAGTTCTGCTGGACGGTCGCTTGTTGAACCACGTTTTTTGTTCATTTTAGCCACCTGTAAGTATAAAATACAATAGAGAATTGTCTTAGATAGAGGATATCTACAAAAACTGATGTAGCTAGCGACGCTATAGGTCATAAAGTGCCAAGAAGACAAGTCATAAAGAGACCATATCATCATGGATGGCTTTTGATGACAGCCCCTTCTTATGGAGGTACTTAATGACGGCACGCTGCCTCGATTTGCTCCATTTGCGGAAATGATGTCAGATTGCTTAGTTAATAAATTTATAAAATTAAAACTAATTATCGCACACGTTTTAAACTTCACACAATTAACAGGTCTGAACTGAACTAAATAATGTGGGTCGATTTGATTTTTAGAACTAAATGGATCAGTGTTAGGCCGACTACTTTTCAATCCACCCTCGTAATAACTAGTAATTACTCACAGCATCGTCAATAGCCTTGAACTGCCAAGGCCAGTGAACTCTATACAAGAAGGGCCTGTGGTCGAAGCGGTTGTCGTCGGGACTGTACGACTCCGCGTGGTACGAAGGCGTCAGTACTGTCATCTTGTGACGGTTGATCGCGTAACAACGGAAGAAGTGTTTCACTTTCTCTGCCACCTGGAATTGTGTAAAAATAACATCGTTTGTATTTAAAATTAGTTATATCGCTTAAAACTTTGTTTCTAAATATTTAACATCATCATTTACCTGCCCTTATCTCAGTTATTTGTTCGGCGCAACTTGTATTCCCCCTCCACACATCTCTATCAGACGTCATCTCCTTAGTCACTCATTGCCTTGTCATAAAAGCTTTGACGAATTACATCCATCTTTTCTTGGGTCTACCTCTATTTCTAAAACCCTCAACATTCATATTTTGCACCTTTCTAACCACATTACTTCCACTCTTCACATACATGTCCATACCATGACAGCCGCTCGCTACTTAATTTATACAAAACATTATTAGATGTGTACAGCGCGATTGCACTCGAACTTTTTCCGTCGGTACGGCCCGTTAGACAAAATCCGGTGGGCTGCCCCGCCGCACAGTGTGTAAGAGCAATGGGTCTAATGAGACCCCAGCATATTATACTACTATACAGAACAATACTTATCATATAAGTACCTACTCAATACTAACCTCTTGTGGTGGACACTTATCGCCCCACGTATGTGACAGTTTTTCTAACATGGTGTAGGGTCCGCAGTGGTACATTTTCCTCAAACGTCCAAACTCTGACAGTTCCGCGTAAGTCATTCCCATGTCTTGTTCGTCCGTCTGCGTGATCTGTCCATCCGTCAAAGGCTCTAATTCCGCAGTAGGTGGCGCTTGTAGGATTTCCGAAAGTGATGGTAAGAAGAATCTGCAGTTACAACATCACAAAGTATTAAAAACAAATAAAAAACATTATTAGGTTTACAGTTTTATGTTCATATTTTACTCCGAAAGTAAAACTGATTTTAACACAGTAGTACTTCGATTATCCGGCCCTCAGTTATACGGATTCAGGATTATCCGGACAGAACCATCCATTCAGGTTAGCGTTGGATCCACCTACCGTAGTTTTACCGAACTAACGGTACCAGTGTATCGTGTTACAACGATATTTAAACACTGAATTTTTAGATGAATCCTTACCAAATCCATATATTTTTGTATTTTAAAGCAATGAGTTTGCTTAAAATATTCTTAAAATATTAAGAAACAAATTATAATAGATCCCAAAAACTGATGTCATCGGCGGGACTCGAACCAACAGAGCTACGATGACCAATACTGACAACATCGAATTTTTGCTTCATGTCGTTATATTTTAAGAATAGTTTAAGCAAACTCATTGCTTTAAAACACAAAAATATATGGATTTGATAAGGATTCATCTAAAAATTCAGTGTTTTAAAATCGTTGTAACACGATACACTAGTACCGTTAGTTCGGTAGAACTGCGGTAGGTGGATCCAACGCTAACCTTAATAGCGCGATGTAGAAATTATGAATATGATATGAAGCAAAAATTCGATGTTGTCGGTAGTGGTCATCGTAGCTCAGTTGGTCAGAGCACTCCTCCTGTTAGGGAAAGGCCGTGGGTTCGAGTCCCACCGACGACAGTTTTTGTGATCTATTTATAATTTCTTTCTTAATATTTTAAGAACGGATGTGGTCTTTCATCACGATTCTAGACTACACACATATTTAGCCACTCGGAAAAAAAACAAGAGTTTGACTGGGCGCCCATATAGCCCTGAACTAGCACCTTCAGATTTTCCCCTGTTTTGGTCTCTTCAGAATTTTATATTAGGCAATGTCAGGTTAACATCTAGAGAGGACTGCCAAATTGCTACTTGTCGCGTTTTTTTGATCAGACGTCCCAAAAGTCACTTTTCTTCATACATCGGATTATCCGGAGTTTAAGTTATCTGAATGTCTAACGACAACACTTAGTCCGGATAATCGAGCTTTCACAGATAATATTGTTATTTGTTTCATATATCATGTCATTTTTTAAGGCCTCGACCGGTTACTTAGAACACAACCACAACCAACAACACGGGCATCATCTAAATTCTATTCCATAAAAACTTACCGATTCTTAGCATATTGTAGGAACATTTTGAGATCAATCTTAGATATTCCGCCAATGGGGTTAATGTCGGCACTAGAACAATCATACTTGGTCATGTAACCTCGCAGCGCTTCGTCAACATTGGACGAGCCTAGAACTAGAAGACCGCCAGGTCTACCTCGAACCCAGAGCATTAGCTGGGCGAATAAATATGAGAGGACCATTCGGAGACGCGCCTGGAAACAAACAAAATAGTAGCAAGACTAAGTTCTTTGTCGAGGGATGTCTGACTTGATTTTCTGACATTTCGGGGTGCCCTTTCCGAAATAAATATAATGCCTCAATAATAAATATCAGCAACGAAAACGAATAATGAGGTACTCTGATACATAAATCATTGTGTTATGAATCAAACAAGGAGCTTGGGTCAAAAGGCCAATCGATAGTCAATTCCATATAAAAAATTAAACAAATAAGCGTCAGCGTTATACTATACTTTCTTGCTGAATTGCTTGCTCTGTGTGTGTCAATTAATCTACATTTTATTCATAAATATTTTAAATAAATAAATATTTTTGGACCATTTGCAAACAACATCATCTAGCTAAAACTAAGCTATGGGATGTTGATAAATGATAAACATACTTATATATTTCTAAGTACATACATAATACACATAGATAACACACAAACTCCGAAACATGAAAAGTAAAGAAAGAAGAAAGAATTATCTGTGGCCACGACGGTCACAGACGTAAAATTGACGTAAGTGACACGGTCGTGTCACAATAACTGTCTAACACAGTGTGGTTTGGTTTGACAATTGACACTCATGAGTGACGTATGTGTGACAGGAAATACGTGGCAAGCACGTGTCGCGTTTTTACAACATATTATTTAATTGTTTACATTTGTTGCCTAAATTGGCATAAATTTCGCATTCAACATACATTTGTAGATCACACAAATATTTGATTCGACCCGGGAATCGAACCCGAGACTCCGGAGTCGAAAGCCGACCGATATCGACCCCGCCACCGAAGCAGAAAATCCGGGAGTTTACATTGCCCACTTGAGCTTCCGATAAACCGTACAATTTAATGAAATGAAATGAAATTGAAATGAAATTGAAATGAAATTAAATGAAATTATTTATTTATTTGTATAGGTCAATAAATGGCTCTTACAAACGTCAGTAAGTACTTAAAATAAAAAATGTCATTGCTTCTATATTTACATGTACTGCCAGATTCGCAAAGCAATAAGTAGAACCGAGAGAAAGAACCTGGCAATAAAACTCTCGGTCACTCTTTTCAAATAATTGACTCATTTACACATTTTCTTAAGACTAAATGTGGACGAATGTACATTGGTCTCGTGTCAAAATCAAAAAGAGTGTATAATACAACGAAAACATTATTATAGTCGCCTAAATACAATATGCTACAATTACGGCATTTTAGGAGGCGCCTGCACCATGCTCAAGCCAGACACTTTTATCATTAAGGTAATCAACTGTCTTATAATATGCTTTTTGACATAAAGTGGTCTTTATAAAGTTTTTAAATTTATTGTCGGGCATACAAAGGACCGATTCAGGCAATTTATTATAAAAGCGTATACCTTCCCCCTTGAAAGAATGACTAACCTTGCTAAGCCGATAACACGGAGGGAGTAGTTTATTTTTATTACGTAGATTTCTGTCTGTAACGTCACTTACTTTAGTATAGCTAGATATATTTTTCCTGATATACAGTATGTTATCAAATATATATTGGGAAGCTACAGTTAAAATATTAATATCTTTAAATCGCTCCCTAAGAGAATTTCTTTTACCTAAACAATAAATGGCACGGACTGCCTTCTTTTGTAATATAAAAATTGTTTCTATATCTGCTGCATTTCCCCAAAGTAGTATTCCATAGGACATCAAGCTATGGAAGTAACCAAAGTAAACTAGCCTAGCAGTAGCTACATCTGTCAACTGCCTAATCCGTCTCACAGCATACGCAGCAGAGCTAAGCTTATTAGCTAAAATGGTGATATGGTCACCCCATTGTAATTTAGAATCTATTGTTATTCCTAAAAAGGTAGTGTTATTTACAAATTCTAACCTTTGGCTACCCAGCACGACATGGACGTTTGCTTGTCTGACATTGGGCATTGTAAATTTAACGCATTTAGCCTTTTCTGCATTCAACAATAGGTTGTTTGTAGAAAACCAATTTGAAATATCATTTAAAATATTATTAACATTATTCGCATCTGTACTATGCCGATTTACTTTGAATATAAGTGATGTATCATCCGCGAACATTACTATTCCAGCTTGTGCCTCGATCATGCAAGGCAAGTCATTAACATAAACCAAGAAGAGAAAAGGCCCCAGAATTGATCCCTGAGGTACGCCTATTTTGACGTTAGTTCCGTTTGACTTAACGTTGTTCACATGAACAGTCTGCAGCCTATCTGTCTGTCTGTCTTAAGTAGGATGATAGGAAGTGATTACTTACCTGAATATTCTGCAGTGCTAAGTTTTGTCTCGGACATCCACCATTACTTCTAAACTTAGGAACCAAACCCGTAGCCGCCGTGAATATCCCCAAGACTGCGTTTACGGCTGCGTCAATAGTTATCGGAAAGTGATAACTACCTATTTCACTAGCTAACTGTGAATGAACGTGTTTTAATTATGACTGTATTGAAGGTAGAATACTTTCAGTTAAGTTAAGCTACGAGGCACTATCAACATCTCCAAGCAAGGCCCAAGTCATCCTACTGACAAACAGACAAGGCTCAGGTAATAATACGTACGTAAGCTCGGAAAGAAACAGCAATAATAGAACAGTCTCTTATTAGTTGGGACCAACAGTGGCTAGTGAAATGTCGCCTGTAATCAACGCCTCTGTTTAACCTTCAAGAATAAAGAAGTGATTTCGTCTTATGTTGTTTTGTAAGAAAATTTTGATGATGAAAATTATGGTCACTTATTGCAAATGGAATTCGTTAATATCCCTCAAATAGTACAGGTTTTCGAACCTTCTAACCTAGGTACTAAGAGACTCCGGAGACCTAATTCATGTTCGCCTGCACGCAGTATACCTGCTGAGACACTGACGAGGGTTTGGAAAATATACCCAACGTCCGGAAACTTTTGACTTTTTAAAATATTCTTAGAGTACTCCCATACTTCATGAGACCATGGGGTACGTCATTTGGAATCTAGAAACTAAATAATTGGAATATTTGTACAAGTGTTTTTTTTTCATAACCTGGCTATAAGTTCCTCCAAGTGTCAATAATCGAAAGCATAAAGTTATATGTGGAACCCCTTTTGGATGCCTAACTTTAGATTTAGGCTAAAATATAAAGAACCATACCTGTGAAGCTCGTTGTTTCGTCTCCTGACTCGAATTTTCTGTGGCCATATAACATGTTACTAACAGCCTGTTGCAAAGTTCCATCGGATCTGATGGTGTATAATCAGACTGACACAGAATCTTGCGCACATCGTATAATACTTGACTTTCTAAAATTATAATATTTGAAAGATGTAAAATTGGAGTAATTTTGTCATTTATTCATAGTGTAGTTTTAACGCCCAGACTACATAAGATATAGCAGTCTGGAATAGTTAGGATGACACATTGAGCGCACAAGGCGGCTCTTACACTTATGAATACTAACATATTTTAAGTACAAAACTAACATTACTAACAAATAAAACAAGCACACGATAATACATAAAAAAACCGGCCAAGCGCGAGTCGGACTCGCGCACAAAGGGTTCCGTACCAAAAGGGCAAAAAAATAAAAACACGTTTGTTGTATGGGAGCCCCCTTAAATATTTATTATATTCTGTTTTTTAGTATTAGTTGCTATAGAGGCAACCGAAATACATCATCTGTGAAAATTTCAGCTTTGTAACTATCACGGTTCATGCGATACAGCCACAGCCAGACGGACTGACGACCAGCAAAGTCTCAGGTAATAGTGTTCCCGTTTTACCCTTAGGGTACCCGGAACCCTAAAAATTAAAAATAAGTATCATTGTGTAAGAGGTAATAAACCTATTAGGTAATATATTATTATTTAAACACGCTGAATTCAAAGTGCAGATTCAAATTACAATCACGAGGTAAAGTCTATTATAGTACTGGTAAAAAATGACCTAACTAATAATATGGTAATGTAAAATGTATACATACCCCCTTTTTGTATAGCATCACATATCTGTGTACACATTGAGTATACAATACACGCCGTACTAGTGGAGTCTACCCCTCCGCTGAGAGGTAGAAAGAACCCTCCTTGCCCTGACCGCCTCAAGTAATCCCATAGCCAACACGCAGGACCTGAAATAGCATTGGCAATATAATATCGAAACTTTATCACTATATATTATAAAACAAAGTCCTCAGACACGTCTGTCTGTTCGCGATAAACTCAAAAACTACTAAACCAATTTTAATTGTGTTTTCATCAATGGATAGAGAGGTTCTCGAGGAAGGTTTTAGGCTATTATGCTATTTCATGCGGTCAAAGTCGGTCAAAGTTCGCTTGTTTTTCATTTGTGATTGCATTGTGTTGCAGTCAAGGTTCAAAAGTGCATACCCATTATAACAATGCAATAACTTAAGTGTATGATGATGCGAAATGTAATTTTAAATTGTTACCTAAGTTTAAATTGGAGTTGTATTAAAAATTGTAAAAAAAATATAAAATAAAGCATGCTATAATAATATAAATGTTGTAATAATGAATGTATGATTGATAATTAATATTTTTAATGAAATGTTATGGGTTAAGTACAATTTAAATTTTATTATTTATATATTTAAAAAAGAAAGCATGCAATAAATAAATAATATTAGTTTTGTAATTGCAATGCCTGATAACAATATTTTGTATTTTAAGTATTGTAATAGTTTAAATACGAGTATGAGCATCCAGTCAAGTTAAAAAGTGCATTGTAATATATCATCATTCGCCGAGCCTTTTCCCAACTCAGTTGGGGTCGGCTTTCCAGTCTAACTGCGATTCGGCTGAACTTCGATATTTTCCGTGAAGCGACTGCCATCTGACCTTCACAACCCATGGGCGATATCGAAGTTCTGTAGTTAGACCGGTCGGATTTTTGATTTAGGGCTCCAACTGCCCCTAACGACTGCCATAGATGTTAGTATGACAACCGGGACCGACGGCTTAACGTGCTCTCCGAGGCACGGAGGGGTCTCAATGTCTTAAGAAATGGTCACCCATCCTAAGACCGGCCTGAGTCGATGTTGCTTAACCTTTGCAATGTGTTAACATTGTCGGTTGCCACTAGAACACGAGCCCCTCTTCCACTAGACCACGAGCCCCTCTCCAGCAAAGAAGCTTAGAAGCTCCAGCTTAGAAGCCTCTAAGCAAAGAGCTCAAAGATAATATTTATAATTGCATACAATTCTGCACATGAGTCTGCATACATAATACCTTTGCGCTCTGTACAAAAGATTACAAAGAAACCAACCTAGTTCAATCTCCTCCTCAGGCGTCAAATACTCCCACTTCATAGGCGGATTAGTTACAAGGTACACATCGTCATCGTCTGACAACGCAAAGTCCACTGTTATTCTCGGGAACGGTTTGTTTGACGCAGCCAAATGCGTACGAGAGCGGATTTTCGTTCGGTACGAACGAATGTCTTCAAGATCGATTATGGCGGTCACTACCTCCTAGAAAACGGGTTGATTTTGTTTGTAAAAACATCAGTTCCATCAAAAATACACAGACTAACATTTCTAAAATATAGTTGGGTCTAGTAAGAAGCAAAAAAAACGAGCTTTTTAAATAGTCGCCTTACCGTCCATTGCCTAACGTCCCGGGGACTATTATGGGGACACCCTCGGAAGGAAAACCCCAGGGAGCCGGCGGCGGCGGCGGCGGCGGCGGCGGCGAGGGTATGATTTTAACAGTAGACAGGTACATACAAATTACTTTGCATTCAAATTATAATTAAGACTGACATAAGTTAAATCCTGTTAACCTAAGCGCAGGTATGATCTTGGTGGGACACTCTTGACCTATTATTGTCTATGATGTCAATGTAAAAACTCTGTACAAACCACGTCGTGTAGTGCAAACTGTAGCCCTCTGCTAACGATTTCACCATTCACAGAAATACAAGAGCACCCATTGAAGTATATTCTCTGCCCATCGCATCCTCTCAGATTACTGAACAGATACGCTCCCCCGCTCTTGAATGTTGCACTTTTAACCAGATCCACTGTAACGTACGCTTTACGTAGTTCCATGTAACTACCAGAACCATTTGCTATTATCTCGACTCCGTCTAAACCGAGAGGAATATGTCGACTGCAATCAATATAAGGGAAAGTTATATTTTTATATTGTGAATACACAATTTTATATCAATTACAATTTTAGGTACAATTTTATCACGATTTAATTTAAATTCAATCGTATAATTCATTCTCTTAATACCCAGAAAACTCAAGGTTAATAATTGAAACTAAAACTTTTTTGCATTAAATCTATAAACACAAATTTGATTTGACGAAATTTTTTTTACATAAACCACTTCTATCTTACTTGATAGAAGTGGTTTATGTAAAAAAAAATTTCGAATTAAATAAACTTTTGGAAGATTTAACTGGAACAGAGAAAAGCATCACAAAATGTTTTTGTAATTGCTTTAGTCAGCATCAATGCGAACAACTTCTAAGTATAAAGTACTTAGAAGTCGCATTCTTGAAAGACATACTAAGATATCAAAACTATTTTTTATTATACTCAATGTAGGAACCAGTTTTAGTTAATGGTTTTTCAAAATCTCACCTTTGTGGGTTCCACAATTCCTCACATATTTCGAAACCTATGCACGTGTCCTTCGTTGCAATAACGGCATCACCTATTGGCACCGTATTCTGACCTGTTATAGCTGTTATCATTCTTGGTAAGTAATATTCTTCAGTCTGTCGGTCCTAATAACGCAATAAAGTTGAGATGAATTTTAAGTCGTTGAGGAATCTGTAGGTAGCAAAGGGAATAAGCAACTGCATTAACATAGCTAATATGGATTTTAAGCGTCATCGAAGCAATGCACCAATTGTGTTAACAGTTGACCAAAAGCGATAAAAGTACCATCTTGTAACGAGAAATGCTTCATTACAACGAATTAGCTGTGATTTATAAATAATAGCTATCTGCCCGATAGCTGGTCAAATTATAACCATATTGAAAGTAGTATATGGGTTCCTATTGACAGGTAAATAATTAAAGAGCTACTCACTTTGGTCCACGCGGAAAACCATCTCGATTCCCTGTAATTTCCATCTTCACACAACATCATCTTTGGTCTGATGAGCAATATTTTTTTATTAAGAAACGCTACTCTACAGTTATAAAGTACATTTCTATGTTGTACGGGCATGCCGACGTCGATTAGCATGTCTTTGCATGTCGGCGATTTAAGCAATTCAACTAAAACTTGCCAGCTGTGGAGGTAGGTGTCTGGTTCATAGAAATGGTCCTCACAACTATACCCGCTAGAAAATTGAAAAATAAATTTTAAATGGTCGATATAACATTCTTCACTTCACGTTTTCACGAGTTCATCGTAAAAACTGTACAGAAAGTATCTATAAAAGTGCAAGACACACAGTACAAGACTTTTTGTCGTATAATTTTTAATTTTTAAAACAAAAACGTATAGTCTTGGGCTGGATTCGAACCAGCGCCTGTTCCCTTTCCAGTAGGAGTGTTCTACCAGCTGACCAAGACACCACTAGCCCAAGACCCATCATTTTGTGATCATATTGTGTTAATATCGCGACTTACGGCGAAGCCAGAGCACCATCTACCAGTAGTTGAGGAACTAACTACTATGGTAGTTTATAAGTATTATTTGCTAAGTACTCATTCCACTAAACACTACCACTGTCCTACCAGACCTTACCGAAGTTTTGATATTATTTTTAGGTCTTATAATGTGTTAAGGACGGTGCTAAGTTCATATACCCACCAAATTTCTAACTCCGGTCCAGTACGGTAAAGAGCCCCCATTTCTTTAGCTTCCTGTATGGATTGAAGGATACGATTCAAATTTCCTTCGAAATCCAGAGCCCACTGGTTTAATGTAGTAACCGCTACTATTACTTTTCGCCCCATTTTATCTGCAATTAGATACAAAACAAAAAAGTATTTAATTTTGCTTTAATATCAAAATATAGGGACTAGTCTAGTTTCTAGCTCCCGTGAGTTATCCGGTTCATCTTTCCATCCAGTGCCTTTTACTGATACCTACTCTTAAACAAAATAACTGATCAACTGTGGGCGTATAAAATGTCTACGTCTAACAAAGTGTGACTTAATGTGTTTTAACGTAGGTACAATCCTTAAACTAAATTACCTTGCTTAGTATCCTTAATACATAAGGAACTGAATATTCATGCCGTAAATAACAATTCCGACTGGCATCTGATGAATGACAAAACACAATAAGATCAGTCGTGTATGAAATCGATCCGCGCCAGGCGGTACTAAGGCCCGGCCAGTCACCCCACTTCCCTTACAGACACGTAATTCACGCGGTTTACGAAAAAGAAAACCATCAGTAGATTTGTAGATAACCCAAAACGTTTCTGATTAACTGTCTGGAGTTTCAACTCATACTGTGGTTTGCTTGAACATAAATTTAATCAGTAATCCTATATTATCAGATCAATCATAAACCTTTTACGTTACTTTTCAAGAGTTAATCTTGGAACACATTTTAAAATAAACTTACTTCTAGGTACATATTTATGTTTCACCAAAGGTGCCAAAAATCCAAAGCATAAATTATATCTATAATCTTGGAACTATCATCCAAACCTCGGGTGTTGTAGACCCTAGATCACTCATAGATCATAAAATTTAACAATTAACATTATTCATTGTGACAGTCGGCGATGTAGGTTCTCTTAGATCATCAGAAAATATATATTAATGAATACAGGGGTCCTCCGAGAGCACGTTAAGCCGTCGGTCCCGGATGTCATACAAACATCTATGGCAGTCGTCGGGGGTAGTTGGAGCCCTAAAACAAAAATCCGACCAGTCTAACAGAACTTCGATATCGCCCATGGGTTGTGGAGTTCAGTTGTTTCGCGGAAAATATCGAAGTTCAGCCGAATCGCAGTTTGACTGAAAAGCCGACCCCAACTCTGTTGGGAAAAGGCTCGGTGGATGATGCCAAGGGTCCTCTTTTGTGCTATTCGAATCTACCGTTGAAATCAAGGACTTCAAATCAAGATTTGGGTCCTTTAATGCTTTCTCAATATCAAGGTAATTGATTGTTACCGCATTTTGATATTTGAACTTTGAAGTAGGTATAAGTGTAATACTACCCAAATAAACACGTTTATGTATGCTACGTTTCTGAAAGAATACACACGAAGGAAAGGTGTGGCAATAAAATGAACTCAAAAAGTTATTTGAGAATGAAAAATATCTATAGATACTATCGTTTTTGTTACCTACATTTTCTGATTTATAGAACTTCTGACGAAAAGGAACTCATGAAAAGGTAGTAAAAGTCATGGCCAACAGTTACTTTGTAGGCAGTAGGTTCATTACCTACAGTTGATACCATAGTTCAGATAATAATACCTTTTGATAACGTACACTATGGTCCAAGTTTATAAAATTGTAGACGTTGGAAAAAATATTAAACTTTTATTAGGCACCTAAATTGCAAATGAAGTCGTAAAGAAACTTTCGTGACGTGAGTTCGTGACAATATTATAAATACCGCCACAGTCGATCTAGGAGATAATAGACTTAGGGGACATTTAATCCCCAAACAAATTCAACCGCAGATGAAACGTCCCTCTCCTCAAATTGTTAATCAGTCTTTCAATACTCTAACAACAATGCAAAAATATGTTTGATTATGTACTGTTCATTATAAGTAAGGAATAGCCGAGCCCAAGTGTGAGATGAATATCAAATAGCTGGTAATCTAGACTCAGACCAACTAAGACTACAATAGCAGCGACCCAGGAGAAAATGGGTACATTTTCTTGCACTAGGACTCTAGGAGCAATTTTACATGTTGACTCAGCAGATCAAAAATGGCGGTCAACCGCAGGCTTTGTGCAGTATGCGCGAACTACTGTGATTGGTTCTATTTTTACTACACTCCGGCAATAAACGAAATATTCATATAAAATACACATTCAAATATTCAAAGAAAATAATAAGAATTCTAGTAGATTTTAAAGTCCTCATATTTTGTAAATATATAGCAGTAATAAATCTTACCACTCAATTCCGTGAATAGGTATCCCATGAGGAAAATCGATGTAACAAGTTGCATGGCAACCCAATGAACGTCTGTGTGGTTTAATAGATAGGTAAGCATGATTATCATATTAAAGCGAAAAAGCAACCGAATTTCGTCTATATGTATTAAATAAAGGTTCTACTTTTAGTGTACTATCGATAAACTTTCTGCAACTGAGTGACTCTTTCACACAATGTAATAAGCAACTTATTGCTCTATTCGTCAAACAAGATTACAAATAAATGATTCCACACCAGACCCAAAATGGTAATATTAACGGTAAAAAAATATCAAATGAGCGAATTCTATTTTGATATTGTAAAAAGATTATGTTGTACAAAGACACGATAGCCGCATAGAATCAAGAAGCAACGAAACATGATGTGAGGTCGCACTGCAATGTGCACACCTCCTCACTAAAATCAAAGTTTATCTCCCCGTGGGAAATATGCTATCCCGGCGAACTTCGTACCGCATTAGTTTTTCTAATGTTCTGCACAACATTTTTTATTTTTTTTTTCTTTCAAAAGAACCTTCTGATAATAACAAACACAAGAAAAAAGAATTAGCGATATCGGTCCACCCGTTCTCGAGCTATTAATCTCTTAACCAACACGACTTTGTTTTATTTATATTATTAAAGAATAGGTTACAGTCTATTAATTTTACCAACAAAGTTCTTGATCTATCCTGACTTCCCATCCATTAAAATATCAAATTGTTCACATAACGACAAAATGATTGATTTCAAATTAAAGTTGACCCACTTAAAATACCGTCAGAGACGGAAAATCTATATATTCTGAAGTCTATGTGGGTATTAAAGTTTACGGCCGTGATCGAGGTTAATTGTAAAGTTTGCACTATATCTACGATAGACAATACGTGGAAGTGCACTCACCTTTCAGGGTTTCGAAGAAACACTATCAGTCAAGGTGGATGATCTAAACTAAACGTTTACGGGTGTGGTTAAAGCCACGAATATAGTTTTTACTAAACTTTCCAACTCAAGTCGATACCATAAGGGAGTGCTTTCAGGGTTTCTGAGAATTATTGGACAGGTATTCATTATGGTAGTTAGTAATATGAGGATATTAGAAAAGTTTCCGTCCATAACTCATTTCCACGACAGTCGTACTGTCATTTTTCAGGACATGCATTGGCTGATATATTATAATCTTTCATGTTAATAGGTGTTATGGTATGATGAGGGGTTTATTGTCGGGAAACCCCAATCACAAGGTACTTTTAAAATATTTGTCACTTTAAAGATACTAACTGGACGTAGCAACTGGATTCATAAGGACTTAGCACCACAGGATAATGGAAAATGAGGATGTTACGGTAATGCTTATTATTCTGGCCACCATACAATTTATAATTCATTAAAACGTAAAAAGGGATGATAATCTTATAATAGATACAGAAAAGTAACAAACATTATAACATTAAATTCGTTTGACGTAATCCAGGGCCAAACATATAAAAGCCTAATTTAAAAACTTAACGTAAAGGTTTCCGACATTTAAATTTCCATAACCCTAAATGTTGCATGAATAGCCATTTGACGTCACCAATCACCTGATAAGCTTTTATACGGACGAAACATGACATTACGTGGCATTCGTCTTTCAATAAGCCTAAGCTTGAACCGCCGTTTTTTGATGTCGTCAGGAAGTCAGTTTAAGTCAGACCGCCGCGCAACCCACCAGGTTATACGCCGAAAGTTTCAGGCTAACGAAAAACATACAAACATTTTTGTAGCCATGGTGATTCTATATACATCGACAACTATAGACATACACACGATAGCGATTAATAAGTGCTAGCGAATGGCCAAAGAAGCTGTTTGCAAACTTTTTTAACATGTTATGGTGGAAACAAATCGAGACAGTGAAAGAGATCATAATGATGATTGAACGGGAAAAACAAAAGAAAGATTATATTGAGAACACTACTGTAACGTTGACGCTACCTGCTATAAATCATGGATTACAGGATAATTTGTTTATAGCAAACCTAGAGCATGTAAAGTCACTGCAAGCTTCACTATTTCCAATATGTAGTAAAGGTAAATTTAGGTGATAATATAATTGTTTAAATATTCTACTATTAACTTTGTTTATAATGAATGATGCAATATAAAAAAAATAAAGAGTAGATAGAGTAGTATGGAGTAGTGTAATAAAATAACATGAAGATAAAATTACAGCGAATACAATATTTATTAACCACAACAAACAATCGTAAAATACGGTGACTATCAACTTATGATGAAAGATCGTTAAAGATGTTAAAACTATGGAAATCTACTTTAATAAAAGTGAATTGGAATTTCAAACAATATTATCAATCTCATCATTCCCCACAATGACGAGTACATCCGGAACTTGCGTGTGTTATTTACGAAATATAGATTTTAAAACACGATTCGCTGGTTAATTCGACAGAACTAGGCCACATGACATATTATTATGATGTAGAAAATAGTAAAAGTTCACACACAATAATGTTTAATAGAGCATTGAATGTTTGTACTTATCATTTATTTGTAATGTAAAATATCGACTCGTAGTTATTTTTTTCTAGGAACATTCATATCAAATTTTCTACAAAACAATATCAAGACAAATCAATTAGAGATCGATACAGACATTAGAACATTTCGTACAACAGCTAAGTTAAGAGAGCCTAGAGATTTATTTGCACTTCCTAAAGAACTCGATTGTCCCCAACAAGCACCTCGATGGCCGACAGAATGTCAAGTAAGTACTTGACTAGTCATAATAAAAACGAGTTCTAGTTGACGCTCAAATTGACTAACAGCATAGGTTTTGCTTGATGATAGCAAAGATGCAGGCTATCCCGTGCAAGAAGACATTCACGACATGTAGTCATTTTGTTTAGGTCACTGAAGAAAGAATTCATCATCTAACGTGGAGCCCTGTGGCGCCCGAACCTTACTACATACCTACAGGTAAAGAGTTGAGACCACAACCCGTCGGCGAGGAGGCTGGTACTGTGATATATCAATACTATCCTATGAGTGCTGTAAACTATGTAAGTTCAAGGATAAAATGTATCAATCCTTTTGTGCATTATATGAATATAAGCTTACGACTTGTGTTCTTTCTTTCTAGTTCAGCAGGTCTACAGTAGGAGGATCTCGTTTGTATTTATCAGCGTGTGCCAGTGCTGGATCCGGTTCTGAAAGCGAAGATGAACTAAAATTCGAATCTCGTTTTGAGTGCGGCAATTTAGCAAAAGCAATACGTATAACGTCAGCCTATTATGAACTGCATCTCCGCACTGATCTTTACACAAATAGACACATGCAATGGTTCTATTTTAGAGTAACCAATACAAGAAAGCAAATGATGTACAGGTAACTTAGATATAGCATAGATTCTGATCGTCGAGTACCTTTTACAAACATACATTCAAAATATTACAGGTTTTCTATAGTAAATTTATCAAAAGCTGAAAGCTTATACAACGAGGGCATGCGACCTCTATTATATTCAACCAAGGACGCTCAGTTGCATTCGATCGGTTGGAGGCGGTGTGGTGATAACATCGCGTACTATAAAAATGATTCTACGTAAGTAACATAAACTGGTCTAGCCCATTACAGCGATATTCGTAAATAGGTAACAATATTTTCCTTTGTTCCTGGGTTAAAGCATCTCAATATGTTAAGTTATTTTACATTTGTATTATTTTTCGACAAAGAAAATACTTCTGACTAACGACTGCTATAACTTCTGACACTACTTGCAATTTGCATCAAATTCATTATTTCAGGACCGAAGAAGAGGAGCAATTTCCAAGTTATACATTAACGTTTAACATTGAATTTCCGCATACTGATGATGCTGTATATATCGCTCATTGTTACCCTTACACATACTCAGATCTTCAAGAGTATCTATCGAAATTACAATCACACCCAGTCAAATCAACGTATGCAAAACTCAGGTTGCTTTGTCGTACATTAGCGGGTAATAATGTTTATTATCTAACCGTCACTGCGCCATCAAACCCAAACGAAATGGAACAAAGGGTAATTTAGTTTGTAACAATGTCTTATTATTTTTGCTTTTACGTGTGACAACAAAATCATATTGAACTGTGATTTCAGAAAAAGAAAGCCGTGGTTATAACAGCTAGAGTTCATCCCGGAGAAACACCTGCTTCCTGGATGATGAAAGGTTTTATGGATTACTTGACGGGAGACTCGAATCAAGCGAGGGAGTTAAGGGAAAAGTTTATATTTAAACTAGTACCAATGTTGAATCCAGATGGAGTAGGTGACTCAGATTTAGACATATTTCAACTGTGTGAATTGCATGATACCAGAAGATAATATATAATTCCCATTCTTTCAGGTAATTGTTGGTAATAATCGGTGTTCGTTGACCGGCAAGGACCTAAATAGACAATATCGGACTGTGATAAGAGAAACATACCCATCAGTTTGGCATACAAAAGTTATGTTACGCAGGTAAGACCTGACGAAAGGTTTCAAATCAACAACTTCTGTACCTACTAATAAATTGACATACTATAGATACACTTCAGTGTCTAACTGCTTAAGTACTTAGCTATTAATAAATATTGTCAGCAACCTACAATCTACAGGCAAGATTGCTGGTAAGTTCCTGGACGAAAATTAGTACCTTTAAAATTAAAGCCCACCATTATTTTATTTTATTTTTTAATTTATGCTCAGTTTATGCTGCACTAGGTCTGTCGTGAGTTAGTGAACCTAATAATCTCCGCTTTAAATAAAGCATTTTACACATAATTAAGTATATATAAAATTAAAATGGAATATTAGATTGCAGGAGGAATGCGGTGTAGCTATGTATGTTGATCTACATGCACATTCCCGAAAACACAATGTTTTTATATATGGCTGCGAAAGTCGCAAAACTTCAGACAAACGGTTACAAGAGCAAGTATTTCCTTTGATGCTTCATAAAAATGCAGCAGACAAGGTACTTTATGGACATCTATTAGGCACTATAGTTTTTAAAATATACACCACCTAAACTACTATTTTCCTTATTTGCAGTTTTCGTTTGAAAATTGTAAGTTCAGAATTCAAAGAAGCAAAGAAGGCACAGGGCGAGTTGTTGTATGGATGTTAGGAGTAGCAAATAGTTATACAATGGAAGCTTCATTTGGGGGATCCGAGTTAGGAAGTAGAATGTCGACTCATTTTTCGGTTCAAGACTATGAGAGTCTCGGACGAACCTTTTGTGAAACCTTGTTAGATTTTTGTGACGAAGATCCCAGCAAAGAAAGGTTAAGAACTAAAATCGTAACTAGATTATTGAAAGAAGGATCTAATGCAGATGAACCAACAAATATAGACCTTTCAGATTACTCGAGGTATATGGCCTGAAATATTTTAAAGATCATTGTATAAACTGTTTCCTTCATGTTGTCATTAATGTTTGTAATAAAATTATTTTAGTGACGAAGGAGATACATCAAGCAGCAGTTCGGAAGCTGGTCTCAAAGAAACAGTAAAACAACCTGCTCCACCGCCTTCACCTATATTTCCCGACATTAATAAAAACGCCAACGAGGTAAACGTTCCCTTACTTGCTATCTTCTACCTTTGGCCACAACGTCTTAATCGGAAAATCATAGGATATTAAAAAGCACCATATCGTTGCAGAAGCCTAGAAAGCAGCGACCGAAGTTAGAAAAGATGAAACGAATAGAAAGAAAAAAAACGAAACGCGAGACTTTACAGGTAAGACCACCCAAGTCATTTACCAGCACTAGGAAGAATTCCTTGAGTGTGAGACTTGAACATGTAGGCCAAAGATGTTCGCTTTACAGGTATCACGGGCAACAATAGATATAACTTCAGATGCAATGACAGATATGTCTTCCGATGCTGATTCTGACGGAAATCACAGCCCAATGCGACGGGTGCAAAAACTGATACATTCATCAATGAAAGTAAAACCTAGGAGAAAAAAGAAAATGCCACCTGAACTTAAAATAATTAGAGCACCGGTAATTATTTTTGTTAGTTCATAATCTCTTGTGTACCGCTTATTAGTACCTACACTACTTTCTGTATGGGCAATCTAGGGTGTAAAAGTGGGGATGAGATTAGTCTAAATTGCGACTAGTCTAGCAAGGGCAATTTTTTAGCTCGGCCCTGCAGCAGGGCAGTCAGCGCCGGGACCTCGTTGTGGGCCTGGGCGTAGATACACTCTCGCTGGAGACCATGCTTCGAGCCATGGTCTCTAGCGAGAGCCAGTGGAACGCGGCCGTTTCCTTCTGCGAGCGTACCCTCCCCGCTGTGTTCCGAAGTATGCGGCGAGGGCTCCGCAGACGCGACTACGCCCAAGACCATCGACCTCCATGATAGGGGCCTGAGGACGATGGATTAGCAACCCACCGTCCTTACAGAAGCAGGTTAGAAGGGCTGCGGGCTGTGGGGCTTCACCCCACGCACGACTTCACTCACCGACGCGGGATAAAACCCGACCCCAAGATGCGGGGTAACACCCGACCACAACGCAGCGGCCACACAGGTGGCCAAGATTCACCGGGCGCTACTGGGAATTCTTTCAGTGTCTACCGCAGGCGCTCGGCAATGTACGTAGGTGCGGCCTTAAAAAGGCGGATTTAAAAAGAAAAGGGCACGCGGGCGGACTGACGGCGGCCGATCGGGGTAATTTCTCAATCAGTTGGTAGGTAGTCTGAGGCAAGTGTGTAAGGACACTCCCAAAATCGTCAGGACCGCCATGCACCCTAGATTGCCCCTCCGGCAGGTGTGTATGTAACAGTTACACACTGTGTGTGGCCCTTTAAAAAGTAGTTTTGTTAGTTAGCAAGTACCCTCGATAAAGGATTTTATTATGTTCTACCATCTGCTTTTTAGACAAGCGATTCGCCCTATCATTCAGATCATGAGAAGAAAATGTTACGATCTAGAAGACCAAGAAGTGTGTCAATGTTTAACAATACAACAGAGAAATCGAGATTGAATCCTGCGTCATGGCACCAGTTTAAATATTTACCACCAGCAAAGTAATTATCATATTCTCAAGCTTATTTTTTTTAAATAAAAATTATTTTTTTATGTACTTTACATAAAAAAAACACTTGAATTCTTTAAAAGTATATTACTCAGTGAAAACCTCTTAATTTGGAATTACAAACAGACACGCCATCTTCATTTATGTATGTAATAGATATCAAATATCGTGATTACAGATGCTTGTCAGATGTTAAAAACAGAAGTGGTCAATCATCCGAATTGCAAGTCAAATTGAGTACTCTAAAAAGAAATATATGGACAGGAGTACAAAGTGATGAAAAAGGTCCACTGTCATGGGGCATTTCGAGTTTTGCAATGAATTCGTATTTTACCGACAGTGAAGCTTTATTGAGGTTTGAACCTAACTTCTATAAATTCCTCAAACTTATAAAATTGTTTTAAAATATTACCTACTGTAAGTACATGCTTTTTACAGGTCCTGTTCCCGAAAACTAGAAGAACTAGAAGAGGTACGTCAAAAAATCAAAGACGAAAAGAAGAAGAAAAAGACTAAAACCAAAAAAATAACACTCAAGGTGCCAAATTCTATGAATGAAATCTTAGAACCTATAAACAAATTATCTAAACCTTGGAAGAAAAAGGGAAAGTGAGTATTTAGATATACAACTTAAAATGCTACTAAAGGGGTCCCTTTAGTAGCATTAGTACAACACACCAACAGTTTAGACAGTTGATAAGGTTGAAGTTGGCAATGGAAATTAGTCCGTAATATTGAACATCAAACAAAAAAAAACAATCTGAGGCTGCAGGCCATCTGTCCGTCTGTGTGGGCTGCTTTAGACTATAGAGTGTAATGGAAACAAAATGTTGACTTGTTTCAGATTAAAACATGCAAAGTCAGAGGGTTCTGCATATCAAAATAACACAAGTTTTACAGATATTCCATGCAATACACAGTCCCAGAAAACTAGCCCTTTAGACACCAGGCAAGCTAAGTCTAAGTATAAAAAAGGTGCTATAGTTACAACTGCTGTCCAGAGAAAGAAAACGAATGCCAAATCAAATGTAATATCTGACAACTCTGACTCAGATAATTCCATACAGTCATCAAAGAAAAATAAAAAGAATACAAAAATGTCAAAACCCAAGTTTTATAAAACTGTTTCTGAAAATAAATCTAAGAATTAAGTCATGTACAGGGATAATTTCATTTAAATATTTCTCCACAAACATCTTATTTATCTAGTAAAATGTATGTCATTAGGTTCCATACCCAAAGGGTAAAATGGGGCCCCATTACTAGGACTCCACTGTCCTTCCATGTGTCACCAGACTGTATCTCATGAACCGTGATAGTTAGAATCAGTGTTGTTGAAATTTTTACAGATGAGAGTTTCTGTTGCCGCTATAACAACAAATACTACATACAACTACATACATTTTAGGGATAATGGTACATACGGAACCCTTCGTACGTGTGTCCGACCCGACGTCCCTTGCTAGAGTCTCAGGTGAGCACTCGTAAGTATTTCCAGTGGCGTCGGCGGTAATCAAAGACTAAAATAAGTAGCCCTATTTCTACAATCGCTTTATACCTACAAATTATGTTTTCAGCGATCGACCACCGATTTTTTGATTCCGAAAGTAGAAGTCGTTATCTTCGTTTACATCGGGTATATTTTAAATGTATTATTGTAATTTGTGTACAATGACTTACAATAATACATTTTAACAAATTATTAACAAAAAAAAAAGCTTATGTAAACATCAGAGTCGGCATAGGCATGGCCAAGCGAACATAAACTTTTAGGGCAAGAACTTACTTTATTTGATTCAGCACATCCGTTATTTTAATGAAAGTAGTAATCATATACTCTTTGTTAATTACTATTACTTAGAAACACGTTGACAATTTATTTTAACTTGATAAACCTTTTATTTTGCCACAATGTTTTGACTTCTCTGAGTCTTGAAAATTTTGACATACCAATGAATGGCAACTGACAATCCAATGACAATGACATCCCGATATCATACTGTGCTGTCTTGTCTGTAGGATTCTATAGAAATTATACACTTCCGCCCGCCACGCATTCATCAGAGACATGCCTATTATACTATTATTTGTAGTGTCATTAATAATGGAAAGCCGACCCCAACTTTAGTTGGGAAAAGGCTCGGTGAAAGATGATTAATAATGGATAACCCGATAACTGGAGTTGGACCGCATGTAATCCTGACCAACTCCAGTTAACGGGTGTCAGTCTGCCAGCATTTCTGTCGTCGGTCTATAGTACCGAAGAATTAGTCAGGATTTTTTTTTCAAATACGAGTACACTGATTGATTCCGAGGTGCGATGCAAGACCGATACTAAATGCTTGGAGGATGTCTTGCTCCGACACTAACCTGCCCTCATACCTAGGCTCCCAGCGACTTTGGGATTCACCGCTCTGTAAATTGAGAATTAATACACTAATTGATACTTCTGTCAATATTACAGAGCGTGCGCGCCTACTAGCTGTTGGAGAATGGGAGTCAGGGTTATGGATTCAGGCGCTCCCATCGCGCAACATCGGTACAATATTGGAAGACAACCTTCTGCATTGCCATTGCCTTCGGCTGGGTACACCTTGTGTATCTCCGCATCATTGCACATGTGGAGTAGCCGTCGATAGTCTGGGACACCATAGTCTTTCTTGTAGCAGAAGCGCAGGTTGTGTACCTCGGCATGCTATTCTAAACGACATAATTCGTAGGGCTCTTTCCACCGCAGGTCTTCCGGCCGTACGTGAACCAAATGGGTTTGCACGAAGCGATGAAAAGAGACCGGACGATATGTTATCGCTACCGTGGAAGATGGGAAGGCCTTTGCTGTGGGACGCTACATGCGTTGGCACCCTAGCACCTTCACACCTTCCAAGCACATCCGGATGTGCCGGCGCTGCTGCTGCATCGGCTGAACGCCTCAAACGGCGTAAATATGCTAACCTAGCAGGTGATTACATATTTGAGCCGTTTGGGGTTGAGACACTGGGGTCATGGGGTCCGAGTGCTCGCCGCCTTTATAGAGCTTCTCAGGACCAGAAGGCTGACTATTTTCTGTCCCAAAGAATAAGTATTGCCATCCAACGTGGCAACACAGCCAGCATTCAATAAGCAAGATGCCATTGGTATATTTTGCGATCTCTCCAAAGCTTTTGATTGCGTTGAACATAATACCCTATTACGGAAACTCAATTATTATGGTATCAGAGATTTGGCACTGGACCTAGTTGCCTCATACCTCAGTGATAGAATACAACATGTTGATATCAATGGTAGTCGGTCTTTAGGGGCTTCTGTAGCTATGGGCGTGCCACAAGGATCAATTCTAGGTCCGTTTCTATTTTTAGTTTACATAAATGATCTACCGTTCTATGTACAGAACTTGTGCGACATTGTTCTATTCGCCGATGATACATCACTTATTTTTAAAGTTGATCGCAAGCTGAGGAATTTTGACGAAGTAAATAGTTCACTTGCACTAGTTCTGGATTGGTTTACAACCAACAATTTACTTCTGAACGCAAAAAAGACGAAGTGTGTTAGATTTAGTATGCCTAATGTTCAGAACTACGGTACTAATATTATTTTGAACGGTGATACCCTTAATCTTGTAGAATCAACCGTATTTTTGGGTATTACTCTAGACAGTAAATTACAGTGGAACGCCCAAATATCGGGTCTTGCAGGGAAACTTAGCTCTGCGGCTTTTGCTATTAGTAAAGGCAGACAGCTCACGGATGTAGAAACTGCCAGGCTGGTTTATTTTAGCTATTTTCACAGTGTCATGTCGTATGGAATTTTACTGTGGGGCAAGGCAGCTGATATAGAGATCATTTTTATACTCCAAAAGCGAGTTATACGTGCGATTTATAAACTGAATGCACGAGTTTCTCTTAGAGAAAGATTTAAAGAAATAGGCATTTTAACAGTTGCATCCAAAGACCTTATAATACAACGGACATAGGATCTAGAACAAATCGCAAGAAAATAATGTCCCGAGTCGACCTATACATTATACATAGGCATACATAGATATAAACAAATTTCATATTAAAATTTAAACCTTGATTCAACGGAATAGTGTTCACTTTTGTTTGCACTAATTTATCGCATTACGTAGCTTCTATCTGTCCGCCTGACTAATTCACCTTATGCAGCTTATACTTGAACTACGTGAACATAGAAACAATGGAGTAGGTTTATTTTGTTAAAGTCTTTTAAGGATTCCATGATATGTACCTACGTAGGCGTAATAATTAATGTAAGACTACAATAAATTCCATAATCTTATAAATTGTAATTACTTGTTTATGTTAGACAAAATAAGCTGAAAAACTAATTAACGACTGACAAAGATTTTTTTTTCGAGTCAGTTTCATAATAAGTAACTGTAGTGTATGAATAACAAAAAGGGAATTAATGAATTTAACTAATTATAATATTATAAATGCCAAACTTCTTGCGGGTGTTCAAGTTCTTCCGCTTTCATTACTATTTTCATAACGCTATGTCGCTACGTCTACTACAAGATAGCCGTGTTTCAAGTGACTGAATTAGTTGCTAAAACTGCGCATCATTAATTTATTTTTATCTTATGGTTAATTTTTGGGATACGAAATTATTGGCTACTAGCTGATCACCGTGACTCCGCCCGCGAGATATAGTTATCTCGGCCCCGATTCCCGTGGGAATACATTACCGAGAATCCAAATAAAAAGAAAATAACAGTACATACACGAAATAAAATGACATGTGTAATTATATTTATGACAAAACAATGATACCCTGTGAAAATTAAAAACATTTTTGGGCTTATCTCCTCCATTCAATCAAGGGATTCTTGTACAAGTTTCATAAAGATCGGACCTCTTTTTGTTATGTCCATAAAATGAGCCGAACAAACAAGATTGTTATTTTTTGGATCAAAATATTCTTCTCGCCGTGCTAGGGCAATAATATTTTTCCATTGTGCACAGTGTACTGGATCCCGAGGAAAACTGAAATAGATGTTGGTTGATATAACGAAAAAAAAATCATAAAGAGCCAAGGCGTCTCCACTATAATCTTTGTTCCGAATAGTTTTATCGCTATCGGTAATCCGAATAAATCTGAATGGTCATTTTGTTAGTACATTATTCAGTGAAAATGAAATGGTCTCTTTCTTTTTACTGAGCTTGGGATGAGTTCGAAAGAGACAGATAGGTACTTCGGTATTGGACTGGATTGCAATATTTACTTTTGTCTTTTAATTTATTATCGACGAAATACTGTATTTTAAGTGAAATAATAAATTGCAAATAATAAAACAAAAGCTTATTTACTGAAAATATGATACACCGTCTTCAATTTGCTTTTTTTTCGTAGTTTTTACACGTTTTTACAATACAGTACGGCATTGTGCAACGTGTTGTCGTTCAGTTGTCAAAATCAAGACTGGCGCGCGATTGTTTCTCTTTTAGCGTTTTGTTTCTCTTTTAGTTCGGACACTTTTGAGCGATGATCCGAAATCCATTGTATTTAAAATCATTGGTTGCATCACAATATATATATATGCGAATATTATGTTCGTTAAACAGAATATACATTTATACAGTATGAACAGTGATATACATGCAATAAATACTAGAAATAAGCATAAATTGGTTAGGACGTATTATCGTTTACAGAAGGTTCATGACTCCTTTGCAGGATTTGGTGTGCGTTTTTATAACAAAATTCCTCTAAACATTATGAACCTTCCTTTGAATAAATTCAAAGTGGCTGTTAAGACACACCTCCTAATAAAGGCATATTATACTATTAAAGATTATCTAAACAATACAGAGAAATGGCAATGAGTTGCTTGCTCATCACTCGAGCTACATACCTAGGGGTTACTTCTGTTTGAAATGTTGTTTTATTGCTGAAACTCACTTATTATTGTTAAATTATTATTATTATGATATTGTAAGATATGGGTACTTTGAGATTATGTGGCACCTTGAACTCGCCACTAGTATTTGACTTTTTTTGTGAATAACAGAGATTCATAATTTTTAAGTGCACTTGGTCCACACATGGTCACGTACTGCCCTTGCCCTCTTTTTATTCTTGTAACAGAATCATTGTATTTACTGGCGAATAAAAAGCGTGGCCGTGAGTTTTTCTTGCCAGGTTCTTTCCTCACAGGCTCTACCTATTGCCTTGCGAATCTGGCGGTAAATGTAAATGTAGAAGCATTTTCTTTTTTTGACGTTCATAAGTGTTACTTTGTGACCTACATGAATAAAGATATTTTGATTTTGATTCTTCAATCTACCAATGAGATTTTTGCAACTGAGCGGACTTTCATTGGTTGTTTTGAGAATTCGCTAATGAGGTCTGTCCGTGAGTGGGATCTTCATTCGGACATTTTGGTTATAACACATTATATGTGTGCCCGGTCACGGCTATAGGCTTGCCCGCTATTACGTGGTACTAAAAATACTGGCAAATTGTGGGTGCGTAATGCACCTCTGCCTACCCATTCAGGGATATTATAGGCGTGATAAGTGTGCGTGTGTGTGTGTGTGTGTGTGTGTGTGTGTGTGTGTGTGTGTGTGAGTGTGTTATAAAAGATCATAGGTAATCTCACCTAAAAATCATTAGTAAATGAAACACCAACACCAATGAATTCATAATTTAAAAAAATAATTATAAGTAGGTATTAAAATACAAAATTACAAACTGAACTAAGTTATTGAAATTATTTACAAATTGTATTTCTTTAAATAAATGGTAGAAAATTTACAATACGAATATATAAGTAAGTACTAATTTAAATTATGGTTAAGTACCTGCTCTTAATAGCTATGATAATCAATTATTATTCTAGATTAATTAGGTAATACACAGACAGCTAGGTATTTCCCTACTCCTAGTCTTCATTTGTTTCTCATCGAAAAAAAAACGGTTTTGGGATATTGAGTGGTTCGGTTTATGTTGCACAATAGTACAAACGTAGTGGGACAGCAGACGGGGACCCCATCGCCATATTTTTTCCAGGGCCGGATTAAGGAAATCAAAACCGCTAAAACAGGTTTAAATTATGTTTTTAAACTGCTTCAGAGATTTCATTGAAATATTCATAAATTGTAGAAGAAGAGCCATCGTCAGTCATCGAATATAGTTGTATCATCGAGTATGGTGCTATGCATGTTTACATTTTTTTTATTACCTTTTAGGGTACTATCAGCAAAAGCTGAAAAAAGTACCCTTATACGCCCGTCGTTCTCCGTCTGTCCGTCCGTACGTGTCACTTTGCAATCTGACACTGACATGCTGATAGTACCCTTGGAGCATTTCGCGATTGCGCGCTTAGCGTAACCGCACCCCAGCCTTGTTTTGTACATGTGGAGATGTTGTTACTAGTACCACAGATAGCATAGTATAATTCGTATACTAGTACTCATCGACTCGACCTATCAACACATAATACAGGGTGACAGGAAGTTCGATGGGACAGTTAGTAAATACTAATAATTAATCATCCAATACGACTGTGTAGCAGTGCGAGCATGGCTTGTCGACGTGTTGTCGGTCCGCCTGTTAGCACCAATGATATCACAGAAAATGACGCGACTTAAGACAGTTTTTGGAATTTTGGTGCAAACAGGTTGACCGACAAGCCGTGCTCGCACTGCTGGTTTAGGTACTCGCCCACTCACGAAGTACAGTCGTATTGGATGATTAATTATTAGTATTTACTAACTGTCCCGGCGAACTTCCTGTCACCCTGTATTATACCTATGTGTTGATAGGTCGAGTCGATGAGTACTAGTATACGAATTATACTATGCTATCTGTGGTACTAGTAACAACATCTTGTTTAATATGATACATTTTTTTTTTAATTATTAATAATAATAACTTACCTAATAATAATAAATTATGCCTAATACGTTTACGGTTTACATACGTATAACTGACAAATTTCCAGAACCGGGATTTAACTGGATTGCTTTTTATAATCGTATGGTGAATAATTTTTGAATTCAAATTGCAATAGTTAAAATGACACAGCAGAGCAGCTAACAAACATTTGTTAGCCAACTTGATTGTGTTAAGTTTGAAGACGCAGTACAGAATGAATTAGCCACTGGGGTATTTGCAGAAAAGGCTATAATTCTTAACTCTCCAGTATCGGATAACTGAAGAGCATTACTGACTCTGGTACCTGACGCTGTATATCCTGGTATTTGAGGTTCCCCTGTAATTGGATTGAAAGTACCACACCTGGCTTTTGCCAAAATACAAGATGTTACATTGTTATAAAATCTGAGATTATCAGCGTCTATCGTTAAATTAACGCCTGTTCTCGCTTCCCTGGTACATTGTGTAATCTGAAAGGAAACATGAAGTTTACTGACGTGTCCATATAATGAATAATTTTCCTGCCTTTATAACAATTTTCCGCAATAATGACCAAATACCTAGGTATTTTATCGCTAGGTACTCACTTTGAAAATTCCTTTAAATTTAAAGTAAGTACCTAGTCACTGACACTAACTCACCAAATTAACAGAATTAGCTCTTCGAAGGCATCGTACAAAATCGCAGTAACCCATAAAACAACCAGATGGTTGTACATTTAAAGCAGATGTTGATAAAGCCTACAAATATAATACAGCTTACATTATATGGTAAGAAATAATTTAATAGATAAAGTAGATAACGAATACTTTCTCACCATGAGAGCAGTGGCACAAGTTGCGTACGCACCAGTAAAATATTGGACTGCGCACACGCTTAGTGCATTTAGTTCCTGAGGACCCTGTAGTTAAAAAAACAAGCATGAGTTTGATTATAAGATGCTAATTAGGTAGTACTTACTCAAGCCAAATAATTTAAGTATTTATTTCATTTTCATTTCATATCTTGGAAAGTATTGCAATATACCTCAGGCATCGAGGTGACTCGAGAAAAACATGTTATGCAAGCATCTCTTAGCGTCACGTTGGTAGGTTGAGAAGTACTGCATACAATATTCAATAAATTTTGTAGTTGTGCCCTACAAAAAGGTGTCGTGTAAATAATGTTGGTTGAGGTCGGCTTTCCAGTTATTGTGTAGATTAGTATGGACATAAAAAACGAAATTTTATCTACACTTTTAAGATCTAGGTAATTATCGCAGGTCACCATCGATACGGACACGGATTCCACACCCGTTTCGTAGGTAGTCGGTTATAATAAAGAATTCCAAACCTTTTATGCCATTCTACTTACTGCCTTTTGCACCGACTTACAAATATATTTTTTCTTTTTAATCAGTCAGTTTTTTGATTAGAGTAGAAGTTAGTTTAACAGTTTTCAGGGAATTTAAGCTATTATCAGTATTCTAAGCTATTATTTTGCGACTGAGGAAATTAGTTATTTTTTATCAATATTAATGTATAAACTTACCCGTTTGATGGACATAACGCTGTAAGCTTTTGTGTTTTCCATTGCAAAATTTTATTTTTAACATCACTGAAATCGAAAACTCCGTTAGGTGCAACTCCGATCTGTCAAAATCAGTAGAACTTTACTAAACAGTTCTTTAATGTTTAAAGACTAGAGTGTATATAAGTAGTAGGTAGGTACGTAGATTCAAACCTCGCTAAAATTGAGTAAATTCTGGTTCTTCCATTGTAAAATATTCTTTTGAACTTCATTAAAATCAAGCAAAGTACAATTCAACCCGATCTGTAGGACGAATGGAAACCGTTATAACGAATAATATTTTTTTAAGGAATGAATCTTTATTGATTGGCCGTGAATGGAGTGCATACTTACACACAATAATAATAAAATGCTACATTGAATATTAATTTGCATAGTGAAAAATTTAAACATGAATTATAATCTTGTTTGATTGTAGTAAATTCATGACTGAAACTGAACCATATGTGTCATCATTATTACTGGCCTAGTAATATTTATATGTTATGAACATAAACGATTGAAATTATTATATTACTTCCACAATACTGATCTCATTGTGTTGAAAACAAGTTCATGTGCAAACACCATGAAGTAGCGAAAGTGTTAATGTTTTATTATTATACCTACCTACACAAAATAGCGACTGTTATATTAATTTAATAACCTAATTTGTATGTTTTGCAATTCCTACATACATGGGTCCTACTGATAAATACCTTGACAACCCGGTAATGGACATCATCCGTTTCGACATTATCCATCCATTACAATTATTGATGAAAATTATTAGAAAAGGTTTCGTTAGAGCTATTTTTGATAAAATAAATTTAAAACCTTTTTTATGCAGTTTCCAACTCCTTAATCCGGCCCTGGTCTTTTCAGTACCTATATCACAGACACCTTCTCTATGCCCTGATTCCTGACCATAGCTGAGCACCGTTAATCAAATAGTTAACTTCGTTAATCGTTAATCCGTTACTGTAAAAGTTAACTTCGTTAAAAGTTAATGCTTTACTTTTTAGAAATTAATCAAAATTGCATATTCGTATAAAAAGGAATGGTTCTGGAGATTAACAGGTTAAAAACAAAAAAACCCGGCTAAGTGCTTGTCGGGCCACACATAATATAGGGTTCCGTGGTTACCTATTCCTATTATAAGCTCTAACTCCTAAACTAACAAATTTATCTGATCCGTTATAGTTTTCATAAAAATACCTACCTAATCATACCCCACACGATGGGGTTGATGCGAGAAAAAAATTATTTGTCATAGTTTTTTTTAGTAAATACACATATACTTGCAAAATATTATCTTACTAGCACTAACCGTTTGGGAGGAAAGCCGAGAACAGACGGGTGGACGGACATGACAAAATTATAAGGGTTCCGAGACTTTTACTACGAAACCCTAAAAACTAGTATGAGAGTCTTCTGAAATATTTACATTATTCTGTTTTAGGGTTCCGTAGTTCAAGTCTCGGACTTCTTATAGTTTCGTCATGTCCGTCCGTCTGTCTATCCGTCCATCCTTGGCTTTCCTCCCAAACGGCAAACATGAAACTTTGCATAGCTATGTGTGTTTACTACGCCGTCAAAGTGCTAGAATAAAATTATGAAAAAATTTGAATTAAAGTGGTTACTCAGATTTTTTATTCGCACCTAACCTATAGTGTAGACTGTGTAGAGTATCAATAAATAGGTCTGTTAAAAACATTGGGACGTTGCCAAGTAAAATTTTTGATTTAAGTGTCCGTTTTCGAGATATTCTACTTTACAGCTCAGTTTTTTATTTAAACAGGGTGCGTGTCGGCCCCCTCTAGAAGCTAAACGGCTGACTCGTAAAATAATGGTCCATGTATGTAGTAAACATGGCTATTATGGGTGACTACGTAACCCTATTCTATACATGGACCGACACGCACTTGAACGGCTTTTAGAATTTGTTGTACGAAACAGAAATACATCATCTGTGAAATTTCAACTTTTTAGCTATCACGGTTCTTAAGATACAGCCCTGGTGATAGACGGGCGGATGGACAGCGGGGTGTTAGTAATAGTAAAATTAGTAGAGTGTGCATAATATAGGTATGTTGACAAACAATGTTTTTTCGTTCATTTGGTAGATAGACTAGTTGCGTTCTGGACGAAACACTAATTACTCAAACTTATTATTTTTAGGCTTTTGCGGTTTGTTCTCATAGCTACCTAGTTTTCGGGACACGCGAACATTGCGACGTTTGGTCACAGTGTGACTGGACACAACCCGACCACGGGAGCTGGATTAACGATTAATGGACTTGGGGTAATTTAACGGAAGTTAACAAGACCGTTAACATATTTTAAAGTTAACTTAAAAGTTACTCCGTTACTCGAAATGTTAACTTCGTTAATTAACAATTAACGGATTAACGAGTTAATGCCCAGCTTTGTTCCTGACCATATAATATTATTATCCTCCAACGACGTGGGATGAAACCCGACCAAACCCCGAAGTGGCCACACAGGTGTTCAAACTCCTCCGGGTGCCACTGGAAATACGTCCTGGTGCGTACCAGAGACGCCCAGCAACATTTGGACGTATGAGCAGCCGCTCATACGTCCAAAAAAAGAGAGTTAATAATCTAAAAAAAGAGGGTAGACTTGACGTAAAACATAATTGTGGACCCGTATCTACATAAAATTATCAAATAATTTAGCGTCCGTCCAAAATAACAACGTTTCAATACAATTGATTTCATTTGTTTGTCATTGGCAATATAATGGCTCAAATTCCTGAACTACTACAATTATGTGCAGAGCAAGTAGCAGCGCAAACAACCAACAATAAGAAACTACGGAAATATTTAAAGCGAATGCAGCTTCCCGAAGTTAGAATATCATACATAAAGTATGATAAGTTTCATAAAAGTTGTGATTTTTCAAAATTTATGAAGCGCAATATGACCAATACAACCATCATACCATCTATGCCAAAGTGGTCTGAAAATATTGATGTTAAAATTACTGTAGGGAATGAGCAGTTGTTATACATTTCAACCATTTCCGACCTTGGAAAAAGTATGCTCAAATTAGATATTCCCACTGGTGAATATGGATTGTGTGCCTTTGACAAAGGCTATGTTTTAAAGATGAAAATATATCATCCAGTTAAGATTTCAGACGCTGTTCAAGTGTTTAACACTCGTGATGGTAATAAAGGACTCTCTGGTACATACCATAACGGCGAAACAGATAATATTCATCATTTGAGAATATTTAATCAGTATATAAGTGAGTTTGTTAACGATAGTTGTTTTTGGAGAGAATACAACGAGAGTTTTGATTGGTGGGAAGAACACGATGAGTATCGTTTAAGAAAGAATATAAGGGTATTAGTTGACAATTTACACTGTTACCATAATATTCCTGTTTTGTTTTATTTAACCACGCTTATAGAGTTGAAGGATTTAAGTAAAATAACATTGTCTTGTGCATTTATAACTAAAGATTGTGGAAATATTGAAGTATGTTGGTACGTTTACCATTCAGTGAAGGGAAAAATAGGCATCGCAGTAAAACAGAAGGAATTCTTCAATATGATGGGTGACCAAGCTGGAATTTGTTTACTGGTTTCTAATGGATTTCGTGCTTTAGGTAATTTTGATTTATACGTAGAAGATGAAGGGGCTGATGAATGGGTTTTTCATCCCGATCATGATTATAGATGTGAATTTGATCCATGCTTTTGTGACACCATGTATGAAGAACGTTTAAAAAGAAAAATTTTAGCAAAGAAAAGGCTTCAAGAATATTACAATTCTAAGAAATCTACCGATGAGTGAGATGAGATGTGTATAAACGCTGAGTTCGGAACAAAGCAGCACAAATAAGTGAAAATCTCAGAATTTCGGAATCCAGCTTCAGACATTTTAAATGTTTATAAAGTTATGTACCTACGAAGTCCATTAAAATCTGAAGTCAAAAGGTCACAAAAATATTGATTTATTTAAGTACTTACCTACTAATTAATAGATACCTACTTAATGGGTTCATATAATTTATGTAAGTAATTCAATGCTTAAAATCTATTTTTTTTTGCAAATACATATATCTCGTTATAGCAGTTTGTATTAATAAAAGTACCTACCTACTTACCTTATTTTTTTTTAGTTCCTAATAATAAAAAATAACTAAAATAAACGGCACAGGGTACACAAAACCGAACAAAACAAAAACGTAAATATGTACCTACCTAACAGAGAAAAAAAACAGGACAGAAAACTATGCAAAAAAATAAACTAAGCCACACAGATTAAAACATTACAAAATGGAAATAAAAACATAAATATAGAGAAACAAATAGATCCTGGAGTCGGGCCGGACACCCAGCGCCAGCGCCAGCGCCAGAGCAGCCGTTCAATGCTCTCTCCGTGCACAAACTAGGCCCTCTCTCAGCTTAATGCTGTTGTGGAACAGCGCTGGTTTTCAGAGAGTGACAGAGAGGGCCGTCGAGATGTCGTATATATCAACCTCTTTGTCTGGTCTGGCTGACCATATGGGCCTTCTGCCAGTCGGTATTTCCATTCTGGTCTGCGGCCAAACCCAGCTATAACAGTCTTGCTCATTCCATCTGCGTAGGTAATAGGTTTGCAAATCAAGCCCTCAACATAACCTGGGGAGGGCTCTCCAATTGCTCACTGCAATCACCCAAGATACCTGGAGTTACACTGGATAGGACTCTTAGTTTTAGAAAAACTGTGAGAATTTGAGGCCGAAGGTCTCTGCCCGAAACAATTTACTTCACTGGCTAAGATCTTCAAAGTTGCACCCACTATCCTGTTTACCACTGTGTCCTGTGGCTGGTATTGCTCCCCCCCCATCGACCGTCGAGCTTCGTGCTATCTGGCCGGCCCACTGCCACTTTACCTTATTAATCCTTTGGGCTACCTACGTCAGCAACTTTGGTTCTTCTACGGATCTCCTCATTTCTGATTAGAACCCACAGATAAATACCAAGCATAGCCCTCTCCATAGTTCGCTGCGCGACATAGCCCCCCAATGAGATATTTCGTCAATCCAATCTTTGCTTCATCATAATTTCTAGATCAAGGTTAGCGTTGATTTCATCGAACTCGGCATCACCGCCCATACGGGGCTCCCGTATGGGCGGTGGTGAGAGCGCGATTTCACTGGTCAGTTAAGTTTGTGGGCATGCCCACAGTACCCACAACGGTGAATACGCGCCTGACAAGGGCCAATGGTGTTTAATTTCGGTTTCTAGACCAAGCCAAATCATTGTTGGATCTCACCCGCATGGTGCTTGATTTTTTTATTTTTTATTTTATAGGGCATGGTGCTTGATTTTTTATTTTTATTTTATTGGGCTTTGGCACAATAGCCATCAGCCTATACCATACGCATGGTGCTTGATTTTCTGTCCATAGACAGACTGCCATAGATAGAGAGAATTCATCAACTTCTACTATTCTATTCTGTCGTGACTATCTAAATCTATAGTCATAATTATTTCTTTTAGCGACGAAAGACTAAAGAGCTTGTGACTGTGACTGGCATTAATTTCCTTCAGATAAACATCTACTTTATTTCCTTTTTATTTTATGATGATTGAAGGCCGCGCAAATGTAAGTTATAATATCGATTTCATTAATTCATTTTCATTCCAAGGTATACCCATGATTCACAACCTATTATTTTCAGGAACTACCCGATTTTCAAGTCTTTCGGACGGTAATAAAATACTGCTTGGTTATTATTATTGTACCGGTGCTCTCATTTTTCATTTCAAAGATTTTATTCGATGGTGTTCTTGGGTTAGAGGCGGTTTCAAGCAGTGTTTATTCAGCGGTAACTGCTGTTATCGTTCTACATGTTACGCTAGGTCTTTACATCCTCAGAGCGTATAGTGAAACCGACAACGAAAAACCTAGCAAGCCTGTGAAGATAGATTAAATAACCTCCTTACCGTTCCAAAATACAGTTCTATTATAATGGATACAATTTATATGAAAGGTGACTTGTTACAAGTTCACACAAAAAACAGTGAAGTATTTGAAGGCCAATTTTATGGAATGACCAATGACAAATCAAAAATATCTCTTTACAATGTTAAAGAATCACCTCAGGTTAACCCAAGTGATAGTATATTTCACTACTATGACACAGAAATAAGGGACATTGTTAAACTTAAGGAAACAACTGAACAAAAGCATTTGAAGATAGCAGAGAAAGAATGTGAAGAAATCATAAAGACTGCTAAGAAATACATTTATATCAATCAAGTGGACAAGGTCTATCATGATGCTCTAAAAGACTTGTACCAATATGGATATGTAGCTGTTAGTACCGATGGTGCAAGTATGGCGAGAAAATGTAAAATGCCTTTCTTAGTTTTATCTACACCTCAACAGATTTACATATTTGATACACAAGTCATGCAATATCATGCTTTTGATGCTGGTTTGAAAAAACTTCTAGAAAGTGAAGCTCTCAAAAAGATTGTTCACGATTCTAGAAAAATATCAGATTGTCTCTATCATAAGCACAATGTAAAGTTACAGTCTGTATTTGATACTCAGGTAATTTAATTGTGATTTTTTTTTGTTTGTGCTTATAAATATTTGGTTATTAAATCATGATTCTTTCTATGGTGTTCTAGGTTGGGGATTTACTTATCACAAGAAATAAATATGGTTGTCTACCAACCAAAGTTAAGAATTTACAAGAATGCCTCCATGTTTACCTTGGTCTACAAATGTCAGCAATTGATGACAAGGCAAGCACATAACATAACTAGTCTTATACCTTTTCTCCACTCACTCTTTAAAAACTATTTCAATTTATACTAATATTATACGCTAACGGTCACCCAGGGCTTCATCTCATTATCATCATATAGACAAAAATACCAAAAACCTTCCTCCAAAAGTACTCTATCCTTTGGTGTAAGCAACATGAAATTCAGTGCTGTAACTTTTCAGTTTATCATGAACAGACAGACACTGCAGAGAAAAGACTCTGTTTTTTAATATGTAGAAAAGATTTGTTTGTTTAAATTGTTTAAGCTACTTACCTATTGAACCAATGTAAAAAAATCTAACTAATATGTAGCTACATTATACTTGAGTAAAATAGGATACTATTATCCTGGTAATGTGTTCCCACGGGAATCTGGAATGAGAACTCTGCCTGTGTGATATAGTAAATGGAGAAATTGTTTATCCGTGACAAATTGAATTGATATTCTAGATCACTTAATATTCTAGAATTATGTCCACAATTACGATTGATTAATATATTTTCTTACAGCTTGACATTGTCCAGTGCACAGAACGTCCCTTAGTGACAAAAATAAAGGATAGCCTTGCTAAGAATGTGGCTTTCTTGCATCGTCTTTCAGAGATGATCAATGATGAAATGATGCTACCTTTTATAAGGGGTGTGCAATGCTTTGTTGAAAATGTTCGTTCATCTGATGACTTCAAAGCCTGGGAATTATGTGGCAAGCACAATCAATTACCAAAGGATTTTAAGAGTGCAATCGAGTATTAAGAATAACATGAACATTCCTACTAAGTGGAAGACTAATATTTTATGTAGATTAGATTTTCTTTCTAGCACCTATTGGTTTCATGCTTTTGGCTTTAGTAATAAGATCTGTTCTGTAATCCAGTGTTACCATATTGGAAAAATCATATAACTTCTTAGTGGTCATTTTTACTAGACCTAGTACAAAAATAACCTTAGCTATTAAAGATACTGGCAAAGTGCGAATCGGACTCGCGCACAAAGGGTTTTTGTTGTCATAGAGTAAAATTTCAAGTTTCTAACTATCACAGTTAATAAGATACATCCCAGAACAGACGGACAGTGTAGTCTCAGTAATAGGGTTCTTGTTGTACCCCTTGGGTACAGAACCCTAAAAATAGATTAACTGTTAATATTATTATCATCTTAATATTGCTTGTCAGTATTTGATTAATGCTTAATAAATACATGCATAATGTACTGTACTAATTATACTTATAAGTTTAGAATTCCTTATAATTATTAGGTTTATTTTTGTATCTAAAAAAGATGTTAGTATGTTCGCTAAGGTTCACAAATATGATTTAAGTCAATGAATTATGTATTTTTTATAAGAATGAATAATATTTTGAGAGGTTTACAGAGAATGGATAGACACTGGTTGTGCTAAGTGTGTTTAGTATTTGTATAATCACTGAATAAGCCAGCTTGTGTTAAAGTTAAAAAGCCAAGCTTCTAATAAAATCTGTATGTGCTTGATTGTGTTTATTTTTCTTTACATAAGTATACACATAGACCTTTTCACCTAATCTAACTTAATAATCTGAGCCGAAACAAAGTATGATGCGTCAAGTTGGCCGGCCGGCCAATAAAAACCCCTTCCATATGAAAGAAAAATAAGCCTTAGGCCCTGCGCAGACGACAGACTATCCGTGACGCACTTTTTAGTCTGTGAAAATAGAACCTATGCAATTATAAGCAGTAACGCACACGACGCGCAAAAAATCCGTGTAATTCGGGCAGACCGCACCGCGCCGCGGCGCGCCGCTCCGCACAAAAAGTGTGTAAAAAAAATTAACGTTTGCTTCAACGCGCGCTAACGCAGACGGCGCACACTTGTCGGCAATCTGCATTTGCTAGGGGTGGACGTAACGCACGCGATCTATTATCATGGCGCCAGAGGTCGATCTAACTATGTTAATTCAAGAAATACAAAACAGACCAGCAATTTATGATACTTCTAAGGCAGAATATCATGATAGACATTTAAAAAGAAAAATGTGGGAAGAAGTGTGCTGTAATGTTTATTCCGCTCCTGTTTGGACATGTATGCGTCTAAAGAAAAAACAAAATACGGTAAGTTCTGAATGAATCAAAGCAGGTCTCAAAATAAATGGCAACTCATCAAATGTATTAACAGACATTTTATAAAACTTGAAAAAATTTGCAGGATGTTGTTTCAGAATTGAATGTTTAGTATGGAACTGTCCCTTCAGTAATCTTTCCGAAAGTATAGGATGTACCCAAAATTCTCTATTTCTTCTTCTTTTTCTGTACTTCATGTACAAAATAATACTTCACGATCTCTGCACGATTTCCATACCGTCTACGTCCCTACAGCTCTGCCGACAAAATGATCGAAGATGTGCGTCGTGTGCGTTGAGTCTGTGAAAAATCCTCGACCGACTTTTTGCGCGCCATGCAGACTTTTTGTGCGCCGCAGACTCGATCGCACAAAATGTGTGCCGTCTGCGCAGGGCCTTACAGCTACAATTGTTATTATGGGTAGAACCGGGTAAGCCACTGGAAAAAAAGGATATCACACCTGAAATCATAGGTATTCTAGCTCAGGCTATGAATTTGTACCACTGACGTATGCCTTAAGCAGTGTAAAACTTAAGAATTTCGTTCGATACTCTTTTTTGACATAATTGAGTATATATAAATATATATGTAAATATATATTATGGCATTATTATGTAGGTTTATATACGTTTATGTAGGTATATTTAAGTGTGTAGTTATTAGAATTTAAGTATATGACCTTCATATATGTACTATTTTTTGTTTGTATTAGTTTTACTTACACCAATTTATTTTTTTCTTTTCTTTTTCAACACTACTGCTATGCACCTACGACTACGAGTAGATCTATCTGCATCACCCTAAGGTTGACTGGAAGATAATGCCTGTGGCATTAAGAGCCATTTCACAAAATGATTGCGCTTGAGTTTAGGTAAAATACTGTATAATTGTTTATGTGTGCGTAACTACTCACTCAAACGTAACATAAACAGTGTAACGCGAGAGACGAGACGGACGAAGCAATCTTGAGTCGTAATGTGATTTTATATGAGATTTATGAATGTTATATATTTAAGGGCCCAGACCGCGCACGGACAAAGTCGATTTTGAGCGACAGCAGCGCTAAAGTTGCCCAAATCATCCGACGGGCGGGTGAATGACCCAGAGAGACCGCGATTTTGAAAATGTTTTGCGACAAACGTTCCACGTTGAGTTATTGTTATTGAAGTTGAATATTTACAGCATAACAAAAATGTTGAATTATTGGAAATAAACGACTGCCTATTTGTAAAATATTCCAAGAGTAGTTTTCGTTATAAAATGATCCTAATTACTAGATAAATAAATAAGAGTAGTTTGAGACACAATTTTTATGATTTTCTATTTATAATAAACAATCAAGAGCAGGTCCGGACTGACCTTTTTGTATTCTACTTACCTAAAATTCCAACTACGAGTATGTATTTATTTGTAATTTTACTACCAAAGTTTATTCTTATTTCGTAAAATTTTCATTCAATAAAAAATTGCAAATTCAGTAGGAAGTACGGTCGAAATAACATCACGCCTTTCCTCGCTAGTGTTTATCTCTACGCAAGGAAATGTGCCTATTGCGTAAACTCAAATACTTTTTGCTTACGATCACCTCGCAATCTAAAAAATCTTCTAGGGTTGTACAAAAAATTGTCTATAAATGAAACACAAGTATAAAAATGGTTCATATAATTAAAAGTAAGTAAACAATAACAAAATATGAGTCGCCACCTAAAAAGCGTGCTAGGGTTGTACAAAAATTAGTTATAAACAAACATGAAATTTATAAATTATTCATATACTTAATTAAACGAAAGTAAACAATAACAAAATATGAGTTCAAAATTCTAATGTTTTTTTCATTTTAATGATTACTGATCAAATTCTGATTTCTACTAATTTGATGATAAAATCAATTGCTATTGCAAAACCTATCAGAATGAAAATGTTACCAGCTGCCCGATTCACGTAATAAAAACCGTAGCGTAGTGACTTAAAAATGTCACTTCGCACACTTTTTAACCGACTTAAAAAAAGAAGAAGATTCTCAATTCGCTGTATTTTTTGAACCGATTTTGATGATTCTTTTTTTTATTTGAAAGCTGGTGCATCCCGTGTGGTCGCATTTTAATTTCATTAGGATCGGACCTTGGGTTTACACCAGGTAACTCTTCAAAATCGTATAGGAATTGTATAGAAATTGAGCTATTGGAAGATTTATGACAATCCAAGACTAGATAAGTAAGTGCGTTAAAAACAGAAAACCAAAAGGCGATTTCTAAGTTTCTAAGTTAAAACGACTTTTAAACTGGCGTGTTTACGTGAATCGACCGGCTGGGTAGTTAAGTTACCTCAGTCTCTTTCAAAATCATTAGACGTTCTTCTCTTTCAAAACACGTAAAGCTCTTTGTTTCCTCTCTTTCATAGCCTCTATGACATTGGGCGGGTCACGAATAGGCATGCTTCGTGACTGCCGAGGATCAACTAATTCTGGAAGGAGGCAATTGTAATAAAATCTAACTAATTTCATCTCCATTTTCTCCTTCCAAAATTTGTCGTCCTTTTCTATAATATAAACTTTCATAGGTACAGTAGCACCAAACCAGATGCCAAGCATGCAAACGTTTCTTTTAGTTATATGTAGCTGTCCCTGAATTTGGAAATACCAGTAATGATTTTTATTTATGACATAACCCTTGGAAGCCTTGTCCTTAACCCAAAAGGTATGTTTGGCCATTGCTTCATCAAGAGTCATGCCAGCTAAAGAATGTGGGCACTTAATTTCAATTAAACCGTTTGCATAAATGCCATCTGGTGTAGTACCAAGAAATTCATATTGATCGTCGACGAACAAACCGCAACCTTGTATACTAATATTCTCTTGAATTTCTAACTGTCTAATTGCAGTTTCTTCGTTTTCGATACCGTACCGTACAGCAGGCAAACTGGAGATATTACTACCATAAACGATTTTACAAACAAAAGCAGCACAACTTGTGCTCTCTCGTTTTTTACAAACTTCCCCGAACGATGATGAGGTTAGTAATTTTCTCCTTGTACTCATCCACTCAGCACTACTTCTTTGCAAATGGGTCGACCTTTGAAGCTCCTCTCTTTCAGCACAAGACAACTTTAAATCAACTAAAAAAGATGACTTGGCTTTCTCATATAATTCTGGACTCAGATCAGGTTTTTCGCAGTTTGGTCCATAGTGAGCGTCTTTCGATACAGCGCTGTGGCTTTTTTTCAATCTTAATTTAGGTTTAGCAATTAAACGGTTTCTACGATTACTATTTTCCACTTTCGCGATCAAAGGATTAGGACTAGATTTAAATATGACTTCATGAGTTTTACTATGAATCGATCCCGTATTAAAAGACACAACAGCAGCTGCGCATCGGCCCGCATAAGAACCACGGGAAGAATAATTTACACGCTTACCCCCAACTAATTTGGCAATTACTCCGTTAAAACTTTCAACTATATTACTTGTGCAATTATGAATTAAACCTAGAATGATATGACAGTCTTTTACTTAAAATTTCTACCGCGTCCATTAATCCGCATCCAACAATTGCTGGAAGTAACCCAACAGGTTCTATTCGACGAGTGTCAGGTCTACAAAAATACTCCTTGCAATGTTGGTGATTACCAAATACGTGTTGTGGACCATTTAGGATATCTTCACTAAGATTTTTTATTTTTTCTTCGAGTGACTGATTTTGATCCCCCCAATATTTAATCGCGCATTTTACACCCGTTCTTAAACGCAAATACCTTTCTTTTAGGAATTTCCGCAATTCGCAAGGATACTTAGTGTCTTTCGACAATTTCTCCAAGCTATTGCAGTAGTTTCGTAAAAGATGATTTTTGCATTCAATTTTCTCTACTATTAAATTATCGTACGGACGCGAATCTAATATTTTTTTATAAGTACTGGAATCGCCGTCTGCTACAAATTTATTATAAATTACACCGTGATCAACAAAGGAACGTTTAAACCCCTCAACTATAATGGTCGATTCCATCCCGGTAGATGATCCTGAATAATTCTTGAAACAATGGTGTTCCGGGGGCTGACTGTTGTTCTTTGCGGCTCGTGCACAGACTACGCAGTATTTATTTTTAACTCCAAAAAACAATACTTTATTAGTTTTAATGCCAATTATCGCAGCTGCGCCGGATAAGGCGGAAAAATTCTTACCATAAGATCTCTTGCTCCAACAACCGTCAACAGCAACAGATATTAATGGTGTACCATTTTTATCAACACTACCTATAGACACTGCGTACTCCGCTTCTTCCTTGACAGCTTCTGCCATGGAATGTGCTGCTGTCTTTTCCCACCAATCGCAAACCGTATTATTTTTTTTTTTTTTTTTTTTTTTTATATTTGGTTCGCCAAATTGACGCCGCCCGCCTGGTGGTAAGTCGTGACGACGTCTAGCGATTGTGGGCCACTCTCACAGCACACATTACTATTGAGAGTGGCCCTCAACTTGACGACCTACTGATGTGCCTCTTCACGCTCCGCTTAAAGAACCCAGGATTATATGTGGGAGGAAACACGTGCACAGGCAGGGCGTTCCAGGCCACTATCGTTCGGCAGAGAAACGAACGTTTAAAACGTTCGGTTCTCGCGAACATGCTATCCACTGTGTGGGGGTGGCATCTCTGCCCGGCACGAGTCGTTCGGGATCGGAAGGAAGAGGGTGGGATCAGATTGAAGAGCTCTTCAGAACACTCGCCGTGGTAAATACGGTAGAATGCGGCCAAGGAAGCTATTGTTCGGCGCTGAGCTAGCGGCTCAAGGCTTCCCGTTACCTCCGGACAACCAATAATACGGATAGCCCGTCGCTGCATAGCGTCGAGAGCGTCCAGCAGATACTTCGCGGAGCCGTCCCAGAGGTGAGAGCAGTATTCGACGCAGGGTCTAATCTGCGTCTTGTACAGCAGACACCTCTGGTCCGGTGTAAAGAATCTCTTTACCTTATTCAGTATTCCTAGTTTCCGCGAAGCTAGCCCTATACATCTTTCGATGTAGTTTTTATTATTGAGCTCTCGACGAACGTCTATGCCAAGGATATCAAGGTTGTCCTTCATTGGTAATAATGCATTCTGAAGAGAGGGTAGGGGAAGGAAAGGGGATTTCTTCGCAGTAAATGCACACGCCTGTGTTTTGCGGGCATTGAACTCGACCAGGTTCTCGGTACCCCATTGAGAGATACTGTCGAGGTTACGGTCGAGATCAGCCACGAGTCGTCGTCTCTCCTCCTCAATCTCAGATCGCCCCGCCGTCGGACGAACCGAGTAACTCCCGTGCAGTGTGCTGTCATCTGCATAGCAATGATGTTCCCGAGGGATAGCATATCATTGATATGCAGAAGAAAGAAAGTTGGTGATAGTACGGACCCCTGCGGTACCCCGGCATTCACTTGCAAGAAGCGAGAAGCCTGGCCATCGCAGAGGACCCGCACTCGGCGCTCGTTTAAAAAGCTGGCAATCCAGCTGCACAGTTGAGGAGGTAGACCATATGCCGGAAGCTTGGAAAGGAGCGAAGCATGCCAGACCCTATCGAAGGCTTTGGCGATGTCCAGGCTAATAGCCAAGGACTCGCCGTGCCTTTCCATAGCCCCACCCCAGACATGCGTTACGAATGCCAGAAGATCACCCGTTGATCGCTTTGGCCTGAAGCCGTATTGTCGATCATTGATTAGCGAGTGATCCTCTAGGAATTGCATGAGCTGCTTATTTATAAGGAGCTCAAGCACCTTGCAAATGACTGAGGTGACAGCTATGGGTCGATAGTTGCCTGGATCGGACCGATCCCCTTTCTTGGGGATCGGTTGTACGTTCGCCTCCTTCCAGACCTCCGGCACGAGCCCTGAAGAGTATGACAGGCGGTACAGACGCGTTAATACTGGAGACAACTCAGCTGCACATTTTCGTAGCACCACCGCCGGAATGCCGTCAGGGCCACTGGCTTTCCGCGTGTCGAGTGACCGCAGCACTGCCCGTACATCACATTGCCTGATAACAATATCAGGCATTGTGTGGCCACAGTTGGCGATGGCGGGGGGCTGCAGGCCACGGTCGTCGACCCGGGAATTAGCCGCAAAGAGGTCTGCGAGCATATCCGCTTTCTCTTGGGCTTTGTGAGCCAGTGTTCCATCTGGGTAACGCAGCGGTGGCAGCGAGGGCTGACAAAAGTTAGATTGCACGGCTTTGGCCAGTTGCCAGAATCCACGGCTGCCCGTGGGATGGGAAGTGAGCTCCTGACCAAGCCGCGCGACGCGCTGGGCATCCGCTCTCTTAAAGGCCCTCTTACTCGACTTTGTGGCCCGGTTGTACGCTGCTTTGAGGTGGCCCACGTTTGGGTCGCGCACAGCCCGGGCCCTGATCCAGGCGCGATATGCCGACTGTTTTTGTCGAACAGCTTTGGCACAATCTCGCCCGAACCAGGGACGGGCTCTGCGGATACTGGCGACATCAGTGAAAGGGATGTAATAATCCATCCCTAAACTGATCTCGCCAGCAATAGCAGAAGCACTATCCGAAGGAGCCTTTCCTACAAAGCAGCGCTGGCTCCAGGGGACGGACGCATAATAATCGCGTAGACCGTCCCAATCCGCTGACGAGTAGTGCCATAGTCGTCGTGACGTTTGCACAGGACGTGCAGGAGGTGACACCTTCATGCCAGCGTGAACAACACAGTGGTCGGAACTACCCAGTGGGGCTCCTACCGAAACACTGTACTGGGCTGGGCGACTCGTCAGCAGTAGATCCAGCAGAGCGGGCGCGTGATCTGACCTGTCTGGTATCCGGGTGATCCCGCATACCATCTGGGTCAGACCGTGGGAGAGAGCGAACGCATGGGCGGCTCTACCCGCATGATCAGTCTTGAGGGACCCCAGCCATTCAATGTGATGGCCATTGAAGTCCCCCAGAAACACTAGGTCAGCGTTCGGGAACCGCACCTGCGCTTCATCAGCCGTCTCGCTGAGGTACTGGAAGAGCTTTGTTGTCTCAGAATCCCCTGTGTGGGATCGGTAGACGCACACGTAGATCTGGCTCATAGAGCCATGGTCTACGTGCAGCCAAAGGACGGAATTGGAGGGGTTCTCTAGGCAGCGCAACCGGCGGCAGCAAATATCCGCCCTAACGAACACGCACACCCCGGCTTTGTCTCGAAATTGTTCCTCGATGACATAGCCGGGGTAACACAGGTAAGACGTGTCGTCAGGGCGGCGTATTTGTGTCTCCGTGAGGAACATCACAGCGGGCCGTGCCGTCTCAAGGTGGTGGTGGACGGTATCGAGGTTCGCATGGAGTCCACGGACGTTAGTGAACTCCACCTCGAAATGTGAAGTTGTGGGGTTTCCTAGGGCCGCTGTGTAACGTTTATTTCTTTTTTGTTGCACTGCCATTGTAGATTTTGAAGAAGAAGCGTGAAGACAGGGCGACATTTGGTGCAGCAGTAAGTGACAAAGCGCAGGGGCTAGCTTTGTCTAGAACCGTGTGGTTAGGTCGGAGCCGACCCGCCGGACGGAAGGGCTCCCAAACCCCCCTGATGCAAGGCCGCCGCTACCCCACACCGGTTACCACCCGGAGCGGCGATCCCACATCAGGATTATGCGCAACATGTGGGGCAGCCTCCTGGGGTGGTTGGCCCCAGGCGGGCCCCATGACTGTGTTGCGGGCGGCCGCGGCAACGCCGTTGCTAAGGGTCTCCCTGGCCGGCGAATCGACCCACACCACCCACACTAGACTCCGTTTCGCCCCCACTGGTCCCATGCCTGCTGCACCATACATCGCCCCGGGCCCGGCGGTGCAGCTGCTGAACCCCTAACGCAACCCAGCCTGGGCTGGGTTACTTGGGGGGCTTTAGCACAGCTGCACGGTGGTACCCCCCCGGACCAACACTGTTGTACCACCTGGTACCCACGTAGGGGCCGAAGCCACTTCATAGGTACCGTAAATTAACGAGCCTCGTCCGTTTATCAGCAGGTGCGCCACTAGCAGGTGAGGTCGCTGGGGCCCTATAGATGTTGGTAGAGCCCCTTTGCACCCAAAAATTGCCCATATTAATTTCATTGTACAATGAAGGTGACATGATTGGTAGGGCTACTGCGGCACTTAATGTTTTTAACTGAGAGTAGCTCCCACCAGATGATATGATACCAGACACAATTTGATGATTCACTTCCATGCTATCTTCTTTCTTTTCAACCAAACACACAGTAAATTTCATATTACACATACTACATTTTATGATGAGTTTTGAGTCCAGACCAACTTTTACTTCACCTATTATACTGAGGTAACTTAACTTACAATCCATTGGACCGTGGTCCCCTATGGCCTGAAGAGCTTTTAAAAAAAAAGAAATATCCACTACTCTACGCCCAACTTCCACTTCATCCACCTTTCCCTCTTGACGGTTGTCAATAACTAGTTCCTGTAAAGAAAGATAATGGCTTGATTTTTTTTATAAAAAATAATTCAAAAGGTATGGGCCAAATTTCTTCAAACATAGCTAAGAACTCCCTTAGAATACATCTTTGAAACACATAACACTAGATCAAAATCTTAAACGTTTTTATCAGTCTTCGTCAATTATGAAAATGAATAAATAAACATAATAAAAAACTGGTTGCTTGTAAAGTCGGTTTAGGACGATAATTTTACCGGATAATGTCATAATATTATTCTCCATCGCTTGTACTGCGCTCTCGCTTGACCCTAGCGTGACATAATGTGACACTTTTTTGTGCGTGTTGCCGGTGTTCATCGATTTATAAGACGTTATCACGTCATAAATTTAATAAATCCGACTATATGCATAAAAACTCAAAAGGTAAAAAGAAAACAAGTCTACGGTCTTGAATTATGTTACATTAAAATAAATAAGAACACTATTGTAATAAATCGAATTCAACAGTTGAGACCCATTGAAATCCTCACAGGCTCGAAGATATTCCTGACTAGCTAAATATTTCTTTAGAAATAGGCCCGACTGCTAAATACGCTATATTACAATGGTGTTGTTATTTATTTTTATTAAATATTTTTATTACACATTTTCATTTTTTAATCTGTCGGGTTTTAACATTTTTATTGTTTATTTATTTATATTCATAACTGACGAAGACAAATTATAAAAGTGCAAAAGAATTCATACAATATTATGTTCGTGATGAACAGAAATTATAAATTTCCTTTACGCTATACGTATTGGTTTTTTATGGCGTCACTTATTCTATGTCACTCGGGCTTAGAAGACAATTCTAATGATACTAAAAACATTAAAATCGGTTCAATAATTTTGAACTTATCGTGCCACAAAGATATATTACTTAAATATGGATATATTACTTAGTATACATACATACATACGTACACCAGTCGCGTAAAAGATAATATTTTACAAAAAAAATTCTTGATTTTGGTAAAATACGAGATTTGAACGTGAATTTTCTTTTGAGAAAGTAATTGAGAAGTATGTGTTTGTCTCACAATGAAAATAATAAATATTGCAAAAAAAAAAACTGTAGGTACTGAGATTTTGTCTTCGCCCATCACTAACTAGTTTGTTTATTTATGTAACAAGTCTACAAGAATTACGTATAACAACTTACCTCTATACAGCGCGTAGCAGTGTTGCTCGGAGTCTCAGCCTTAAGGTTTTCTTCATTTTCAGTACTGGAAATATTATTCATCAATATCCACTTTTTATTTATTTTGTAATTTTTGTACAACCCTACGCCAGGCACGGCGCGCCTCTTTGGCGGTAGGTATGTCGACAAAGCCGCGCGCGCGCCTGTGCAATTTCTGATAGGAAACATACCTACTTCCACTTCCACATATTTAGACATGATGAACATGAAAACTAATAATACTGTAACTAATAATAGTGTAAGCAAACTCATTGCTTTGAAATACATAAATATATGAAAACTAATACTATATTATGTAATAAAATTTATTATTATGAAAATTGTTCCTATAGAAATTGACTTTATTACTTATATAGATATTGAAATTACGTAATTATTACCTACTGGACATTGTAATTTTTCTTCTTAGACTGACATACCTAATTGTGTACCTATCTAATTACATGTCAAATCAATATTTACATGCTGTTGTAGGTATATGTCTGAATCAGGCGATCTAAATCATTGTACCTATTTGCTTTGTAATGTACCTACCCTGTTCAAAATGCAAATAGATTATATTATTATTACTACTAAGACATGATAAGCATACACACAAATAAAAGTTATAAAACTAGGATTTTTACTTGACACTAACACAAATCTAGTAATTTTTTTCTAGGTATTTAGGACAAGACGTAGTCAAGTAGGCAGGTAAATAAATAAGTAGGGAGGAACTTACATTTTATTCCGAGATCTTTTGGCTTTCACGTTTTTATAATGCGTACTAAATTTTCTTTTCGCTGGCATGGCACTCAGCAAATTATCCTGCGAAAAGAGACCCTCGATTACCAATTACGTTTATGATACCTATTGCCTTTATCATGTTGAAAAATCTATGTATGTCGTGCAGAGAACTATATACCCCGCCAGTTCATATCTCGAGAAAATAAGGTGGGCAGGGCTTTGATTGTTTCAAGCCTGAATTGATACCTACTTTACAAGGTTCATAAAATGACCTACGCAACAAAGTAAATAATTTTGTATTTCTTACGATTTATATCTAGTTCCATCATGGTTTTCTTTCAGACTTTCATTATATCGGTACTTTCTACTTACTGAAAGTAAATTAGTTATAAAAATATTGTACTTACAGTTTTTCACAAAAAACACAAATTCACAACACGTAATTTTGCTGTAGCATCCGACACGCGTGGAGTCACTTTGAAATTCTATGGCGCACTGGCGATTAGTAGCGACAACCGTGCTATCGGGACGTGCTTGAATTTCCATACATTTTTCTATGGAGAATTTACGTAAAACATATCTAGATTTTAGGGCTTTAAAAGGGGAAGTTTTTGTTTGTAAAGGTACAAAAAAAAGTACCACGTTATATTTATTGGTTTTTTCAGTGTTCAAAAAGTGTTTCTTTTTATCAATTTGTGTTGATTTATTGGGTTAAATCTGAAAAATACGAAGGCACGTTTTCGCATTTTTTCTCAATTTTGTGCGTTTGTTGACGTTTATTATATAACAACTACAGGGTTTTAAGAGTTAAAATTAGCACTAACATAATTTTTGGTCTTTCATTTTAATATATACAAATTATCGTTGTTATTAATCATATGTAAATAGGTTAAATATGAACAATCGTAACACTCTTTTCGGTGATTTTCACGATCTGGGCCCTTAATACGATTTAAATTTAAAAAAGTTGAATTGGTCTAGGCGGGAACGATATATTATTTAGTCTAATGAAATTTTCAGGTTAGGTAAATAGAAAAACAAGAAGTTAGGTATGTAAAATAATATAATAACAATTAGGATAAAAACAATCACATATTATTGTCGATTAACAATAAAATACTCATTAATGCTTTATGAATAATTGGCGTAAAGTCATTGAATTTGCCTTTCTTGGGTCTATGATTTCGGGTAATACGCAGTCTTGGTAAAATCGAGTCAATTTGGGTAGCATTTTCTCCTGCCAAAAAACGTCGTCTTTCTGTACTCTTACTACTTTCAAGGAAAAATCAGGCCCAGTCCATACAGCAAATACACATATGTTGATGTCTGTGATGTTCCTTACGGAGACACAGATACGCCGCCCTGACTACACGTCTTACCTCAGTTACCCGGGTTATGTCATTGAGGAACAATTCCGCGACAAAGCCGGAGTGTGCGTGTTCGTTAGGGCGGATGTCTGCTTCCGCCGGTTGCGCTGTCTAGAGAACCCCTCCTACTCCGTCCTTTGGCTGCACGTGGTCATCACGTTGAGTGGCTGGGGTCCCTTAGGACCGATCATGCGGGACGATCCGCCCATGCATTCGCTCTCTCCCACTGAATGACCCAGATGGTACAGAGGATCACCCGGATACCTGACAGGTCAGACCACACGCCCGCCTTGCTGGATCTACTGCTGACGAGTCGCCCAGCCGAGTACAGTTGTCGGTACGCGCCCCACTGGGCACTTCCGACCACTGTGTGGTGCACGCCAGCTTCCAAGTGCCACCGCCTGCTCGTGCTGAGCAAATGACTCAACGACTATGGCACTACTCGTCGGCAGACTGGGACGGTCTCCGCGATTACTTTGCGTCCGTCCCGTGGAGTCAACGCTGCTTTGTAGGGAAGGCGCCTTCGGATAGCGCTGCTGCCGTTGCTGGCGAGATCAGTCTAGGGATAGAATATTATATCCCTTTCACTGATGTCGCCAGCATCCGCAAAGCTCGCCCCTGGTTCGGGCGTGAATGTGCCGAGGCTGTCCAGAAAAAACAGTCGGCGTATCGCGCCTGGGTCAGGGCTCGGGCGGCACGTGACCTGAATGTGAACCGCCTCAAAGCAGCGTACAATAGGGCCACTAGGTCCAGCAAGAGGGCCTTCAAGAAAGCGGATGCCCAGCGCGTCGCGCGGCTTGGTCAGGAGCTCACATCCCACCCCACGGGCAGCCGTGGATACTGGCAACTGGCCAAAGCCGTACAGTCTAATTTTTGCCAACCCTCGCTGCCACCACAGCGTTTTCCTGATGGATCACTGGCTCACAAAGCCCAAGAGAAGGCGGACATGCTCGCAGACCTCTTTGCGGCTAATTCCCGCGTCGATGACTGTGGCCTGCAGCCCCCTGCCATCGCCAACTGTGGCCACACTATGCCTGATATTGTTATCAGGCAATGTGATGTACGGGCAGTGCTGCGGTCGCTCGACACGCGGAAAGCCAGTGGCCCTGACGGCATTCCGGCGGTGGTGTTACGAAAATGTGCTGCTGAGTTGTCTCCAGTATTAACGCGTCTGTACCACCTGTCATACTCTACAGGGCTCGTGCCGGAGGTCTGGAAAGAGGCGAACGTACAACCGATCCCCAAGAAAGGGGATCGCTCCGATCCAGACAACTATCGACCCATAGCTGTCACCTCAGTCATTTGCAAGGTGCTTGAGCTCCTTATCAATAAGCAGCTCATGCGATACCTGGAGGATCACTCGCTAATCAATGATCGGCAATATGGCTTCAGGCCAAAACGATCAACGGGTGACCTCCTGGCATTCGTCACGCATGTATGGGGTGGGGCTATGGAAAAGTAAGGCGAGTCCTTGGCTTTTAACCCGTGGCATCGCCAAAACTTTCGATAGGGTCTGGCATGCTTCGCTCTTTTCCAAGCTTCCGGCATATGGTCTACCTCCTCAACTGTGCAGCTGGAATGCCAGCTTTTTAAACGAGCGCCGAGTGCGGGTCCTCTGCGATGGCCAGGCTTCTCGCTTCTTGCAAGTGAATGCCGGGGTACCGCAGGGGTCCGTACTATCACCAACTCTCTTTCTTCTGCATATTAATGATATGCTATCCCTCGGGAACATTCATTGCTATGCAGATGACAGCACACTGCACGGTAGTTACTCGGTTCGTCCGACGGCGGCGGCGGGGCGATCTGAGATTAAGGAGGAGAGATGACGACTCGTGGCTGATCTCGACCGTAACCTCGATAGTATCTCCCAATGGGGTGCCGAGAACTTGGTCGAGTTCAATGCCCGCAAAACACAGGCGTGTGCATTTACAGCGAAAAAATCCCTTTCCTTCCCCTACCCACTCTTCAGAATGCAACTTTACCAATGAAGGATAATCTAGACATCCTTGGCATAGACGTACGTCGAGAGCTCAATAACACTAAATACATTGAGAGATGTATTGGGCTAGCTTCGCGGAAACTAGGAATACTGAACAAGGTAAAGCGATTCTTTACACCGCACCAGAGGTGTCTGCTGTACAAAACGCAGATTAGACCCTGCGTCGAATACTGCTCTCACCTCTGGGACGGCTCCGCGAAGTATTTGCTGGACGCATTCGACGCTATGCAGCGACGCGCTGTTCGCATTATAGATTGTCCGGAGGTAACGGGAAGCCTTGAGCCGCTAGCCCAGCGCCGAACAATTGCTTCCTTGGCCGCGTTCTACCGTATTTACCACGGTGAGTGTTATGAAGAGCTCTTCAATCTGATCCCACCCTCTCCCTTCCGATCCCGAACAACGCGTGCCGGGCAGAGATGTCACTCTCGTACCGTGGAAACCGTCTTCGCGAGAAGTGAGCGTTTTAAACGTTCGTTTCTCTGCCGAACGATGGTGGCTTGGAACGCCCTGCCCGCGCACGTGTTTCCTACAACATATAACCCTGGGTTCTTTAAGCGAAGCGTGAAGAGGCACATTACTGGGTCGTCAAGTTGAGGGTCACTCTCTATAGTATTCCTGTGTACTGTGAGAGTTGCCCACAATCGCCAGACGTCGCCACAGCTTACCATCAGGCGGGTGGCGACAATTTGTCGACCTAAATATAAAAAAAAAATTTGTATGTTTAATCAATAAATAATCAGTTACTACATAACATAACATAGCATCACGCCTTTTTCCCCGAAGGGGTAGGCAGAGGTGTGCAAACACACCCACATCTCGCCAGCTATGTTAGGTCCCATGTAATAGGGGGCGAGCCTATTGCCATTTACCGGGCACAAGTTCCAGACTCTGGGATAATTATCTGGGTAAAATTCTAAAGAGAATTATACATTATCCACCAGACCCGGGAATCGAACCCGAGACCTCGAGCGTGGCAGTCCGTTCATGGTACCATTGTGCCACCGAGGTAATCAGTTACTATGTAAATAAATATTGTAAATAAAAATAAATAGATATTTACCTCACTTCTGTTGCTTTCTCTAAGGCTGCAGAATTATCACGTTTACTTTTTTTAACACAACGGTATACACAATCCTTGCGCCCCATTGCTAAAACTAATAAAACAAAAATATATATTTTTTCTACAAACAATGAAAATCATACAGTATACTTGATAATAAACCAAAATTTACCTTGTGAAAAAATACAAAGCAGATCAAAGCTATGTGGTCGCAGTACAATAATGGTTTCACTCTACGAATGCTCGATAATCGGGACGCGGGAAAAAATGACACAGGTCCTTCTCCAATGGGCGCTCGCGCCGTACTAAGCGGTGCCCACTTGTGTATCGTAATTTATTGTAATTTCGATTGAAGTTATATCAATATTTTGACAAAGTAAATGCAGGAATTTCCTATATTACTGCAGAAATCGGTTCTCTAATGAATGTAGTTTATTTTGGAATAATTTTATTTTTGTAATTACTGTGTATTTAAGCCAAAAATCACGATCAAATTGCGATGTTAAACTCAAAAATTGGCCGAATGGTTTATTTTTTTACTAAATAATTGTAATATAATTCAATCATCTGTTACATTAAATGACGATTAAAATATATATCCAATGCTTTATGTATGTTTTTAAACTCAATTAATAAGTATTTTTGATTGAAATACGACTCTGAAATCAACTCTGCGCCCGTTTTTCAATAAAATGCTTGTGGGAAATTGATTACTATAGATCAAATAAGTTATTTTTAGTAAATGTGTTACATTAAACGTCAACACGAAGGCTTGGCTCATTTTTTGCGCATATTCAATAACTTCTAGTTATTACAGACTATGGTAATTTAGGAGCTCAAAATATTAGAAATTCGTGCGAAAACGTGAAATGGCTCTTAAGTCCTCCATTGTACAATAACTGTGCAAAGTTTAAATAAATAAATAAAAGTCGAAACGCTAAGGAGTTGGATAAAGTTCGGGCAAATGAAGATAACAGCTTTAACTCTATTACGAAGGTCACGACTGGGGTTGCTCAAGTCGTGGGTCGGATGCGGCAGCTGGAGGTGGCACTGAATAAGTCCGAAGCTCTGTGTCTTCACGGACCTCGGTGCGGGCCACCTCCGGGATCCAGCATAAATGTAGGGAGCGTTAGCATCGGCACCGAACCCTCGATGAAGTATTTGGGGCTTGTACTTGATAGCCGGTGGAACTTCGGACCACATTTCCGAAGTTTGGTCCCCAAAGTGACGGGGCAGCAGCCGCGCTCTCGTAACTGATGCCCAACTTAAAGGGACCCAACGCTTCCTGCAGGAGACTGTACCTGGGGATCGTGCGGAGCATGGCCGTGTACGGGACTCCCGTATGGGCGGCGAGACTGACGGCCAACAACGCTGCTATTTCACACAGATCGTTGAGGACCTTGGCCGTCAGGACAATAAGGGGGAACCGCACGATCTCCCTAGAGGCTGCATGTCTCCTAGCCGCGACCCCTCCATGGGACCTGGAAGCGAGAGCCCTTGCGTCATTGTTTCAATGGCACAAGGAGGCGCTGGAGCGGGACCACAGGCCTGCGTCTTGAGAAATCGAGGACCAGCGGTCCCAACTCCGCCAGGATCTCATGGAGACATGGAAGGTGCGACTTGAGCAACCAAAGTGGGGAACCACCACCATCGCGGCGGTGAGACCGATCATGAAGGAGTGGCTGCAGAGGCAGCACGGTGGCCTCACGTACCGTGCGACACAGATCATCACCGGACACGGAAACTTCGGTGAGTATCTATTTCGCATGCATCGTGAGGTCACACCCGCGTGTCAACACTGCGAGGCTTCCGGCGAGGACACGGCATTCTACACATTGGTGGAATACTCAGCGTGGGCGAGTCAGCGCCGGGACCTCGTTGTGGGCCAGGGCGTAGTTACGCTCTCGCTAGAGACCATGCTAGGAGCCATGGTTTCTAACGGGAGCCAGTGGAACTGCGACCGTATCCTTCTGCGAGCAGGTAATGCTCGTGAAGGAGGCGGCCGGTAGGGTGAGGGAGCGTACCCTCCCCGCTGAGTTCCGAAGTGTGCGGCGAGGGCACCGCAGACGTGACTACGCCCAGGACCATCGACCTTCATGATCGGGGCCTGAGAACGATGGATTAGCAACCCACCCAAGCAGGCTAGAAGGGCTGCGTGATGTGGGGCTTCACTAATTTTTCAGAATTTATTTCGTTTTGTTTATTAAACTTCCAATTGCTTATTGATTTGAATTAGCTCTGTTAATTACCTGTTAATTCAAAGACTGAGAGTTTTGGAAGTTTTTTGTGATAAAAAATTGTTATTTTGTTTGTTTGGAAGAATTTAATTCGTTTTCATAGGACCAGCACTGTTCTGTTTAGGATAATACTGGTTATCCCTTTTATAAAATAAACATTTGATTAGGTTTTCGTTGTGTTATTACAAATCAAGAAATAATTAATTCACATACCGTACAGACTTACAGTAGCCAGAAGTTATTAACTTTTATTTTGTGTTTAAAAAAAATAAATAACTTTATAGAATTAGTGACTCTCGCTTGATTTTTTAATATACCTTTAAGCTAATCAAAAACATTAAATTTTTCATCCCCGTTATTATATATATAGGATACTATAGGCAAACTAAATCGAACTAAAATACCGTTTATCTCAGAATAGTGAAATGTCACATAATTACTTCTTGCAATAAGCCGACGATATATAATCAAAGGTATCAGTGTTCCAGTTGCTAAAATAGAAACAACAATTTAAAAAATAAGTATATTAAACTTATTAATAACAGTGTTTAACAATAACGTTATTATGAGGCTTCTCTTAAAAATAGATTGGGATAGAAAGCGAGGCCTTCAATAGATTCGTCTCTGCAGGCAATACCAAGGCGCTCAGTTGTGAACAAACGTTCGCGGGCTAATAGGACGGACACATTTGCTATTTGTGATAATTTCTCTGGGGTAAGGTGACCATTTTCTTCCAGCTGTAATAAAAAAAATACTTAGATGAAACGGCTTTTTACGAGGTCTCGGCCTCGGCCCGTCTCAGTCACTCTCTCGAGGAAAGCTTGGCGCAATCATATACAGACTCGTTCAACTATGTAGTAATAATACAGGAGTCATTTTCAAGAACATTGTGACGACTATGTATGTTCATGGTGTACTCAGTGCAACTGATACGACTAGCTCTCGTGCGAGACTTTTGGCGAGTAATGGCGAGAGTCGCGCCGAGTGTGTGGTGTAGAACCGACATCAAACCGTTCCATGAACAAAAAAATAGTGTTTATATCTGGCTCATGATCAAATGTCAACTAAATTCTTAATTATAATTCTTATAATTCCACTTCATGGCGAATAGGTTGCAAACGTTAGACATTTAAGTACCCCTTGGTCATAACGCCCCGAAAGGACTATAACCTTTCTCGAAAACCACCCTATCCGTTGGTGAAAACCGTATTAAAATCCGTTGCGTAGTTTTAAACAGCTAAGCATAGCAGAGGACAGAGCCGAAGTGACTTAATTTTATAATATGTTAAGAAGAAACGTGATTAGTTACCAGGTCACCAGTGGTCTTGGCAACTTCTTCATCCCTGTGGCTGTTTAGTTGGAGGACGCATGCTCCACTGGGAAACTTCCTCAGTGACATAGGTGCACCAATGGTCTGCAATAATCTGGAAATTACAATAAACAGTTCCATAATACAAATCATCATATCTATCACAATATATTTATTAGTTACAGCGCTACTGTGGTCGTAACTGCGTGTAAAAATAGGCATTCTAAACAGTCTATTCTCAAACTTCCTTAAACTATTTCGTTGAACATTGATTTGTGTTGTAAATAAAAGATAATTAACAAAATACATACAATATCCCCGAAGGGGGAAGTAGAGGATAAGCCCATTTTGCCTATCATTTTGTTGCTTAATTAAAAAAATATATTTCCCTATAACCATCTCTCAGGAAAATAAGAGCAGAACTTGTATGTTTTAAATATTTGTTAAAAACCTCGTTCTTTCATTAATCAATTTTTTAAATTATTTTATTTTAAAAGTGCTATAGGAACTGATACCGTGTGAATCCAATACACTGTAACTACGAAATGCGGATTTTGAAAAAAAAAACGAAAACACTTTATCGAAGATTACATTACTACTTTGTTATGTCAAAACACTGTATCCTGCAAAACGTGAAGATAATTTGGCAATACACGGTATTTAAAGTTACCGTGTTTTGACAAAGCGCGAGTCTCAATAAAATGCGATAAAGCGCTCGTTAAGGAGCGAAGATTATGTTGGCAATACACGGCAGTTTAAGTTGCCGTGTTTTGATATTATTTGACCTGTACCGTTAAGGAAATAGAGTCTAATTTGCGTTGTAATATCTAAGAACTTTTCATACAAAGTAAAAAAAGTGGGAGTGTGGTACAATGAAACAGGCTCAAAGGAATCGAAAGAGCGTTGTTAATTCAAAACACAGTAACTCGAGATATAGTGTATTGGATTCACACAGTACACTCAGATTGCTCCAACAATGGGACACCGCTATACAGAATTTCATCAAAATATAGGATCCCTTCGGTCAGTTTCATATTAAAAAAAACATGTAAAATATTAAATACTAACTTGCAAGCATTCATGAGATCTTCAGGAGATATCAACTCCAATCCTCGAGCTCTATTCACTCTGCACCATACATCAGCCAATGACATTATTCCACCACAATCCTGCAACAGTACATCAATCAGGCAGATATAGCCTGTTTTGTACCTTCCCATCCTGATAATGTGACCTAGCTACCACTGGCATGAGCACAATAAGAACATAAGCACTTTAAGAATATGGTTTCCAGTATTCTGTAAAAGTATGACCTATTACTTTTAGTTAAACTCAATTTTCAACTAGTTGAACTAATTGGATATTTTTTCCCACAAGGTCAACTGTTTAAAATCCTTAGTAGGTAAAGTTGAAATAAGTGTAATATTTTTTTCCAATAAGTTATAAGATTGGAACTTCTTGGAAAAAATATTTAGATTATTTCAACTTTTTAAATATGTTTTATTGATAACATCTGAATGTGACTGATTGCAAAACCTATGAACCTAAGGGTGCTTAACGAAATATTCTTACCATTAGAATAGCAATCATCATATCAGAAATTTGCTGAGCTAGACCTACATAATAATCAGAATCAGATCTGAATGCATCTCTAGTTACAGGGTCATCAATACCCAAGCTCATGAGGTATGCTTTGAATCTCACTGTGTCATCTTCTGAAATGTCACCTTGCTTTTCCTACAAAATATAATGTCTTAAGAACCACTTACAAATTATTTTTAACAAGACACAGAACAACATCTGTATACTGCTTCAATTGCGTGATCAATAATGCATCGACTTTCGAGTGGGGTCTCGGGTTCGATTTCCGGGTTGAATCAAATATCTGTGTGATCCACAAATGTATGTTTCGGAGTTGTGTTGTCTAGATCCCATAGGGCTAGATGATATTGTGAGAATTTCCAAAATATTTATTATGGGGGGGGGGGGGGAGGAGCCTATTGCAGTTTCCAGGCACTGAGCATCAAGCCAGTGCCTCCTTCATATGTCAGCTGATGCACCGCATGCTGGTGACGATTACTTGGGCCCTGCACATGTTGATAGGGGCCTTTGCACCTATATAAATTGGACGCACTCACTCAACATCATCTAGCACAAACTAAGCTATAAGCTTGTGCTCTGGGATCTAGGCAACTGATAAACATACTTATGTATTTCTTAATAAATACATAATATACATAGAAAACACCTTAACTCCGAAAGAAACATTTGTGGATCACACAAATATTTAAATGGCACCGAGAATCATACCCAAGCGTCTGGAGTCTGAAGCCGAAGCACTACCAACCACACCACAGTATTATTAAGCCAGTAAGTATTATTTAACATACATACCCTAATCTTAGAAGATATATTTTTAGAAATGACCACCATATCTTTGGCCTTTTCCATCAATTTTCTCAAGTCTTTAAAAGCTACTGTTATACTTTCATCTGTCTGCCTTTGATGCTCCTCTATACTCCTTTCAATACCTACTATTCCTGAGCGTATTTTTGAATTTACAGGTAAGATTGAGGGTTTCGAAACGGTGTTAGTACTGGCTGAAGTAACAGGTGATGTCATAGGAGTTGATCTTTCCCAAGCTTTTGCGGTAACTGCATTATTTAGCACTTTATAGAAAGTTTGATCAATGCCATCCTTAAAAGAAAACTTGACAAAATGGTAAGGGCTGACTACAGCTGGTCCTGGTCTCTTGCCTGAAATTACCTGTTTTTTTAAATAATACATAAAACTACACATAATTTAGAATTTCAAAATGGAGAAACAATTATAGTTTAGTAGCGGACACCAGCCTTACAAATTATATAATATACTACTAACAATTATCCATTGGTGATAACTGCATCAAAATTTGTTGCATAGTTAAAGATCTAAGCATATATCGTAAATCAACTAAAACACTCTAACGGCACATAACATCTAAACACTTCACTAACTAAACAATCAACTTGCAAACGGTTCCAGGAGAAGGCGTATACCATAAGCGCCACTCCTGAAACTAAAACCCAATTGACTCATTAAAAAAAAAAAAAAAAAAAAGCATACATAGGCATAGACCGACAGCGGGAAGCAACTTTGTTCTATACTAGTTAATAATAATGCATGTATTGAAAAATGCAATTGACAATTATGTTTAGTAGGAACACACATTATTATTGTCATAATTACATGAATGTTATTTGGTTTCCTAAGGATAATGTTAACCAATAACAAAATTTTAACCATAGCCTAAAACATGCAAGACAGTGAGAGTTATGAAGCATCCCACATAATAGTAAACATAAAATTTAAAAAGTACCTGGAAGTGTAGGTCCTAAATGCAATATAATTCTTTTAGGTCCTCCAAGGCCAAATACTCCGCCGCTTTCTTCTTCTATGCAAAATACGTAATATAGGTAAAGTGATAGACATACAAGCCCTTTTGGTATATCACCTGGTTTTCCCCATAGAATCCTGTGAGTTGTGAGAACTACTTCACCATCAGTGTACTGGGTCTGAAAACAAATACTGTTACTACGCTACATTTGATAGAACATATAATATAAATAGGATGACTGATCTAACCTTATCATCACCATCATATATTTTAACATTTTTATCACGTTTAAGGTATTCTTCTCCTTCAAATAAACGAGCTTCGATGTATTCAAATCTATCCATTATTTTAGGACTGCATTTATGTATTTATAAAGATGAAACAATAACGATGTTTAGTTAAAATAGGATGACTTCATTATGAAGTTGTAAGTTGGACGATTTTTCGGATTTTTGTTGACTGTCGAGCAAGACACAAACAGATTTGACAATAATGACAGACATCGAGTCGAGTTTATTTGTTTTGATTTTTTTTGTGTCTTCGCCCAATTATGGGTAAGCTAAAATCTTTGAACCATACCGCCTTATAGAACATTGTGGACAGGCTATTATTATCATGTCAAATTGATTATCCATCGAGCCATTTCCTAACTTGGGAAAAGGCTTTCCAGTCTGACACTTCTGTACTGATTTACTGACGGTACGAGGGTGGATTGAAAAGTAGTCGGCCTAACACTGATCCATTTACTTCTCAAAATCAAATCTACCCACATTATTTAGTTCAGTTCAGACCTGTTAATTGTGTGAAGTTTGAAACGTGTGCGATAATGAGTTTTAATTTTATAAATTTATTAACAAAGCAATCTGACATCATTTCCGCAAATGGAGCAAATCGAGCAGCGTGCCGTCATTAAGTACCACTCATAAGAAGGGGCTGTCAGCTGTCATCAAAAGCCATCCATGATGATGTGGTCAGTACCATGGACGTATTATAAGAGAGGACATGCCATAAGCAACTGTGCACAGTGCAATCTTTAAGTGAGCACTGACGTCATAAAATTTGCGCATGATTTCAAAAAGTGGGCGTGGCTTATCAGTGTACTATCAGGTTTCGTACATGTATATTCTGTAGGATTACAGAATATACGAAAAATAGTGCTATTAAAAAAAATTAAAATAAGTTTAAAACATTTTTTTTTTAATATTTACCATTGCTTTGTATATTCTGTGACAGTTCAGTAATTTTTGTAGAAATAAAATGATAAAAGAAGATAAAAATGAAGTGTTGTGTTCTATCATGTAAAAAATATTCAGATAGACGTTCTGAGGCTAAGAATCGCATCAAATTTCATGCGTTCTAGAAAAATCTCTCACTTTTTACCTTTTTGACATCTTCAAATATATTACTACTCGAAGATAGATGGCGGCGTATTGTTTCACGAACACGTAATTTAAATAGCTACTTATATTTTACTATTAACATTTTATACTAATTAAACATACAGGAATTCGTTCAACGTTAACTCATAAGTGATTTTTAATTGCAAAAATATTTCTTTGTTGTTTTTATAGAGCCGTCCGCGTCTAAGTCGCCATCTTTTGACAACCGGCAACAATAAACATAAAACTTCAAAAATACAGGGCCGCAATTAGAAACGGATAATTTTACAACAAGTTTCCTACGACTGTTTCATAATGCGCTTTACAATTGAATATTATTATTCAAAGTATAGCTAAATATTAGATTTAATTCAAGAACTGGGTCAGGCACATACTTGTAATAAGGTACCTCCACGTCAGCAAAGTTATAGACTATATAACATCACGCTAAAAATGATAGGAGCGGAGCAGCAACGAAATATGTACAAAAACGAGAAACTAGTATAATTTGAGACCATCCATTTTTAGTTCCGCGACCAAAAGCCGTAGCCTCTTATACGTCCATTGCCGAGCGCTTAAGGGAAAAGTGTTATGACGGTGGGTGGCTATCCCGCCGTCCTAAGGGCCCGATCATGGAGATATCGTTGGTCCTGGGCGTAAATAAGTCTGCGGCGCCCTGGCCGTTGACTACGGAACTCAGTGGGGAGGGTACGTTTCCTCACTCTCTCAGCCGCCTCCTTCGCAAGCATGACCTGCTCGCAGAAGGACACGGCCGCGTTCCACCTACTCCTGCTGTAGACCATGGCTTGAGGCATGGACTCTAGCGAGAGGGTATCCACGCCCAGACCCACTATGAGGTCCCGGTGCTATCTCGCCCATGGTCAGAACTCTACCAACGTGTGGAGTGCAGTGTCTTCGTCGGAGGCCTCGCAGTGTTGACACTAGGGTGTTACCTCAAGATGGATGCGAAACAGATACTTAATGAAGCCAAGGTTATCAACGGTCTATTTAAAATAGACACGTTGTTGGCCGTCAATCTACCCGTCCATACGGGAGCCCCGTTATACTCAAGACCTGGATATAACCCCCACGGCAAATTTCGACAGTTCAGTTTGAGATAGGTATATTTGCAATTCAAAAAATATAAAACTCCTTTGTACCAAAAATCTGAGTACGTCCCTGTTACGAGTGTGAGATAGTTAAAACTACGTAGTAAACTGACATTTTAATGAAGTAAGTAGTTTTGCTATTGACCGCGAGATGGAAAATAAAGAAGTGGGCGGGACTTAGGTTCCTTATACCCCTCCTCAACACTCCTTCACACCCGCGAAGAGTCACACTTTGTCTAATAGGAAAATTGTATTACACCATCTCTACTCTTATAATATCTCTATGGTCAGTACATTTAATGTATTTAGGGGATTAATTATATTTAATTAAATTTAATTAATATATTTATTTATTATTATTTAAATTTATTATAATTTAGGGGATTGCGCTCTTTCATATTCATCTGTCAAAAAATGGATAGCCGAATTTAAGCGTGGTAGAGAGAGTGTGAAAGGCGAACCCCGCTCTGGAAAGGCCTTCGACATCCACTACTGACGAAAATGTTAAAAAAATACTCCCGACTTAATTATGGGAGACCGCAGATTGAAAATTAGAGAGATAGCCGAGATTATAGGCATCTCTTATGAACGTACTCAAAACATAATAGTCAACGTGTTGGGTTTCCACAAGGTGTCTGTGAGGTGGGTTCTGCGACTGCTTTCAGTTTAGCAAAAAAGAATGTGATTGACTGTTTGGAGTTATTTGAAACTGATGAATGTAATTTTTATGAATCGTTTTGTTACTATGGACGAAACATGGGTTCATTACTGTACACCGGAAACAAAACAACAATCAAAACAGTTGAAAAGACCTGGTTCACCACCCCTCAAAAAGGCTAAGTCGATTTTTTCAGCAATTAAGGTGCTGGCTTCAGTATTCTGGGACTCGAAGGGTGTGATTATGGTTGATTATCTTGAAAGGGGTCAGACTATAAACTCTGATCATTACTGCACCTTACTACGTCGTTTACGAGAGGAAATAAAAGAAAAACGTCCAGGAATGATCAGTAGAAAGTCATGTTTCATCAAGATAACGCTCGTGTTCACACGTCTGTCCTATCAATAGCAGAAATTCACAACTGTGGCTTTGAACTGTTACCGCATCCACCTTATTTACCTGATCTGGCACCGTCAGACTTATTTCTGTTCCCTAACCTAAAAAAGCACTTGGGAGGTCAAAGATTTTTGACAAATGACGAGGTCAAAGCAGCAGTAGACGCATATTTTGACTCTAAGGAAGAATAATTTTTTTTCAACGGGCTAAATACTTGGAAGGGAAGATGGCAAAAGTGCATTGAACTTGATGGTGATTACGTTGAAAAATAAAAATATATTTCATTTATTATGTATTTATTTTCTTGGTTAGGCCGATTACTTTTCAATCCACACTCGTATTTCCCTGAAGACGAGGCGGTATTGTATACAACCATACTCTACAATGAATTTGTTGAAAAAAAAATAATTCAACGTCAACTGTCATCTGAAATTATTTGTCAAATTCGGGGAAGTCGTGCTGCAAAGAGAATACAATAGGTACTATCGTCGATATCGATACGTAGTACCTACCTCTATTAGATCTGTGACTATCGTGCTGTTTCTAGCAGGCTCGGGCTCTTGCAGGATTTTATTCATGCAGCTCTCTAACGCTGTCATTCGTTAGTAAAATTACATAAGAAGAAAAGAGTTAGAACACAATAGACGCACCAAATAGCTGATTTATTAGTTGTTGGTATTTCTTTGCATAACCTCTTGGTATTCGTCGTACCTACTCGTGTATAATTGCACACCACTGCTAGGTATTTGCTTGCAAAAATGAAAGGGACTAAGCCGAGTATGTAACTAACTCCGACACTGGCACCGAAGCACTTAGGTTGAAACCTTGAACTGGTACTCATTTATTTACAGAAGTTTAAGTTTTAAGTTATACCATGGCAGACAACCAAGAAGTATTAGTTCAAAAAATTAAAGACCAGGGTGATCTAGTAAGGAAACTGAAAGCTGCGAAAGAATCAGGAGAGAAGGTTGGTCTAATTTTATTTAATAATACATAATATAAAAGCTCCATATTGTTTTGTTAATATTCTTATGTATTGCATCAGTTTAGGAACTTAACATTATTTATATTGTAGGGGAAGAGATGTAATGCAAAATATGACTTAGCAGCGATAGATAAGCATTTTAGTCAATATAGTTATGTTTGTCAATTCACTCCCTGTTATTGTGACATTGATTTGATGAGAAGTCTAAAAAAAATAAATTTAAGAAAATTCAAACACCTTAAGAGGTGGTGGTACCATATGCAGAGTTTCAGTAAGTCTGAAATATCATTATTTCCTAAATTGGACCCTCCAATGGAGTGGAAGAACATAACCAATGAAAGTAATATTGACGAGCAGGTGTGTTTGTGTTTTATTTACTGTATGAATGTAATTTTTTAGTTGCAATGGTTTATGGTACACCCCTCGTGGATTGCCTCACTAGATTAGATATTGCTTTGTAAAGGTATGGTGGTTTCGTCATCACTACTGCCAATAATTTTCTATGTAACTAAAACATTTCACCAATGCTATGTTTTATCACAGCATTATTTTTTGTTTCCGGTTTTTGAATACTAATGCTGTCAGTGGTGACGAGAGACCATATTGTCTGAAATTGTGAAGATATAATTAGTCAAGCATGTCTTTCCAATTGTTACGGTTTACAAAGATCCATGCAACTGTGATGCGATTGCACAACACAGTACTCAGCACCAATTTCACTAAATGTATTGCTACATCATCCCAATGCAAGGTATTGACCTACTTACTGCTTTTACAACTAGTAATTTTCAAATCATCATTGTCTGTGTTTGTATTTTTTTTTGTTTTATCAATGAATTGTATTAAATAACTTTACTATTTGTAGGTATGTAGGATATAGTGTAGTAAATGATTATAATCAAATCAATTCATAGGCACACGTAACTATGCGATTTATTAGATATTTATTGAATTTGTTTGTTTATTAGTTTTGGGTGATATTGTGGTATTATAAATTAATGTCAATAAGTTTGTTGAAAAAGAGTAGTTAATCATCAATGTAATATCTGCACTAGTCCTACTTGGATCCTATTATGTTATGCATATTATGACTAAGGGTCTAATGTACACATTACAATGGAACGGTAAATTAGCACATGTAATATAATGCATATAGATGATGCTGTGCCCTGTCGTTAATCTGCACTTCATCTATTGGGTAAATAACAGTTGATTGAGAAATTGAGACCATTCTGTACCTCAGAGAACATGTTAATTAGTCAGCCCTGGCTGTGAATCAAACATCTGTGACAGTTGTTACAGGTAGTTGAAACCCTAAGAAATTTAACTAGTCTAAATACAGATTTTCGATATCACCAATGGGCTGTGGAGGTCAGATGGTCAGTTTAGTTGCTTTGCAGTACCACTGAAAAGCCGATCCCAAGGGCTCAGTGGATGATGAACAGTCACTAGCTAAATATCCGTAATATTTAAAATAAATAAATTTAAATAAATATTTTTGGACATTCTCACACAACGTCATCTAGCCCAAATTAAGCTAATATAAGCTTGTGTTATGGGATCTAGACGACTGATAAACATACTTATATATTTCTAAATACATACATATTATACATAGAAAATACAGTCACTATGTTGAATCCTCATTGCTAGTAATAGCATTTTGTCTGTGATATGTGTTATTATTACTGATAAGGCATTTTGATGTAAAAATAATTGAATGCAATTAAGTATGATTAAAATTCATGTATTTTTTTTAGATACAAGAAGAAGTTGCTAAATTATTGGCTTTGAAAGCACAAATTGCCCCTGAAAATGTTGCTCCTCAGAAATTTACCCTTAAGACTCCTAAAGGAACAAGAGATTATACTCCGCAACAGATGGCCATAAGGAATGGAGTATTAGACAAAATTATTACAGTGTTCAAGAGGCATGGAGCTGAATGTATTGACACCCCTGTTTTTGAACTAAAGGTTCGTTTTTATTTTATACTAGCTGATCGCCGCAGCTCCGTTCGCGTGATTTCCCGGTTCCCGTGGGAATACAATACCGGGATAAAAGGTAGCCTATGTTACTCAGGGTGAATGTAGCTTTCCAATGGTGAAAGAATTTTTGAAATCGGCACAGTAGTTTTTGAGTTTATTCATTACAAACAAAAATACAAATCATTCCTCGTTATAATAGTAGTATAGATTATGCTAGTAAATGTCTATATGGCGAATTATCCTCGAGCAAATGTGGTTAGGTATTTGAGGAATATACGAGGGTGGATTGAAAAGTAATCGGCCTAACCAAGAAAATAAATACATAATAAATGAAATATATTTTTATTTTTCAACGTAATCACCATCAAGTTCAATGTACTTTTGCCATCTTCCCTTCCAAGCATTTAGCCCGTTGAAAAAAAAATGATTCTTCCTTAGAGTCAAAATATTTATGCGTCTACTGCTGCTTTGACCTCGTCATTTGGTCAAAAATCTTTGACCTCCTAAGTGTTTTTTAGGTTAGGGAACAGAAAAAATCTGACGGTGCCAGATCAGGTGAATAAGGTGGATGCGGTAACAGTTCAAAGCCACAGTTGTGAATTTTTGCCATTGATTGGAGGACAGACGTATGAACACGAGCGTTATCTTGATGAAAGAGGACTTTTCTTCTGATCATTCCTGGACGTTTTTCTTTTATTTCCTCTCGTAAACGACGTAGTAAGGTGCAGTAATGATCAGAGTTTATAGTCTGACCCCTTTCAAGATAATCAACCATAATCACACCCTTCGAGTCCCAGAATACTGAAGCCATCACCTTAATTGCCGACAAAATCGACTTAGCCTTTTTGAGGGGTGGTGAACCAGGTCTTTTCAACTGTTTTGATTGTTGTTTTGTTTCCGGTGTACAGTAATGAACCCATGTTTCGTCCATAGTAACAAAACGATTCAAAAATCACATTCATCAGCTTCAAATAAGTCCAAACAGTCGCGTGCAATAGTCAATCGCATCCTTTTTTGCTCAACTGAAAGCAGTCGCGGAACCCACCTCGCAGACACCTTGTGGAAACCCAACGCGTTGACTATTATGTTTTGAGTACGTTCATAAGAGATGCCTATAATCTCGGCTATCTCTCTAATTTTCAATCTGCGGTCTCCCATAATTAAGTCGAGTATTTTTTTAACATTTTCGTCAGTAGTGGAAGTTGAAGGCCTTCCAGAGCGGGGTTCGTCTTTCACACTCTCTCTACCACGCTTCATGACCATATCATCATGGATGGCTTTTGATGACAGCCCCTTCTTATGGAGGTACTTAATGACGGCACGCTGCTCGACTTGCTCCATTTGCGGAAATGATGTCAGATTGCTTTGTTAATAAATTTATAAAATTAAAACTAATTATCGCACACGTTTCAAACTTCACACAATTAACAGGTCCGAACTGAACTAAATAATGTGGGTAGATTTGATTTTAAGAACTCAATGTATCAGTGTTAGACCGACTACTTTTCAATACACACTCGTAGTTTTATCATATTGTAAAAAACGCTTAAGAGTCCGTATGCAGAATCGAAACGGGCGGAATTAGGTATTTGACACATTTTGTGCGTGAGTCCGGAGTTACCGATGGTGGTCAGCCAGTAGGTACGGCGATTACATGGTTTTGATCTTTTTTTTTTTCATTTTATAATAATAGTGTCTTGTGTGGGGGAGGTAAAAAGAGGGCTAGGAGGGTGGGTGTTTTTTTTCTCTCCTTAAATTCAAGAAAAGACCCTCTATACTCGTATGATCCTTAATCAAAACTCCTCTACCTTTCCTCTGTCGTTGCACTCTCAAAGGGGGGGGCGAGGGCTAATTTTTTTTCCTAATCAAAATCATTTGACCTCCTCTATAAAAAGGGGCTCTACCAACATATTTAGGGCCCCAGCGAACTCATCTGCTAGTGGCGCACCTGCTGATCAACGGACGAGGCTCGTTTATTTACGGTACCTATGAAGTGGCTTCGGTCCCTACGTGGGTACCGGGTGTTGGTCCGGAGGGTGCCACCGTGAAACTGTGCTAAAGCCCCACAAGTAACCCAGCCCAGGCTGGTTGCGTAAGGGGTTCAACAGCTGCACCGCCGGGCCCGGGGCCATGTATGGTGCAGCAGGCATGGGACCAGTGGGGGCTAAGCGGAGTCTAGTGTGGGTCGATTCGCCGGCCAGGGAGACCCTTAGCAACGGCGTTGCCGCGGCCGCCCGCAACACAGTCATGGGGCCCGCCTGGGACCAACCACACCAGGAGGCTGCCCCACATGTTCTCGCGCATAATCCTGATGTGGGATCGCCGCTCCGGGTGGTAACCAGTGTGGGATAGCGACGGCCTTGCACCAGGGGGGTTTGGTAGCCCTTCCGTCCGGCGGGTCGGCTCCAACCTAACCACACGGTTCCAGACGAAGCTAGCCCCTGCGCTTTGTCACTTATTACTGCTGCACCAAACGTCGCCCTGTCTTCACGCTTCTTCTTCAAATTTATAATGGCAGTGCAACAGAAATAAGTAAACGTTCCACAGCGGCCCCAGGAAACCCCACAGCTTCACTTTTCGAGGTGGAGTTCACCAACATCCGTGGACTCCATGCGAACCTCGATGCCGTCCACCATACCTTGAGACGGCTCGGCCCGCTGTGACGTTCCACACGGAGACACAAATACGCCGCCCTGATAACACGCCTTACCTGTGTTGCCCCGGTTATGTATATATGTATCGAGAAACAATACCGGGGTGCCGCAGGGGTCCGTGCTGTCACCAACTCTTCCTTCTGCAAATCAATGATATGCTATCCCTCGGGAACATTCATTGTTAGGCAGATGACAGCACATTGCAGGCGTGTGCATTTACAGCGAAGAAATCCCCTTTCCTTCCCCTACCCTCTCTTCAGAATGCATTATTACCAATGAAGGGCAACCTTGAGATCCTTGACATAGACGTTCGTCAAGAGCTCAATAATAAAAACTACATCGAAAGATGTATAGGGCTAGCTTCGTGGAAACTAGGAATGAGGTATGGCGAATAAGGTAAAGCGATTCTTTACACTGCATCAGAGGTGTCTGCTGTACAAGACGCAGATTGGACCCTGCGTCGAATACTGCTCTCACTTCTGGGACGGCTCCGCGAAGTATTTGCTGGACGCTCTCGACACTATGCAGCGTCGAGCTATCCGTATTATAGATTGTCCGGAGGTAACGGGAAGCTTTGAGCCGCTAGCTCAGCGCCGAACAATAGCTTCCTTGGCCGCATTCTACCGTATTTACCACGGCGAGCATTCTGAAGAGCTCTTCAATCTGATCCCATCTTCCTTCCGATCCCGAACAACGCGTGCCGGGCAGAGATGCCATTCCCACACAGTAGGTACATGTTCACGAGAACCGAACGTTTTAAACGTTCGTTTCTGTGCCGAACGATACTGGCCTGGAACGCCCTGCCTGTGCACGTGTTTCCTCCCACATATAATCCTGGGTTCAGTAGGTCGTCAAGTTGAGGGCCACTCTCTATAGTATAGTGTGCTGTGAGTGACCCACAATCGCTTGACGTCGTCACGACTTACTACCAGGCGTCAAATTGGCGAACCCAATACAAAAAAAATAAAATAAAAAACTACCTCTATAAAATTGTTACTCAGTTTGATTCTACTCGGGAGCCCCCCTTGGGGGACTGGAGGGCAAATCTAAAAAACTCGGAATTTTCCCTAGGTCCCCGAACCCCCTTTACATTTCTGCAAAAAAAACATAGGTACCTTCCCCTCCACCATCAAGGAGAACAATAAAATTGTGTCAGTGAGTGAGTAATCCAGCTTTATAAAATATAACAGCTTTTTTTAACAAAAACAATGATAAATACATTCTACACAATCACTTGTTGTATTTTAAAAGAAGCCTAATCATCACAAAATAATAACTAATATTACCAAAGTATCAAAATCTCACGTCACGCTATATTCGTCTGTAGACGGCGTCGAATTTTGGCGCGCAGAGCGACACGTCCTCTCCCTGTAAGCGCTTGGCGCGGACTGCTTACTTGAGGCATGCGTCGAGTATTATAAAGCGAAATTTAGGTGTTTTTAAAAGATTATTTACAGCCTATTTTTTATTATTTAGCTATCTTTTTTTTTGGAAATGGATTGATTTTGAACCAAGGTTTATTTATGTTGTTTTAATTTTATGAACGAGAGTTTTATGTAGCCGAAATAAGAACCAATTCATTGCCCATTTTCTCTAAAATTTGACTAACTTAAATATTTGTTTACTCAATTTTTTTTAATGAAAGTGATAAAAAGTAATCCATACATTTGATAGATGACTTTTACAAGAATACACTGTATTTTTGTAATACTTTTTAGACGTCAAAACGATTAGTAAATTTGTGATATTCTAGACCTCTTCCAGCAAAAGATACGAAAAACTACCGATTGTTTTAGGTCGATTAATCAAAATTTAATGACAAAAATAAGAAAGTAGCTCACTTATTAGATCATTATTGAAATGATATTTCATGTTATGCATTAAAACTTATAAAAATACAGTATTTTCAGTGTAAAAACACGTCTGTAAAATCAGCGAAAACGGTAAAATTTAATAGGAGGACTCTTAATTTTTTTTTTTGTATAATTAAAATATGGTGGCTTCATAAATATTCATATTGTTTATGTAATGTGGATGTGTAAATAAAACACCTTGATTTACTGCGTCGGGAAGTAAGTGATTTTGTTTACATAATTATCAATTTCCAGGATGTATTAACTGGTAAATATGGGGAAGACTCGAAGCTGATCTACGATTTAAAAGATCAGGGAGGCGAGATCTTGTCTTTGAGATACGACTTGACCGTGCCATTGGCGCGATATTTGGCAATGAACAAGATCAACAACTTGAAGCGATACCATATTGCGAAGGTGTACCGGCGCGACAATCCCGCTATGACCAGAGGACGTTATAGAGAATTCTATCAATGTGTAAGTTTCTTTCTTACATAATTATTCTAGCCCATTTTTTACTCTATGTAAGGCCAATGAGACGAGCAAAAAAACATTGACAAAGCTTCGCGCTTTTAAAACATTATTATTTGTTTAACTCCCTATTCTAATAGCTGTTGTCGGTATTAGGCATGAATGATTCGTTGGAATAGTCCAAATCAGACGTATTTGTTATAGAATTATCTATGCTATCAATGTTGACAAATGGTTGACTACTATGGTACGCAATGTTTACCTGTACCATGAAAAACACGCAACGACAGCTCTCGTCGATTAATTAATATTTTTTGTCGTCTTGGCTTACTTTAAGTACAATAAGTACATATATTCGAATTCAAATCTCGAGTTTCAGCATAAGGATTGCCTTTTTATGAACTTACGCGCACGATACAGCCAGTGTAGTGAATGGACAACCGAACGCTACTGTACATACATTTTTTATTAAAGCAATTTAAATGGGTCTTTGTGCACGGAGATTAGGCTACTTTTAGCCCTTTTTAGAATCACGATGACTAATTTACGTGTGCCACCTGATATCAGTTAACTCAATATAAAAATATTTCAGGATTTTGATATAGCGGGTCAATATGACCCGATGGTTCCGGATGCGGAATGTCTGAAGGTTGTAACAGAAATAATGGACTCGCTTGACATTGGCCAGTATGTGTTGAAAGTCAATCATCGCCGACTATTGGATGGTATGTTCGAAACTTGCGGCGTCCCAGCTGATAAGTTCCGCACCACGTGTTCTACTGTTGACAAACTGGATAAGGTACACATTTACATACATACATTATAATATTGTATAAATTTTTAGGGTTCCGTAGTTCAAATCTCTGAACCCCTATAGTCTCGTCATGTCTGTCCGCGGCTTTTCTCCTAAACAGTGATTGCTAGAAATATGAAAATTTGCAAGGATATCTGTATTTACTAAGTTGACAAAGTGCTAAAAGAAAATTTTGGGGAAAATTTTCCTACACGTAACCAGAATTTGTTATTTTTTTCTTGCGTCTTCCCTGGAGTGTGGAGATTCATTAGATAGGTCTTTAAAAAAACATTAAGAGATTTCTTATACGATTTTTTGGTGAAACAGGGTGTCCCCTCCCCCTCTAAAATCTAAACGGCTGGCTTGAAAAATCTGAATTTTTTTATGGTGGTAGTCTAGGTAATGAACTTTCAAGGAAAACTATTACTATTACTAACTGTATATATATAAAAGATCAGACAACTTTGTTTGTTCAGGAGTTATAGATGCTAATATGGGTGACGACGGAACCCTATTCTATGCGATTTCCGAAACGCACTTGGCCGGTTTTTATAGTATATAGTAGACATATATTATGTAGTCGGGGAAACTGGAATTGGAAAATACCGTAGATGTCTACAACTAAAATGAAACTAAAATATTTAGAATTAGCTGATCGGCACGGCTCCGCCCACGTCCGCATGATATAGTTTCGTTCCCTGTCCCCGTGGGAACATTACCGGGATAAAAAGTACACATACACATACCACGCCTATATCCTCGAAGGGGTAGGCAGAAGTGCAATACACACCCACAATTTGCCAGTATTTTTAGTCCCACGTAATAAGGGGCAAGCCAATTGCCGTCACCGGGCACACATTATAATGGGTTATGTCCAAAATGGCCGAATGTATTTAATAAAAAGTAGCAGCTATACAGAGTGTTACATAAGGGTTATATCAACGAAGACACCGCTATCAGCTGGTTGACCAGAACCCGTTTCGATATGTGTCCGAACCGCAAAACAAGAAAAAAAAATCATCCAAATAAAAACTTTATTACCGAATAAAATACTCTTGTTTGAACAACACTAGCTAAAATCAGCTGATTCGGTCATCAAGGCAACAAAATCTTACGTGCCAGCCGCTATGGCACAGCCAATTAAAGTCCTGGGCGTCTCGGACTACTCCTGGGCGTCTCGGACTTATTAAATAAAGAATTCCAAAAGAGATTCGAAATACTATTTTAATTTAATCTGAACGAAAGCTACACACATCAATTTATTATTTCAATAGATACAATTGCAAACGGATAAGAACACGTAATAATTATTAATTACAAATAATTATTATACAATATTATAGACATATAGAATATATATATAGACAAATTTTCAGGGTCGTCAAGTTGAGGGCCACTCTCTATAGTATTCCTGTGTACTGTGAGAGTCGCCCTCAATTGCCAGACGTCGCCTCAGCTTACCATCAGGCGAGTGGCGTCAATTTGTCGACCTAAATATAAAAAAAAAGACAATTTCCTTTTATTTAACCTTGAATTTTATACACAGGATATTCATTGTTTGTATTTAATAATCGAATTTGTATCCAATTTAATATTAAATCTGACCTTGCAAGTTTTTAATCAAATTTAACTGCCTTATAAGTAATATTGGTCAGTAGTTAGTTAAATCACTATACTAAATAAACAGTAGGCTAAATTTTAAAATTGCGGTTACATGGAATAGTGTTCATGTTCCCAATTCCCATGGGGAATTAGTGGTATAAAATGTATGCTATGTATATTTTTTTTGCGAACCTCAGTCTAAAACCTCTGTTAATTAAACTCTACCAATTTGATAATTATTAAATATGTATCAACTCTCTATACAGGTAATAATAACTGTGACCTACAAGGTCATTCACTTGTTACAATATTCCAATCACTATATAATAATGTTAAATCGTCAGTTAATCACGACACGAATTACAACTAAGTAGATATCATGTATCTACATAATTGCGTCATCGTTACTAATCAATGTAGTATGTTTAGAATGAGGATATATTTATGGAATTATGGCTCTGTGGCGTAGGCTCACCCAAATAAGCCTGCATATACCACGCTGGCCAGACGGGTTGGTAGGTTTTGTGTCGAGTTGTCGAGCTTTTTTCTTATATTGGGTTCCCCAAATTAACGCCGCCCGCCTGGTGGTAAGTCTTGGCGACGTCTAGCGATTGTGGGCGAACCTCATAGTACACAATACTATAGAGAGTGGCCCTCAACTTGACAACACAGTGATGTGGTGCCTCTTCACGCCCCGCTTGAAAAACCCACGGTTATAGGTGGGAGGAAACACGTGTACAGGCAGGGCGTTCCAGGCCACTATCGTTCGGCAGAGAAACGAAAATTTAAAACCGTTCGGTTCTCGCGAACATGCTATCCACTGTGTGGGAGTGGCGTCTCTACCCGGCACGCGTTGTTCGGGATCTGAAGGGAGAGGGTGGGATCAGGTTGAAGAGCTCTTCAGAACACTCGCCGTGGTAAATACGGTAGAATGAGGCTTACATATAAAAACGTGCTTATATATTTCTAAGTATACCTATAAAATATACCGGAAGTAACATGTAATGGAACACATATTTGATTTCACCCAAGAATCGAACCCGGATCTTAGGATGGCAGACGCATACACATACCACTGCGCCACCGTGCACCGAGGTAGTTATATCTATGTATCTCCTTTTATCTGTTTGAAAAGATCACCGACCACACTTGAGTCACTTCGCCAGATAATGCCTCCAAAATGTTCTCTTAGATTTCTTTCTTCTTCTTCTTTTAAAAACGTGGCTCCATCGATATTGATCGATGATTCGCCAATGTCAAGGTAATGCTTGATTAGTTGATAGTCCCGCACAGAAGAACTGGTTATTCCTAACTAGCTCCAGGTGCTGGACAAGAAACGTTGTTCGGTATGAACAACGTTTCTTGTAACAAAGATACTCAATCTGGGAACCCGATTTTTGCGGAGCGCCAGAGGTAACCTAAAAAGCTACCAGCCAGGCGCTCAGCAAAAATCGAACTCCCTAGATTTGACTGCTTCGGTGGCGTGGTCGGTAGTGCATCGGCTTTCGACGCCGGAGTCTCGGGTTCGATTCCCGGTCGGGACAAACTTTGTGTGATGACATATGCGTTTGTACCGAAGTCTGGATGTTTCCTATGTATAATATGTATGTATTTACAAAAAAAATATATATATAAGTATTTATATCAGTTTATCTAGTACTCATATCACAAGCTCTGCTTAGTTTGAGACTAGATGGCGTTGTGTGAATTGTCCTAATATATTTATTTATTTATTTATTTCTTTAACATTAGGTTTATGGTACTTACTGACTTGAAATAGCCAGTGAATAACTTCAAGATGTTACATAAGCTCAACACGTGTCTCTCTCCTGTCTCCTTCACTAAAAAGGAACCTGGTACCTAAAAGGCACTTAAGAAACTTAGCCCTAATTATTGTATCTGCGATCTATAAGTATAGCTCTTAACCTGACCTTGTGTGCCCTGTGCTTAAACTGTGACCTTAGAATTGTAAGAGAAAGTAATATAATACACATTGAATAACGATTATAATCATTAATCACTATAATTCATACATTATTTCCAGTCACCATGGAATGAAGTAAGAACTGAAATGATAAATGAAAAAGGTGTCACTCCAGAAGCGGCAAATAGAATAGGAGAATACGTTCGGCTTAATGGCGGCATAGAATTAGCCGACCAATTACTCAAAGACGAGAAATTATCTAAAACTAAAGCTGCAGTTGAGGGGCTACAGGGCATTAAACTACTTTTGGAGTATTGTCAACTGTTTGGCATTAAGGATAAGATACTATTCGACGTGAGTCTTGCCAGAGGTTTGGATTATTACACGGGAGTCATTTATGAAGCTGTTTTGACACGTAAGTACAATTTTTTTATGACTTAAAAAAGATAGCAATCCTTTTTTTATACAAACACCCAGAACTTTTCTTTATTCTCCGAAGGGTTTATTACGCCCCAAGTTTTGTCAGACGCGTTGATAGTCCCACGAAATAGGAGCATATACGCCAGAGCCTCCTTGTCAAAAGGCTAACATTCCTGACATGTTGGTCGCGCCTCTTTTATTCACATCTATCCAGAACGAAAAGTGATTCGAATTAGGAAATATTCTCATTTTAATCTTCGAATAACTAAAGAGATCTAAACGCTTGAAGTACAACGTGCATGATTAAATAAAAAAAAACATTGACCGTATGAGAAGGTAAACCACAATCGGATCTTATTAAAAATAACTTGGTGTAGTAGAAGCTTTGATAATGCTCTAAAGCGGTCAGGATAAGTAAATCGAATACATCTGTGGAATAGTGTACAAGTGTGTTTGTTCATCATGTATTAAAAAAAAACTCGTTTGTTAAATACAAAAAAAAGCAAAGTGCAACATTCTATTCCACTGCTTTGCATTCCGCCTAATACGTAATAGCTCTAATGTGTGTTTAATCTGATAATTTCGTAACTATACCGTGTATGAGTGATAGAAAATGTATCAATTATAGCGGCCGGACTTGTTCTGACGGTTTTTTATGAGACGCCGCGATCAACGAAGTCGTCGAAAGCCATTAGTCGCATTATTAAGGCGAAAGACCTAAGTTTTTGTTGTTGATACGCGCACAAATCGCTCTGCCAGATTGGATAAAATTCGAAGTTGCTGATAATCTTGGATAAACACAAGCTACATTTTATAATGTGAAAAGTCTAAGCGGGTGGAGCCGTGGGATTTAACTAGTATTTAATATTTGCAGTAACTTTGCACAGATAACTTGTAGTTATATCTATGACATTATGTAATCGGGCTTCTGAACGGTTAAGGTTATCTAAAAGTCGACCATGTTGTGTTCATGTCAAGGTTGAGTATTGTAATGTTTTAACCCACATGTGAAATGACCTTGGATTATTACTATTGTGGCAATACTTTTAGATAACTAGAAACAGTGCATAAAATTTTAGTATGGGATTATATAGTTACAGTTTTCTTATTACCAATTCCCATGGGAAACCATTACTGGGATTAAAAGTAGATACTTACTTATATTCTAAATCAAATCAAATGAAATGTATTTATTCATGTAGATTATGCACGCAAATTTGCAAGGCTATCTAGTGTTCCTCTTCCAACTTTTACGTCTCCTTTTTAGGGTTCCGTACCCGAAGGATAGTTCGTATTCCTCCATACATTTCACACAGTTCCCTGACGTTACCGCTAGGGGCGCTGGTGTGAAATGTATGGGGATTCCGTACCCAAAGGGGACCATATTACTAAGACTTCGCTTTCCGCCCATCTGTCTGTAACTGTAATATCTTGTAAACCGTGATAGTTAGACAGTTAAAGTTTTTCAATAATTATAATTGACATAGTAAAGGCTGCTACACACAGTCACGACCGGAATGATGCTTGGCGGCTATGCGCGGCCTAAGCCGGCGGCAGTGCCGCTCGGCGTAAACCCGGCGGCACTGCCGCCGGCACTGTGTTTAGCAGCCTTTACTATGTCAATTATAATTATTGAAAAACTTTAACTGTCTAACTATCACGGTTTACAAGATATTACAGTTACAGACAGATGGGCGGAAAGCGGTCTTAGTAATATGGTCCCCTTTGGGTACGGAATCCCCATACATTTCACACCAGCGCCCCTAGCGGTAACGTCAGGGAACTGTGTGAAATGTATGGAGGAATACGAACTATCCTTCGGGTACGGAACCCTAAAAAGGAGACGTAAAAGTTGGAAGAGGAACACTAGATAGCCTTGCAAATTTGCGTGCATAATCTACATGAATAAATACATTTCATTTGATTTGATTTAGAATATAAGTAAGTATCTACTTTTCCCCCCGCAGAGACCACAGAGGTGGTCAAAGTCCGCCGGGCGCCACTGGAAATACGTTCTGCTTGTAACCAGAGACGCCCGGCAACGGACGTTAAAGCGGCCGCGGCCTTGGTCGCGGAACTAAAAAAAAAAAAAAAAAAAAAAAAAAGTATCTACTTTTAATCCCTACGTCCATGTGTCAGACAGTATTAGAACCTAGTACTTATTTAATATTATAAATAAGTAAAGTCCATGATGTATGTATTTACAGAACCAATAAAGATCGGCAACGAAGAGCAAACAGTTGGATCTATCTCTGGTGGCGGCAGATATGACAATCTTGTTGGAATGTTTGATGCTAAAAATAAACAGGTAACCTACTTCGTCTCACTAAGGAGGTTGTAGGGTTGCTTAGTTCACGTTTCGGAACCCTTATAATTTCGTCATGTCAGTCTGTCTGTCCGTCCGTCGGTTAGTGCTAGAAAGATAAAAATTTGCATGAATATATGTATGTACTACGGTTACAAAGGTGCTACAATTTTTTTTGTTGCTGTGGTGGAGTCGCTTGTTTTTCTCGCGTCTACCTCATAGCATGGGGTATCATTAGATAGTTCTTTTAAAAACATTAAGAGGTTACTAAGTAAATTTTTCGATTGAAGTATCCGTTTGCGAGATATTCAACTTTATGGCGCATTATTTTGTTAAACATATACGTCCACCGTCCCCTTTTTTTTTCCAGTAAATATGCATGATGTATAGGAATGGGGTGCATACTTACCAAGCCCTGGCATAGTCAACGTCACCTGTAAGTGGTGCTGCTTTCGATTAACAGACACTCTCTGGCAAATATTTATATATTTAATACGACAATTTGTCTGTCCGTCCGTCGCGTTTTTCAATAATAAATAATTAATAATACATACATTTGCATGAAATATTAAAATATTCATCGAAGTTTTAGGGAAGGTTTTTTTTATATTTGAGGCGATACAAAGTTCGCTGGTATAACTAGTAAGCTTTTAAATTAGCAGCAATAGATTTACATTCACATAATATGACCAAAAAAATTACAGAGGTTAAAGTCAGAGTTCACTAGTATGGTAACTATGTATCTATAACTTACAAGCTGATTTCCGCGACTCCACCCGCGTGGTTTAGTTTTCTCATACCTAATGTCCACGGGGAGTCATTCGGGGATATTGTAGGTACAAATTAGTGAAAGAATAATTAAAATCGGTTCAGTAGTTAGGGAGCTTATTCAATGCAAACAATCGAATCTTTTCTCTTTATAATATAAGTACCTACAGGTCACGTCAGATAAAAAAAACACTGACCTTGAAGCTGCGCAGTAGGCGATATGTCGATCTGTATGGTGATAACAGCGAGTAAGAGCGAGAGTACCGATGCGCAAAAACAACCCTCCCACCCTCGCCCAGCGTTCTTCTTATGTGATTCAGACTATATCAATATTAAATAAATAATAATTGTTAATCAGGTACCATGTGTGGGTGTAAGTATCGGTGTAGAGCGAATATTCTCAGTGTTGGAAGCTAAACTGGCCGCGGGCGACATCAGCGTGCGGACGAACGACATAGACGTGTACGTCGCGTCGGCGCAGAAGAACTTCCTGGAGGAGAGAATGAAGATATGTACTGATCTGTGGAACGCTGGCATTAAGGTAGGATTTGTTTTTTTTTAACTGGGTTAAAAATATGGCAAAAATTTGCCATATATTTTAGAGTTTTCGAAAGTTTTTACATAAAATCTAAAAAATGTCACATGACATGAAGTTCAACATCATTTAAGAGGTCTTTGACCATGCGGAGTTGATTGCAGCTGGTCTTGTCTCCAACTATTACCGTTCTCGATTTTTGACCTTGACCTTGAGATCAGAGGTCAAAGGTCAAGTTCATTTTATCCGGTAATTTAAAGTCAGTTTTTTTGTCAATGTTTGTAGCATGTACATACTTTGAAAAAAAAAATGTGTTGGTTGGATAAACTTAATTTTTCCCACTCTCAGCTTGCAGTTGGGAATTACGTCGGCGTCAAACGATAAACGGGCTATCCGTCTTTAACTTTTTTTTCAATTTAAGTCGTCTAGGATTATAGTGCACAACTAAACAAACGGACTGTTATTAAAAGTCAGAGAATACCTTATAGACTGAGAACCTACGAATTCTACATATTTTAATCACACTTTCAACACTAAGTTTTATAACTAAAATAACTTTGTTTATATATTTTTTTCAGACTGAGCAATCTTACAAGAAAAACCCTAAAATGCTGAATCAACTACAACATTGCGAAGAGAACGGTATACCGTTTGCAGTTGTGTTAGGTGAATCAGAACTCAAACGTGGTGTTGTTAAAATCCGTAATATAACCTCGAGGCAAGAGGATGAAGTGCCTAGAGGGAATCTCGTTCAAGAACTTCAAACTAGAATCGCTGAACTAAGTGTAAAACAGAATGGCACGACTTAAATACTTATTAAAAAACAATCAAATCGAAAATTTCTACTATTTTGCCTTAGAATAAAAATACCTAGATTACCGATCAGTGCTTTAAAAACGGCACCACTTCACCTCGGTCATTGCACACCTGCACGCTTCAACCGCGCGCCGTACTAAGTTCCTATTCCGTTTGCTGACTCTAGAGGGATGCGACAACGGCGCTGTACATTGATGCGCCTGTATTAATTATTACGAATTATTTCTATGTCAACCATCAATGTACAATCTTGTTTATTTCATATGGTATTTGTAATAATTACCCCGTTCTGGGCGATCAGCTGATGGGGGTGTCTTCAGGTTGATATAACCCTTATGTAACATCCTGTATAGTATTCGAGTGCCAAGATTCCGCGTTGTATTTGTACTGAATCCAATATCTATAGTATTTTCCTCTAAGATATTAGCTGATCACCGCGACTCCACCAGCGTGACATAGTTTTCTCGTTTCAGAATCCCGTGGGAACACGTTATCGGTTTTAAAAGTAGCCTATGTTACTCAGGGATCAGGGATAATGTCGCTACCTATCAGTAATTTTTTTTTCAATATCTTATAGTAACGGAGTCTATTTAATTCAACCAAACAAACATGCCAACTCAAATATTTCGTCTTTTATAATCCTACTAATATTATAAACGCGAAAGTTTGTGAGTGTGTATGTATGTAACTATGTATGGATGGATGAATGTTTGTTACTCTTTCACGTAAAAACTACTGAATGGATGGATTTTAATGAAACTTTACAATAATATAGCTTATACATCAGAATAACACATAGGCTACAATTTATAAAGATATTGTGTGAATTGTTCAAAATATGACGCAGCGCGACGGGAACGGGAAAAATACCAAATTACCACGCGGACGAAGTCGCGGGTACCAGTATTAGTATAGATTAACTTGAATATACAATCAGAATACACTTCCGAACACGTTTCTAATTTGTATTCCAGCTAATGTGTTATCTGTGTACCTTTGCTTATGTTGTGTATAAATTATTTCTATTTTGAAAGTACACAATTAGTTCCTTAACTATTGGTAGATGGCGCTGTATCGAAGCCTTAATCGCGCATTTATAATATGATCACGAGTTTGGAGGTTTTGGGCTAGTTGTCAGTTGGCAGAACGTTTCTCCTGGAAAGGAAACAGTCGCTGGTTCGAGTCCCGCCCAAGGCTATCGTTTTCGATATATTGTAAAATTAATGGGCAAGCAGTTTTATGTTAAATTGCAGTTGAGAATAACTTGAAAAACCTAACAAAGTTTGATATTTCTTACAATATTGTACCTACGCAGATGCTAGAGATTTTCGTTTAAACTTACTTAATATAGTTTATATAAGATAAAATTAATACTTGTCGTCATATTACTTCGGTAATATCGTATTATTATATTATTATTGTGTGTTTGCATCCATTAACATAGTTAAAAAATACTTACATTTTAAACAAAAGTTTGACGATATTGTTATCAAATTGTAATAAATGTGAAGTGCGTTCGCATTGCTTGGTACTTAAGCAGGCCATACACGCTACGGCAGAGAAAAAAAAAAACATAGAACATAGAACATTTCTAGCGTTTGAAAATGCCCCAACGCAGATTCTGCCGACGCTAGGCGAATTGTGTCGCGAAGGTGTCTTCGATTGTTGTGCAGCCGTCCTGTCATTTCATGCGCTAATCATGCGATAGTTGCTATACGTTGCTAGCCAATCAGAGACGAACATTGACAATAGAACCAATCATTATTTCGAAAAAGAAATAGTTCACAAAAACAAAATATATCGTGGGGCCGTTTATTTTAGAGATTTTGTTGGAAGTTATGCTTCATTTTTTTTTGCGCAACTGTAGTACTGTACTAGTAGCTCTGGTGGTACCACAGTTATTTAAAAATAACCGTAGCACCACAGGTGGTAAAGTACCGTGTTACCATTCATGGTCAGTCTCTCTAATCTTGAAGGCTCTTATGTTGTTTTATGTATTCCTGGTACATTTGAGGTTTGTGTCTTTTATAATGGACAATCATTCATCTGTACACGGTGCACCTGTTGACACATTTCTTTATTTTTCATCGGAACAAAAAAAAATGTATCATGCGCTTAGTAGGACAGTATGGATATATCTTGCCAGAGCCGCTTGGGTCCCTTAACTCTCTATTATAAGATACACAAACAACAAAAGTACTAGGAGTACAGAACTACAAAAGAGCACTCGCCAACTCTTATCTCGCTCAGTTTGGTTTATTCAAAATGTGGAAGAAGTTTACATTTTTTTTGTTCCGATGAAAAATAAAGAAATGTGTCAACAGGTGCACTGAGTACAGATGAAAATGATTGTCCATTATAAAATATACAAACTTCAAATGTACCAGGAATACATAAAACAACATAAGAGCCTTCAAGATTAGAGAGACTGACCATGAATGGTAACACGGTACTTTACCACCTGTGGTGCTACGGTTATTTTTAAATAACTGTGGTACCACCAGAGGTACTACTGGGTGTACCACGGTTACGAAACGGCAGGTAGCGTCTATGGACCGGTTTGGTCCTCAGTTCATTGTGCGACCGACATGCATGGACTTTAGTCGAACGACATATTCGACAAGCAATGATAGCGTAGAAAATTTCGGTAACGTCATCGAATTTTTATTTTTTTTATTTTCTTGGATAATATCCTTGGTTAAATAATATGTAGAACGGGAAAAGACGGGTTTGGTGATGATTTACTTGCAGCATTGGGACACTATTAATTAAATAATAAAAGTGTAATAATTCGGTTTGTCGGCTGTAATTGTATTTTGCGTATGAAATGAATTACGATTCCTATAATTTTGCATTTGTGCTTTTATGAAATTGAAAATAGTTTTCATATTAATGAGAAAAAGGGGTTTTTATGTTATGTTAGCTTTTAATTAACGATAAAAAAATTCTGGTAGTAATTTATTGTAGATTTTTAAAACTCAACTGTGTTATCTTGGTCACTTTAAGTTATCCTCGGGATTGTCATGGTAAATGTCACATACATTTGTCGGATGTTGTGTCCACATTGTGGTTACTGTTGACTTTATATTATTTATGTCACCGTTTTTTTTGTATATCTGGATTTAATAAATAAATAAAGTAAACAAAATTGAAGTATGTTTTTATTACAACTGTAGTCTAAATCTATAGTGGAGCATAATGTACTAGGGCCATTCGCTAAGTAAAGCGTGTGTACGCGGCGGAAACCCGCCTCGCATGCTTGTATTGAATGGTAGGAGCGGCGCCGCTCGATGCAGCGTCAGGCACCCGCCGCGGTTTCTAGGATTAGGGCGCGCCGTGCACACATGCTTTACATAGCGAATGCCCTAAGATCGAGGTTGAAGCCAATGTCGACTGCAAATAGTGCAACTGCCGATCAACGGATAAGGCTCTGGCCAACCTAAAAGTTTTATTTATTTATCAATACATATGTATCATTACAGGATAACCTAATTCGATACTGTAGCATCTATATAAAGAAACACACACACTTACTAATTCAATTATATGTTAATAACATATAAGTTATGACAAACGCTAAGGCTAAGGCGTTTGCCTTTATGACAAACGCTACCCCGGTGACAACTCACGTCTGTTGCCTATGACCAGTATCTACTGCCATTCTTGTGAACTCACTCTTAGCACAACACAACATATCCACCTCCGCAGCTATCACGTTCAGCGTGCGTATGCCGCGTGTTAGGGGCGCCTCGCCTAACAGATTTGTTCTGCCTCGCGGCACCAAAGAAGTTGTGGCTTCCGTCGTCGCCTCACATACCCATCCGGCACACTAAAGCCTAGCAGTCCTAACATAATACCATTAACCACTTTCCCCCTAAGTACTTCGAACAAGTATGTGGTTAGAGTTAAACTTCTACGTTCTTCTAGTTCGTTATACCCAACCATCCCTAAAACAAATAGTGTTGGATACATTAATGGGTAGTGGAAGTTCCTGGTGCTCACTAAATGGGTTTATAAATGTTTCTGCGTACCCTTCGGGAGAATGTGGTTCCTGTATATTTTAGCTGCCACTCCGCTCCTTGATCAAAGCGTGATGTTATATGTATAGCGTACCTATGTTAAAATTAAAGGAATTTCAGGAACAGAGTCAGTGGTCTCACCCCATATGATGGGTTACGTCCAAAATGGCCGAATGAATTCAATAAAAAGTAGCAGCTATATTGTAATTTTGAAAATAATAATTAAACCCGTTGCCTTGCGATGAAATGTTGATTAAAGGCAACAAAATCTTACGCGCTAGCCGCTATGGCACAGCCAATTAAAATCCTGGGCGTCTCGGACTATAAACTATTTATTCACTAGATAAACTGGGATATAAAGAATTACCTACCTACCTAAGAAGGTACGTGCAATGCGTGGTTGGTTTTAAACCGTATAGCCAGCAAAGCGCCTGTTTATACTTCTAACCGACTTAAAAAAATATGGGGGTTTCTCAATTCGACCGTATACATTTTTTTATGTTTGTTCGCTTATAATTTCGCCGTTTATGAACCGATTTTAATACTTTTTTTTATTAGAAAGGAGATATTTCCAAGGGGGTCCCATTATAAGGAAACCAGGATCTGATGATCGGAACCCGGAAAAATCGAGGGGAACCTTAAAAAATTGTTAGTGCGTCTGTTAATTTTTTCATTAGGACTACCGTTTAATAAAGGACTACCATTTAATGAAAGTTTGGAGTCGATCTGATGAGGGAGCCGAAAGCCAGTCGAGGTAACTCATCAACGATTTACAGAAGTTATGTTGTGTTTGGGTTTGATTAATTTGTACTGAAGAGAACTTACATATCCCAACTTTTTAGTTTTCGGTTGAAGTCGGTTTATTTAGTTTAACGTTACTAGGTTTGCCTATACCTACCTAAGACTCCCTGAACATGGATTCACACACCATCACGCCTGTCTTCCTAAAGGGTAAGGCAGAGTCAAATTATTCGCACCCATTCGTCCAGATATTTGGTTGGTCCCGCAGTCTCGCTTAGTACAGAACGAGCCTATATTGCCGTTTAGCGGTAACTTTGCCAGTGGCTTGTCCGTTAATCAGCACTCACTATTTACAGGTGTGGACCGTATAGTATAGATATTTTTGCGATTCACTTGGGTGAGTATATTATTATGATTTCTTTCATTTTAATTAGGAATCTACTTATTATGGATAACACCTAAGTATTAAGTAGGTATATATATTAATAATACTTACCTAGGTACTCTTGTAACACTTCTGACGTTTTGTTTCTTAGATAGATACCTACGATTGAAAATCCCATGACGTCAAGCTGGAGTTATTGTACAATGTACTGTTGTCGCTACTTACCCACTTATATATCTGTTTATTTTTAGAATTATTAGGTATAGGTAAAAAGGCGTGCAAGGCACTGAAGGATTGTTTGTAATATGCTAGCTATAAACAGGAAATTCCTAAATAGAATTTTAACCTTCTATTGCATCTACTTAGGTATACTGTTAAACCGTAAATAGATGAATCAATGACCTTCTAATTAGTGTTCCCGTTCAGTTTCCATTGACCTCGATCGGTATGTCCTACGGTATGTCCGCATACTTCGAGTTTGATAATGTGATGTCACGGACGCCCAAGTCTCTTGTTCTCCTCATTGTTCACCTCAGGTCTGTGGTTCCTGTCATTGTACCTAATTCACCATGAAGTCTAACATGATTCTCATCGATATAAAACTCTTTATACAACCGAACACCCGTTTATTATCAGTTTTACCACTTTACTGTTAACATCACTATCGTTTATTTTGCGATGAAATGATTCCCCGGTATAAATTCTTTTTAATTGTATTAACTTGTGTTATTCTGTTAATACCAGAACTTAGTGGGTCAGTGGTAAAAGAAGCCTTAGAAGAACATTTGAAAGATGTTGCGCGTGATGATGGTGCAGAGTCAATCAAACATGATAAGCACAAAGGTGAAAAGGTTATTCAAGAACAGAGTGAAACAAACGATAATCATAAAAACCAATATTCAAAAGCTAACGATGATGCAAAATATTTAAAAAAGGAGCATGACTCTAAGACTTCTACGGAAAATGATGCATATAAAGGATATGATAACAAGAAAGACAAGGCTGAGGATAGTGAAGCAAAAGGTTATAAAAGAGGTCACAAAAAAGGTCATCATAAGCAAGGATTTCAAAACTCATATCATAAGGATGAGTCGTCTAACAAAAGTACTTTCTTTGATGATTTAAATGACGAAGGTGATCAAGCCAAATATAACAGCAGATTAAATTCACACGACAATCAAGGTGGAAGAACTTACCAAGGATCCCACAATAAAGGCACGGAACACCTAGAGGATAATTATCGTGGAGGCGGACATAACAAATATGGCGACACCGGAGTGAAACAGTTGGACCATCGAAACTACGGAAAAAAATATTACTTGGACGACAACTTAGATCATAACAAGTACCGCAACAATCAAAATAAATATGACAGAGGTAATATCCGAAATCGTCATGAATACCACTTACCTCCACCACCACTACCACCTCCACCACAACAAGGATGGGACTGGCAGAGATGGGAAGATATGAGAGGTTGGGATGACCCTGGCTGGCAAAGAGAGTCCGGTTGGCGTGAAGATCCTGGTTGGGAAAGGGAATCTAACTGGCGGAGAGATCCTGGTTGGGATAGAGACTCAGATTGGCAACGAGACCGCGGCTGGGAACGGGACTACGGTGGTCCTGGGTATTACGATGATAAAGGTTTACGACATGAAGGTGGCTACGGTTATGGTCCTAATCACGGCTACGGGTACGGTGAATCTCAAGTAGATCCTGTGGCGGAGGTACCTAAGAACGCACCTGTCGTAGCTCATAGAAAACAGACTATAACTATATATGAAGATCCAAGATATGACGGTAAAGATAAAGGCCAATTAAGACGAGAGGATGGGGATTCCTTACAATTAAATTACAAACCGAGTAGTCATCGATACGCCACTTACGACGATAATACGTACTATAATGCTCCTGGAAATCGAGAAGGAGCCGTAGAAGCTAGCAAAATTAATAGATTAGTTTACAACTACAGAAGGCAGTAAATGTTATCTAAGCCTTTCTGTAATATTCATGTCGAATTTCGAAGTTATATGGCCAGATACATGTCAGACCCCTGTTATGTACCTACCTATGATTGGTCTACATTAAATTTGGTAATATTGTAATGTAGTTTTATTATTTTTACTTAAAAAAAATAGTATATAGGTAATTTGGAACGTTCGTATGAAAATGTTACTAATTTTTGTAAAGCGAAAATTTTCTGTACCTTAACGATGTTTCATGTCATAATTGTAGCAAATGGTCTTGAAGAGGGTGATGGGTAAATTAATAAGTACATAATTATAGTAAGATATTTTTTACAAAATGAATAAAACTGACATTGCCAGAAAAAAGTTACATTAAAACTATATTTTTATGATTAGTTTTCAATTTTTTTGTCACATATGCGCAATATGTGGATATTAAATTTATGGGTATTGAAAATTTCCATTGAAGCGTGGAGGGTAAATAAATGGTAAAAGTTTAAAGGGAAGATTCCTTCGGGCAGTTGCTATGTGACGGTTGGATGGCCAGTCAGTCGGGTCGGGCACCATATTTCAATAAGCTACAAGTGTCACAGTTGAATGCGTCGAGATGTCGACCGTGACAACGCTAGGAGCGTGCTAAATCGGTACCGTTCCTACGAGAAGAAATTGCTACGGGAAAAAATGTATATTTATTACTAGCTGCTGCCCGCAGCTCCGCCTGCGTGTTACTTTAGATCTACATAACTTTTTTATTTATGAACCGATTGAAAACCAAATCGCAAATTCAAATCAAAAATTTAATATCTATCTATTTAATATCTCTATTATATATTCTATTACCCGTTCTGAAGAGCTCTTCAATCTGATCCCACCCTCTTCCTTCCGATCCCGAACAAAGCGTGCCGGGCAGATATGCCACTCCCACACAGTGGATAGCGCGAGAACCGAACGTTTTAAACGTTCGTTTCCCTGCCGAAGGATAGTGGCCTGGAACGCCCTGCCTGTGCACGTGTTTCCTCCCACATATAATCCTGGGTTCTTTAAGCGGAGCGTGAAGAGGCACATCAGTAGGTCGTCAAGTTGAGGGCTACTCTCTATAGTATTGTGTGCTGTAAGAGTGGCCCACAATCGCTAGACGTCGTCATGACTTACCACCAGGCGGGCGGCGTCAATTTGGCAAACCCAATATAAAAAAAAACCTACGACAAACTTATTATTTGCGGTTGGTACAGTAATCGGGTCTAGGGATCGAACCGCAAAATAAAGTTTGTTTTTTATTGTGTATACTTTTCCGGGATAAAAAGTACCCAGCGTGGTGCCCAGGATATTAAAGAATAATTATACCAAGTTTCATCGTAATTTTTGCGTGATGCCTGAACAGACAGATAGACAAAAAATTTTTTAATCACATTTTTGGGTTCGGTGTCGGTCTAGTAACACCCCCTGCCATTTATTTCCTTGATATTTTCAATGTACAGAATTTTCACTTCTACAGATTTATTAGAAGTATAGATAAGTAATCCATTAAATAGGTACGTATAGGCTGTAGTTGGCAGCAATATACAAAGACAAAAGATCTGCGCATGACGCATCCGAGCCGAACACTTAACTATTGGGACCGAGCTGACCAAACGTTGTTGAGTAGGTAAACGAAGGGTTATACTCGTATTACTATGGTACAAGATAGCTATTCGCCAGTAGCCTCGTTATTACTACGCAAAAGCGCTAAATTATACGTATAGTAAACGTAGGGTCAGAATTTTTTGATCTATAGATGAACCCCTGGGTGCCTACCATCATGTCTTAAAGCAGTATTATTTTAATGTTATTTTGACTTTTTGTTCTATGACGTCCATACAAAAAGTCAAAGTAACCCTATAATAATAATTATACTGCTTAAAGACGTTGTGGTAGGCCTCCTGGTCACTTCTATATTTGCCAAAGCTTAGTCCGTTAATCGACAGGTGCACCACATGAGTTTCACTTGGGTCTTTAAGATCTTGGTGGGGCCGGTAAACATCGCAAAACTAACTTTTGGAATTTCAAATGCCCTGATTGTAATTTCTGATTTACCACGTACCCACTCCCAATGTATCAATTTGATCCCTGTCTCGAAGATATTATCTCGCGAAATTCACAAAACTCTAGGGTGTCTTTCACAATAATTTCGTTACAAAGTTTCTGAATGAAGTCGTTCTATTACCCCTTCCGCTTTAATTAAAAGACATCGTTATTGAGCCACTACCCACTCGTAGATATTTTTCAGTGCTTTTATTTGTAATTTAAATTTTGCAACCCTTATTCGCGGTTCTGTTTTGGGGGGATAAACTAATTTAAACGTTAAGCTTCGTACAAAGTCTCGTTTTATAATATGTATGGTCTGGGCAACATTTTAAAATTGGATTAGAACAGGGCGCATTCGAAATAAAGAGGCGCTCATTTTTTTTAAATGGTTGTAGCTTTGCTAAAGAGGTTAATTATGAATGACGGAAATGTGGGTTTTTGGGTAAACGAGGCGTAATAAATACCTTTACACAGAATTGACTATGTAGGACATTAAATGCAAGGTATATTTTATTGATGTGAAATGTTTGATAGTTCTCTGCTCAAAACGTATAATTGCAGTAAGTAGTTTTTATAAAAACCTCTAAAGTAGATATTATATTGGTTCTTCATTCTACCGTTTAAATAAAGAACAAAGGACCTTTCGTACGGACGTTTTGTTTTCAACTCGTTCAAAATTATTTAAAATAAGGAATACCAACCCTGCCTAAGCCAAATCGTCGCAGATATGTATATTAGTAGCCAATCTGCAATTTAAAAAATAACCAACCACTTGTGTTGCTTTGAGGTGAAAACGAATAGTATTTACGTTTAGTTTATCTCGCCTCGTTGAATTAATGGGAGAGCTCGGTTTACATAATCCTCTTTATTTTGTCATACTGAGACTAGGTAGTTTAGGTTTTATATTTCGCACGAGTGAACTGTATAGGTCCTTTCAAATGTAAAATACTTCATAGGGGAAGGAAGTAACAACACAACGCGACGGCACTAAACCACAATACGATATTGACATTATAATCAAAATCCTCAAATTGTAGAAAGAAAGAGTCTTGACACAAATAGGTACAAGTCGGTAACACAGACAGCCATCTCATTTTAAAAGACTAATAAGTATACCTAGTTTAAGAAAGGAATAAGTATAAAAGCATTATTATGTAGATAATGTAGTATAAGACATTTATTTACAATAAGAATTACAATATACAAAACATACATAATTATAGACTAAAAATATTTACATTACAAAATATCGTTTAAAAAATCCTCCGCGTCATTGTCGACTGGGAAGGTTCCCAGAATGCTGGCTGTGTTGCCACGTTGGATGGCGATACTTATTCTTTGGGCCAGAAAATAGCCAGCCTTCGGGTCCTGAGAAGCATCGATTAGGCGTTTAGCAATGTCTATATAAAGGCGACGAGCACTCGGACCCCATGACCCCAGTGTCTCAACCCCAAACGGCTCAAATATGTAATCACCTGCTAGGTTACCATATTTACGCCGTTTAAGGCCTTCCGGATGTGGTTGGAAGGTGTGAAGGTAGATAATTATTCTGTATCTTACTATACTCCTTTTTTTTGGAGAAGAAATTGAAATAGTCTTCAAAATCGAAACATAGCGATTACCCCGAAACTAATCACCGAGTTCTCAGTTTTATTATACTTGCGAACGACTTGTAGACACTATAGCAATTTCAAAATGGCATCCGAATAACACGCCAATAATCGTTAGCACCGATTGGAAAACAAAACTGTGATTATAGGGTATTATCTAAACAGCCCTTTCTCTTTCTACCTCGTTAATAAAAGTAATGTCATCTCATTTGTCTCTTGAGGGGATGGTGAGATAGAGTGACATTACTTTAACGAACTTTCGATGGCCCACGATGGGATGGGGTTCGGAATTTTGTAGTTTGTTTTGATTAGATACAGCTTAGTACTGAATAATTGCATACAAATTGAGATTGACAGAAAAAATCTATTATTTCTGTGTAGCTTATATTATTTTGAACATAATTTATACTGTACTATACATACTTCATATAAATACTTCAATTTACAATTCTTATCGTAGTCGTGCAAGACGACTACGATAAGAATTGTAAATTGAAGTATTTTAATTTTGGAATTCTTAAGTTGATTGTGATGATTCTAAGCAACTTGAATCACGTGTACAGCACCCCTGGCTGTTTTGTTATTATTTCATTCAGTAATAAGTGAAGGCAACTCTACTATGACTAGGCAAGGTGATGATCACCTTGAGAATTTATGGTCATCTTTTAGGGGGGATGGTTTGGACTTAAGCCACCGCCGCCGCGCTGATCCAGTGCGTGTTGGCGGTCGCCAGGGACTCGTTCGTCCACCAGCAGGTACACTACGGGCAGGTGAGGCTTGCTTGGTTCACATAGCTAGTGTTTGGACCCCTTGTACCCTTTAGGTAGTGACATCCTCCAGATAAAAACTAGAAGCAATTTTTTGTACCAATTTTTAAAAATACTTATCTGGTAGGTACTTAACCTAAGATAATTAGTTACCCTGCAGGTACGTAGGTGCTTTGCTAATCTTGCTTTCCAGCCGTCCTTATTTTACGAGTATGATTGCTCTGTAGCCAACAAATCATGGCACAAGTTATTTCCTAAGCAGTCAACTCGTCGTTTACGAAGTTGGCGCAACAATGCGAACTCGACAACTCCGTTATCTGCGAATGTTTATTGTATAAAGTTAGCTGGATGGCTGTTTTGTTACTGATTCCCTGGCTTCGTTTAGATGGGCAAGTTGTAGATCGTGGCACCTTTTATATAATACGATTCGATGTAACCGATTTTTAATTAGTCTAGTCGTACTTATCGTGTAGTAAACTCTATAATTCGTTGAGATCTCTTTTCTCATTTCAATGAATTGTATTTATTTTACTTTACTTTTGGATACTTCTTACTTTTACCTACTTTGTTTAGATTTAATATCATAAATATCTGACATCTGTCAAATTAGCAAGGTATCCAAGGCATTGCCAAACTAGTTTAGTTCAGCGTAATTGTGGTACGAGTAATATGTCTGTGATTGATCAGAAATCAGAGAGAAAAAAAAAATGTTTATAAAGTACGAGTACTAAGTAATATTCTTGGTTTAAAATATGAAAAATTAATTAAAATACAAATAAGTTTAAAGAATCGTATCGCATCATGTAATGGTATCATCTAAAGGGGTATTCATTCACTCGTGACGAATCCACTGCCTGTAGCAAACTAATTGCTATAAAATGAACCGCTCCCGTGGGGTTTAGTCCCCGATTTTGTTTTAATCGAAATTTTCTGCACAAACTGTCGGCTCTGGGATGAACGGTCACAATTCTCAACATCCAATTAAACAATACGGTTTATTAGGCATAATTTACGATGGATAAAATTTTAATGAAAATTTTTCCTCATTTTTGTAACAAAGAAAAAGTACAACCAATCAGCTGTCAAAGGGTTTCGTCGTTTTATTTTTTCTTCATTTATATGGCTTTGTATTGTTGGATTCTTTATGAAGATTTTCTGTATTGTTTGTTGTAGATTTTCTTGTTAGTACCTACTTAAAATATGTATTTAAAAGTATCTGTAACAATATCGTAAAAAGACGTTAATTCAAACGCTTGCCTAAACACTACTACAAGAAGACTAGCAATTTTTAACTTTCATTACATTTCAATTTACTATTCCAAAACTAAACGAATAGTGGTCATTCTCTCAATATGTAACTGGATGTATACAGATGTCGCACCCTTTCATATTGTACAACTGAACAAACGAATAAAACTAATAAATCATTAAAGTACTCAACTGGCGTCATCTACGTCTGAAGTGGTTCATATTAACAGGTTTTACAATGAAATCAGAGAACGACGTTTGTTACTCAATCACGTGTGAATGATTTTTTATAAAACAGTCATAACTTTGTCAATTCAAATCGTACAAAGAAAAGATTTGTTACTAACAGTGATAGATACATATGACTTTACTGTAAGTATCTACTATGAATAGGTACTACATAGCTAAAAAAACAGACAAGTTCCTGAATTGACAGATCATAGGATATGTAATACAGTATGTTCTCGTGGGAATTGGGAAGGAGACAACTACCTACATACATAAGTACATAAAATCACGCCTGTTTCCTTGAAGGTGGTAAGAGACATGCTATACGCCGACTTATCGCAAGTAATTTTGTGAGTCCCACATATGTGGTGCGAGCCTATTTGCCGCTTATAGAGAAATTTTTGGCTTCTTCTGTTAATCAGGAGTTGCACAACTTGAGGTGCAGTTGATTTACCCTTATATATTGATAGGACCACACCTACACCAAAATTTTTCCGCGGAATCGTATTGTAAAAGCGTGTTGGCTTTTACAATAAGATTCCATGCGTACATACTAAAACAACCAGGTACAGTTTAGGTAGTTGTTACTGTAGTATATATTCAAAGACTGTAGAATGTTTGCAAATGGTGCGGCAATATGTTCAACAAACAGCTTTCAGGTAAGTTATGGCGGCTCTGTGTGTGTAGTTTTGCTTATTAACCAGACCAACATGGCGGGCGTTTGATAAGATTTTGGTTTGTCTTGGCATCCGTGCCTCGAGGCAGTCTTCGGGCATTTGGAGTTGAGACCACTAAAGGTTTATAGTGCAAAATAGAGTAATATGCTCTACGAATTTGAGGGGATTTGGATATTTTTATTTCCTCATTTATTTTAAAGGTATTATTGTTACCTAGTGTTTGTAAACTCTACAAATTAAAATAGAATATCGTTTCTAAGATTTGTCAGACAGTTTCTCACAATCACTCAGAATCTCTCACTCAGAACTCAAAATTTAAAATCAATGTTTAGTAAATATTGATTTTAAAAAGTCTCGAAGCATAATTAGAGATTAAGATTATTCTTAATCTCTTATCTCATACAAGAGATTACGGCGAAGCGCCGCAGACTCATCTACGCCCAAGACCATCGACCTCCATGATCGGGGCCTGAGGACGAAGCAGGCTAGAAGGGTTGCGTGCTGCGGGGCCTTTGCCCCATAGCACGCAAACAGATTCGCTCACTGACGCGGGATAAAACCCTACCCCAACGACGCGGGATTCTCATCCCAACCAAACCCCCGAAGAGACCACAGAGATGGTCAAAGTCCACCAGGCGCCACTGGAAATTCTTCTGCTTGTAACCAGAGACGCCCGGCAACGGACGTTAGAACGGCAGCGGCCTTGGGCCGCGGAATTAACAAAAAAATACAAGAGATTAAAAATAATTAATAAAAAAACTATTACCTACTTAGAATAGGTACTTGGATATTGTAGTACGGGCCCGGATATACAGTTGGACCCTTTGCGGTATTAACAACTATGACGGCTAGTGAAAACATTTTAAATTTTAATTGTTGATTTATTTAATAGGTCCTAATTGTAACTAACTAAAAATGTGATTGACCAATGTATTAATAGTAATTAGAGAAACTTAAAACATGAAAATGAAAATTAAGAAGTTCTAAAATAGAGCTACAACCACATGTCTTATGTAAGGGGTTGGGTGTAACGCAAAGGTAGCAAGGGCGCAAATCGCTGGACTGCATCGGATAACTGTCGGTGTGATTTATTTATATTAAACATTTACCGGCGCCACTGAAAATACCTCCTGGTGCATACCAGAGACGCCCGGCGTTGTACGTAAGAGCGGCCGCGCTTACGCAAACTTAAAAAAAAAAGAAAAAATTAACAAATATACATTACTAGCGACCCGCCCATGCTTCGCACGGGTGCAATGTATGTAGACTATGTAGCATGTCAGTCTTAAAATTCAAATATCTCAATGCAAATATTTGTATGCTTTGCATTGGTTGAATGATTGTCTTTATCTGTGGTAGAATGATTGTCTTTATCTGTGGTATTAGAATTGTGGAATTAGATTTGTCTTTGAATTTCAATGCCAAACAATGTTCAATCACTACTGACATGCTATCAATTGATACTATCGATCGTCCTTGTAAGGAATCAATGGATCGTAATTCATGGCAGAATTTTCTTTATTTACCCACGAATTAGTTCTGGCTCTCTGCAATCGATGCCTACCCCTATCCTGGCTGAGGCGAGCCTCAAGCTCGGCAGACGATTCTCTGGCTCTCCGAACACTATGACTTTCCCGATCTTGGCTGCAGCGAGCCTCATCAAAGAATCAATTTCATTTATTCAGTTTAGGCACATAAAGAGCACATATGAATGTCAAAATTTTACAATTTTATTTCAAGCACTATTATAAAAATACTAAATTAATTACATAAATAACCATTTGAAAATGATTCTTTCGCTGGTTCGGTAAGTTAGTTCTCCTGAGAAGATACCAGCAAGAAACTCAGGTACATTATCCATTTTCTTTTTTAATAATGTTTTGTTTACATTGTGTTACAATTTGTATTGTACGAGTGGCTAACAACAGCAGATTAGGGTGACCATGCATTTTTATCATTAAGATATTCGTCTACATTATAATAGCATTTCTTCATCAAACGTTTTTTCACTACTATTTTAAACTTATTAAGAGGCATGTCAACCAAATCCTGCGGAATTTTATTAAATATTTTTATACATTTGCCTACAAACGAATTACCAACTTTATGAAGTCTAATTTTTGTCATTGCCAGTTTTTTTTTTTTTTTTTTTTAATTAACTGAGGATTCTCTTACTCCTTCAGCTCTTTATCTAGCTCGAAGCTGGCTGAGCCGAGTCTCACGTTCCCTTGACGAATCTTCGTCTCTAGCTGAACGTGCTCTTTGGGCATTCCCTGTACTACGACCTATGTTTGAACGACGACGTCTTTCCGATATGACTTTATACCTATCCTATTCAGTTCTTTTTTGAACTTAAATACCTACATTAAGTACTTTAAACCGCTTTTTGGCTATAATTCTATTGTTTTATTCTAATTCCTATCCAACCAAGGTACCTACTATGAATTTCGAAAAAAATGTCGAATGAATTGAATGAATGAAGATGAATTTTTAATGAAAAAGCCTATGATATAACCTATTAATCTGTAATATCTTCGAAAATATTAATTTAAGTTACATGCTGTAAAGGGCCATACTGATCTATATTAAAAGCAAAATGTATTTAAGGTACTTAATTGGATAAAGATTTATGCTGTATTGCTTAAAATCTCTGTATGTTCACTGCCGTCATTGGCCACAGCCCGGCTGTGTCGCCGCGCTCGTATTTTTTTTCATCACGAGATATCTCTTAAGTCATTCGTCCAAATTATATGGTTTGAATGGCAATTTTGGTCTACATTAAATGCACAACGTATGTAAAGTATTCAATAAGATAAGGAATAATACTGCACTGGTAAAAATAGCTTGGCAAATGACACATTATTTTATTGTCATTTATAAAAGATAAAAATGATTACTGTGAGTTATCCTTAAGAGATAGACATATGCTATTCCAAACTTTTTTGTAGACCTTTCTATGGTGTACAATACTGTAGTACATTATTTTGATCTGTCTTGTAGGGTTTCGTCAGCGTTTGCAATGAAAGCGCAAAAAATGTGTTTATTTACGACATTACATTAGAAACCTCTAAAATAATCGGTATTACTCTAGTATGTTATACATGTATTATACATTAAAACCTTTCTGTTGCATCACTCTATCTATTAAAAAAACCGCATCAAAATCCGTTGCGTAGTTTTAAAGATCTTAGCATACATAGGGACAGACAGACAGGAAAAGCGACTTTGTTTTATACTATGTATAGATACCTAATCAGTTATAATATATTTGGTAATTTAGTTATTCAAACTTATACTTACAACATACCTACTTAGTTTTTAGGGTTCCGTACCTAAACAGTAAAACGGGAACCTTATTTCTGAGACTTCGCTGTCCGTCCGTGTGTCTTGGGCTGTGTTAGAAAGTTCATTTTCAAATTTTCACAGATGATGTATTTCTGTTGCCTCTATAACAACAAATACAAAAAAACGAATATAATAAATATGTAAGGGGGCTCCCATACAACAAACCTGAATTTTTAATACGGAACGCTTTGTGCGCGATTTCGACTCGCACTTGGCCGGTTCTTACACTTTTTTTGACTTGTGGTTTCCCGACGTTTGAATTCTATTGCACCAGTGGAAGCATGGGTAACTTACCCGCAAATAAGTCCTGTTTGCACATTATATACTCGTATCAATGTATAAACTTCCTTCTTTCTTCTTCTTCTTCTCTTGTAAGTACTGATAAAGAGTAATTAATTTATTGGCGGTTTCAAAAAGGTAGTTATTCATCGCCATTTTTTACCAATTATTTTGGCATCACATTCATCACATCTAACAATATAGGTAGACTACTCCGCCTATATTCGTAACTAGAATCAGTAGTACCGGGTACTTATCCTTTCTCTATTTTTACATAGGTACAATACAATACAATACAATAAACTTTATTGTACACCAATACAAAACACATTAACAAAACAATCCAGATATGAATAAGTATACAAATTGCGGCCTTATCACTAAAAAGTGATTTCTTACAGGCAACCTTTGGATGGAAAGGTATAACTAATAGAAATTTAAGATATAGGTATAGCCAAAGGTATATATATTCGTTTTTGTTGTTGTAGCTTTTAATACTGTAGTCACGTCTCTATCACATATCAGATTTAGCTACCGAAATATGGAGGATGTGCGTGAAAATTTCCAACTAAATTATTCAAAATGTCTGTGCGTGTTTACAATAGTAAGACGACTAGCGCGAATAGAGATAGATTTGTTTTTAAGGCTCTATTCGGTCGGTGTTGCAACATTACATTCTGCTAGGCTTTTAAGGAAATGGGTGATTTTCTTCTACATAAAAAGTTAATGTGCTATACCTGGATAATCACGCCTTTATTTCGTTAGAAACTTTGTTGACTAAGTACCTAAATAGGAAGTGAGCCTATTTTGTAGCTTTGTCACAACGTAATGGAACCCTAAATTATTTTTAACCGACTTCCAATAAAGGAGGAGGTTCTCAACTCGACTGTATGTTTTTTTTTTGTTTTTTTACCTCATACCTCTGGAGTGGGTGAAACGATTTTGAATTATTTTTTAAATGAAAGCTACTACTTCCAAAGTGGAAGTGGAAGTCGGTTGTTGTGTCAATTTTTGAAGTGTATTTTTATTAAGTAGGTATCTACTCATAATAATAAATAAAAAATAACTCACCCCGACCAAACCCCCGTAGAGACCACACAGGTTGTCAAAGTCCGCCGGGCGCCACTGGAAATACCTTCTGCGTGCGTACCAGAGACGCCCGGCAACAGACGTAAGAGCGGCCGCGGACTGTGGCCGCGGAATTAAAATAAAAAAAGTAGATATCTAAGTGTATTCTCTTAACGTAGGTACAAACTAAAGAATAACACCAGCGACAATACCAGTGTAGAAACAGCCACAAACAATAGGGTTGTTACATTTTATTGCCCGCAATCGGCGCCAGTAAACCTCATGATAGCACTCCAGCCCACAATTAAAGGGAAAAGATAAAGACAACGGGTTTTCACGACTCCTTTACCTCATACAAAATTAACGGATTTAAATATGAATCTTGCAGTTACGTACAATATATTGTAAAATACAATAATAATAATATTGTTTACTGTGAAATTTTACACTATCCTATCGTTAGCTTGGAGGTTAGATAGGTTTATTTATTACCTTTTTTTAATTAAAAAGATTACTAATAATCGCAAATATGATTTAGAAGTTACCTAATAACTCTAAAACTGCTTGTGTTAGATGTCGCTTCATATCTAGTGTGGCGGGTGGGATCGAATTCACATTGTTGAAACGCAAGATCGAACGCCTTTATCGACCAGGCTATGTATAGAAGATAATATCATTATTGCAGTCTGAGTTCTACAAAAGCTTTCTAAGTTCTTCAGTTATTGATTGGTGGTAACTCTTGAAATACAGATGCGAAAAACATACTGCTACGGCACTGACGGTAATGTTAATGTTAATGTATATTACATAACATGATATATAGGTAATAGTTGCCGTGTGTGGTCACCTAACGTTTTGTATGGAAAAATGTAACGAAATTTGCTATAATATATATCTTTACATTATGTGTGTGGTAACCTATAGGTACCTTATAAGAGTTACAAAACTTGTATAGCAATTCTGATATTTTCTCTGAATTCATATAACGTTAGGAATAGAGGTAAATTTTGGCGTGTAGGTGACGATTTGATAGAGGGATATATGAAAAAAAATCTCGCTCTATATGCGGAACACACCGCGATCTGATATGAAGCGTGCCCGCATGCCTCACGGTGTTGGAATAGTGTCAAGATATTGTATTACAGAATAGTATCGATACTTTGTATCTACTGATAATCAATTAAAAAAGAGTTCTTTGACACAAAAATCGACATCCAATTACTTATCGGAATGGGACCAAATTGAAATGACCCAGGTCCACCCATTTGGTATTGCCTCTATAACAACAAATACCAAAAAACATAATATAATAAATATTTAAGGGGGCTCCTATACAACAAACGTGATTTTTTTTCTTAAGTATGGATTTCTTTATGTGCGAGTCCGACTTGCACTTTTTTATTTGGCCGGGTTTTTATCATGTGATGACAGTAGTCTGTAAGCGTACCTTGAAATAAATAAACACATATTGTCGATAAAAGAGCCGTTGACATCCCTATTTGTGAATAAAATCGAATAGGATTAATGAATAGCGCGAATTGGTATTTGTACTGGGAAACAGGGTTGCTTCTGCGTGAGCGACCGCGTCCGCAATCACGTAGCGCTGTCAACACGGTCGGTGCTTGCTTTCAGCTTTCAGCTTTCAGTCACACTTTATTTTGTTTTTCCTAATAATTAAAACAACAAGGATATTTAGAACTATAGATAACTAGATAACGCTTAAGCGTGGCATAATCGCCGTTCCCAGTATTTATATAATGCAGTGCTGAATCAGACGTAAACCGTTGAGCAAATTTTGATGAAAATTAACCTGGTCCTGAATTGAGAAATAGGATGCTTTTAACCCGGAAATGTCGGTCCTGTACAAGAATTGGGTTCAAGAAAACTATAGTCATGAAATCTCAATCTAAAACTTAAGTTTAGTATTCTTATCTGTGGTAAGTATAGCTAACACATTGTAATTGATACTCAATGTAGATACGCGTAGGGGTTATTTTTTGTTTTTATTGTTAGTTAAATGTTTTCCTTTGTAGCAAGCAGGTACTTTTCACAGCATGAGCAATTACATTAAACATTAGTCTCAGACACCTTGAGCCACAAAACATATGAACATTCAACAAAAACAAACGTGAGGATTGCCTCTGTAATTTGTCAGATACACCGTTGCCAAAGAGCAAGGCTTTTGCAGATGTGAAAGAACAGATAAGCATCTACCTACACAAAATGATATTAGACATAATATTTTGAACCTTTTTTTTGAAGAATGTTACTTAAATCATAGTTTTGCAAAGACAAGAGTCATATTATATTTTCGATACTATAATTTCCAGACAAAATGTGGGCGTTTAGTTTAGGTCTCTGTAGTGGCGTAGTGGTTACCGATTAGGTTAAGACATTGCAAAGTCGCTGTCGAAATAGCAAGATCGCTCATCCCGCCTCGTTTCTTAAAACTCCTCCGTGCCTTCAATAGCACGTTAATGCAGCCGATCCCCGTTGTCATACCAACGTCTTTGGTAGTATTTACGAGTAGGTAGTTGGAGCCCTAAAAACTACAGAACATCGATATCGCCAATGGGCTGTGAAGGTCAGATGATAGCGGACAATATCGATTTTCAGCCGCTTCGCAGTTGGACTAGAAAGTCGCCCCCTTCGGGATATGGGATAAGGCTCAATGTATGATGTATTAGCACCAACGTATTTTTAAAGGACTTTCTTAAAGGTATTAAAGAGAAACAGATTCTTTGAGGCATCGCGTGGGAAGAATTCACACCGGTGTGGTGGCGTGCGCTTTGCCCCGCTAACGTCTTCTTCAAGGGGGATGAAATATCTAAACGCGAGTCTCTTAATGACTCTCATTTATTTCTCTCCCGAATCTCGTACTGAACGTTCGTAATTATTGCGTTTCCAGTAGGGTTATTAAGTTTTGGTTCGGTTAAAATGACAAATGGCCGCATTTATTCGATGTTCAACTTGATACCTTTGACTAAGGCAGGGCTGAAAATTTAATTTTAGATGATGATATTATGACGTAATTATTTTAATTGTGGCATGCGTAATTATATAAAAGCGATGTTCCTCCGCTTGAAAATGTCACGGAGATAATTTTGTATAAGCTTTTGAAATAAATTTAAGATAAATAGATTTAGGTAAAGAAGTCGCAGAAGAATGAGATGTACGAAGTATCAGATCCTTGATAAATAATAATTCTAGGTTAATTTCAATCATCCCCATTTACAGCAGTCTCGAGGTTTCTAATCCTCAAAATAGAACTTACTAAGCTACAACTGCTAATCTAGTGATTAGAAACAAATAAATAGTACGCTTAGATAGCAGATTAGAGGCAATCCATCTCATTGTCCGTCCCAATCCCATCGCTAATCTTTCTTTCTTTTACTGCCTCTGTACTAAATTCATAAAGTGAAACGGTGTAATAATAATTCAAGCATCAGATACTTCGATCTACAGACATAACGTTCCGTATGATTTACTTATAATAATAGTATAATAGCGTGGATAAAAAAACATTAAGAAATTCCTCCTTAACTAAGGAAACGTATCAATACATCTCCGAAATCCAATTCATATTCACTTACACGCGGTGCACCTCCTCTCAAACGGATGAGGCTCTAGCAAATATACCAAAAGTGCCTGCAAACGGCAATAGGCTCGCCTCCTATTAAGATAAACTTACAAAGTGACTGGCGAAACGTAAGTACAATGAAAGATGTGATTATGTAAACAAGCTGTTACATCCTTTTGGTTTCAAACAAAAGTAAATGATCCCTTACACTCCTGATATATTATTCCGTGTTTCGTGCGTTAATATAATCATATCAGTATATTACTGTCAGCCGTTCAAAGTTTCTAAAGCGTTCTCATACTTTGTGAGAGCTCGAGGCGCAAATCGTGAACTTTACCGAGATAACACAGCTCAACTAAAGCCTACTGTTCTAAGCCCTTCCTCCAAGCCTTCACTGTTTACCGGGCGTGTTGTTCTTTGCAGGTATTAAAATATTTATTGTACGCTTATACTCAGACTTTGGGTGATTATTAATATTGAATCATGTTTTCTTGCTGTTTATATATAGTCTATATACCTACCTAGTTAAGTACTAAGACAACCTATTAATACCTAGGTGGCCCAAGTCATCTAAGAAGGCTCTGAAAAATATCCAAAGTTACTAGTTAACTGTTACAGTACGGAGTAAACTGTTGATATCTTCCATACTGTTTAAAAAATAACAAAGTTAGAATATGTATTGCTTCTAAAAGTAATACAATGAGATGTTCAAAGTTTTCAGTGGGCACAAATCAAAGTGCCACCTATTTAGCCACAAACAAAGAAAGTATTGAAATTAATAATCTGCTGCTCAGGGGCAATTAAAACAAGTGTGATTTTATTCGCATCGTATGTAAAATAATATTTTCGGAAACGTTGATTGCTCTTTTTGTATTTCAACGTGTAGGGGTCATTCCATTCAGACAGAGAGACTACTCTTCCATCCAAAGTTACCATGAAAATATTAAGAAAACATAATTCACTTTTACAAAAACCAACAAAAACTAAACGCGTAAACCGTTGACCAGATTTGGATGAACACTGAAACATAGATAGACCATTTCCTGAAAAACATGGCATATTTAATATTTTATCCCGATTTTTGAATAGGTATATTATTGTCAATCATTTTTGAAAATAGTAAAAAAATTTAGTTCTATTTTAAAATTAAATTACCTAATTAACAATTACATACCTACTCAAATATAGTAAGTTATTATGTAAATAATTACTAATTACCAGATTCCAGTAGCTTTACCTGCGTTTCTAGTTACCGATTGCCATGGTAGGTAAGGTTTACATTATTGACATAAAAAGTAATGATTACAAAGATTTGTATCGTTGAGTAATGCAACTCAGAAGTCCCCAACTGTAATTCACATTCAATACAACTTAAAACACAAAATTTACGTACCATTAAGCAAACGAAGTTATCGTATTGGAAGTCCATGTCATCCGCTGGGTGAGCGGCGGCTTTGTCATGTTGTCACTGTGAAAATCACTCATTAGGAAAACCCACAGGAAAATGAAGGTCTAAAGGGTTTCTCGCTTCGCATCACTTCTTAATTGTGACACATTTTTCAACTGAGTTCACTTTGTTTTGAATATAAAATGATTTTCGTTTGTGTAATTACGGGATAATGATTTAAGGATGTCAAGGGAATTTCAACCATTCTTAAACATGTGAAAATGGAATATTAGGATATAATGAATGGTCGAGGCCGGACATTAAACAATTCCAATATTATTTGACTACTGATATTATTACGCTCGGACTGCAGTGATTTTATTCTGTGTTTTGTAACATCTTTCCAGGCTGTTGGAAGGATAGGTTTGAATTTTCTATTAGTGCTCGGTAACGGCCATAACCTTGTCCCCTATTGCGTGGGACCAAGAAAATTACTGGCAAAGCGTGGGTGTATAATACCCTCGGGAGTATAGGCGTGATGTATGTTTCATATAATTTTTGAATAGCCTCTGTAGGAAAAGTTTTAAATATCATAAGAATTTCTGGTTAAAAAAATATTTGTATGCGGATATTAAGAGCTATGTGTTTTCAAGTTTAGATGAGCATATTCTAAGCATCACCAACAGCAACACTATCCAAATCTTAACTTTATTCTTAACTAACACTACCGAAAATTTAGTTATAATAAGTTTTTATTCCTGAAAGCAAACTATGCAGATTTCCAACCAGAATTAACGCGGGATAGAACCCGACCCCAAAGATGCGGGGTAACACCCGACCACCACGCTGCGGCCAGACAGGCCAAGGTCCGCCGGGCGTCACTGGGAATTCTTTCAGCGCTTACCGAAGGCACTCGGCAATGGACGGTGGGGTGGCCGCGGTCGATTTTTGTTAAAGAGTTAAATAATAGGTGTACATTTATGTAAGTAATGTATAAAGGGTAACATGGGCACCGAACGGCACCCTAAAAGACTGGAACGCTTTATGGTTCATGAAAAAAGTTTATCAAATTTTAATAACATTCCCCACTAGTAAAACAAAACGTCCAATGACTTTGATATTTTGACGGTATTAATTAAAAAATTATAAAGCTTCTGCCACCCCACAGCTATTGTTTGGGGCCACAAAGCATTTATATCGTTGAAAAAGATAAATATGCGAGACGCAGGTAATTGCGTACGCTTTTATTGAGCCGTTGTTTGATTTATAAGGCTTTTATTGTGAAAAACATTTATTGCGCATATGTACGGTATTGACTTAACAATCGAAGTCTTTAATGAACTCGCTTTATTGGAACTTTACGATTCACTGTTTGTGATTTTGATTTAATAAGCTCATTTATCTAACTATTTAAGTACTGGTGTTATGTAAGGTTTAGTTAGTTTGGTAAAGGTGCTCGAGCTATTCAGGAGTTAAGTTTTAGAACAGACTGTACATTGTATTAAATATTATTCAATGCAGAAAATGTATGTGTTGGATGTTTGCTAGTTAGCTACTGTTTACGACAGAATAAAGTATTTGAGTTAGGCTCATTGATTATTAGGTAGGCTGTTTTTTCGAGGTTTCGTACCCAAAGGGTAATACGGGACTCTATTACTAAGACTACGTCCGTCTATCTCTCACCAGGCTGTATCTCATGAACCGTTATAGATGATGTATTTCGGTTGCCGCTATAACAACAAATACTTAATTTAATTACATAAATAGGTATAAATATTTGTCAATATTTATTCGCTTCACGGAAAATATCGAAGTTCAGCCGAATCGTAGTTAGACTGGAAAGCCGACCCTAACTAAGTTGGGAAAAGGCTCGGTGAAAATGTATGAATATTTATTTATAAAAATTACGTTTGTTGTAACTAACGTAATTTTTTTTGCCATTTTTAGAGATAATAGTACGGAACCCAACGTGCGCGAGACCGAGTCGCACTTGGCTCGATTTTGTAGGCTATTCTTCATTTCGGTAATGTGTTCCCATTGGAATTGGAAAAAGAGAAAGCTATTGTCCATTCAGATGGTGATTAGTACTTATAAATGGAATGAAAGCAACCTCTTTTATTTCTCATATAAAAATATGAAGTATGTATATTTTTTATCTATTAATGTTAAACCTCAAAAGGTAAATATTTTCCTCATCATGATAAACCGGCTGGCGGGTTCAGCGATGATTCTCCGTAAAATGCTTCCCTTAGGAAAGTGGTGGTAATTATGATTGAGCACAAAATGGGTAAAAATAAGGTGGAGTATTGTTTCAGACACAATTAGGGTTTGTGGTCCCGGCGGGAATCCCGTCCGGATAAATGCAAGTCAGATAATACGGTGTCGAGTTCATTCTACTCTTTATAATGTAATTTTTTTTTATTGTTGTTGTCATGGTTTTGGAGGTAGGTGATTTTTCATTGATTAGTGATTACATAACACTAAATCACGCGTGTATCACAGACAGGGTGGTCGGTGGCATTTATGTCACCCACATTTTGCTTGTCAATTTGTAACTACCTATTTCAGGGGGCCTATTGTCGTCACCAGCTATCGATACCTATATTTGTTAGCCTATGTGGATTAGTTTTATATCCTCCTTCAATGAAATCCCCCTCTTGAAACATCCTACCTAAAAAAGTTGTTATTTTTTTAATTTTTATTTAATTTTGCATTATACTACTGAGTTACATAAAATTTATTTCTATGTCTGCACTTAAGTGCACAGCCTCGATTACATAAGATATTGTTCATGGGCGCTAATAACTGCGATACAGTTTTATACTAGTGCAGTCATTATCGATTTATATGTAAATGGCTGTTATGTTTATGCTAATAAATAAATTTGCCTGCAAAACTGCGGGCAGGTAAAAACGCCATGGGTCTTAAAGATGTAGCTTAACTCTATTAATTACACTTCCCTATATCTCACTAATACATTATTATTGCAAATAGCTATAAAAACTAAGATGGAACAAAAAATTGTGAATAACATAATGGTAATGAATATAAAAGCATAAGAAACTGACAGATAAGATAGACAAGATATTATAAAGGAAAAATGATAAACAAATAAAGCAGGAACGTGTAAGGGAAGATATTTATAGGAAGAATATGAATGTAAGACATATCAAGACACAGATAAGCACGTATAATATAGGGAACTATTGTTAAATGTGAGGCGATTTTGTGAAAAAATGATTTTAAATAAAATAAATAAATAACCCTCTCTACCTTTCCAATATATTATAGTAATTAGAATATAATACAAAAAGTATAGGATTAATAGAATGAAACAGAAAAAAGATTGTATGAGAGGGATAAAAGTGGAAAATTTAATGAAAGAGCTAGGCTTGGATGAGAGCGTAGGATATGCAATTAAAAATAGTTACTTAATTTATTTTGATTAGGATTACCTAATCAAAATAAATTATTGCTTATTAAAGCACCCTACAAGGACAGCAGGGGTAACTGAAATAAAACATACATTATTATAAGCGCCAAAGTAGGTACGGATAGGCATATGACGTGTAGATTTTTGATACTCGTTTATTAAAAAAACCACCCAAGTGCGTGTCGGGCAACACATAAGTTAGGGTTCCGTACCCATGAAAACCTCTATAACTGCTGAACTTGTTTGTTCAGTAGTCATACCACCCATTATAGTTTTCTTTTAAAGTTCATTAGATGGACTACCATCATGAATTTTTCAAGTTCTTCACGCCAGTCGTTTAGGTTTTTGGGGGGGGTTCGCTCTTTTTTCGCAAAAATAAGCTCTTCAAAGCTAAATATATCGCAAACGGATATGTACTTAAATAAAAAAATCACTTTAGCCACCTCGCAATAAATTTAAAATACCTATCTTATAATACCCCACACGACGGAGTTGATCCCCACTTTACATGTAGGGGAGATAACCCAAAAAAAAATTTTTATTTTTATTTTTATTGTAGCAACAATTGTAGCGACAAAGGTCGGCGTATTAAATATACATATTCATGCAAAATTTCATGTTTCTAACTCTAACCATTTGAGAGTAAAGCCGAGGACGGACATGACGAAACTATAAGGGTTCCGAAACTTTTTCTACGGAACCCTAAAACCCCTGAATGAATATTATTGATACTTTACAACAATATACTTAGTACATTCAGCGACTAATAGTTAGTAGTCAAGGTACTCTACTCCTAATCAATAGGCGCAACCAAACATAACATATAACATAGCATCACGCCTTTTTCCCCGAAAGGGTAGGTAGAGGTGTGCAAACACACCCATATCTCGCCAGCTATATTAGGTCCCATGTAATAGGGGGCGAGCCTATTGCCATTTACCGGGCACAAGTTCCAGACTCTGGGATAATTATCTGGATAAAATTCTAAAGAGAATTATACATTATCCACCAGACCCGGGAATCGAACCCGAGACCTCGAGTGTGGCAGTCCGTACATAGTACCATTGTGCCACCGAGGTAGTCTGGCGCAACCAAATAGTCAATATTGTTGACAACAATGTAGTCGCTCCAAAGGGCGAGACGTTTAAAGTGTCACATAGATAGGTTCAGTCAAAGTGTTTAAAAATATCGTAACATGCTAAACAAATAATAAAAAAAAAATTATGTAATGTAAACCTACGAGTATAATGTACCTGAATGTCCTGAATTATATTGTATTGTTGGACATTCTCACACAACGTCATCTAGCCTAAACTAAGCTATAAGCTTGTGCTATGGGATCTATATAGACAACTGTAATATACATAGAAAACACCCAAACTCCGAAATAAACATTTGTGGATTATTCTGATGTAAGTATATCATTATTGGTATATTATTGTAAAGTTTCAACAGAGTACATTTATGTGGAAATTGGGATGTGCAAACAATTAGGTTATTTTTCAGCTAGTTTTAAATATCTACTTAGTTTGAAAGATTAGGACATAGCACATTAAAAGTAAGTAATTTATGTATGAATTTGCTCAAAACGCTTTCCCATTAAAACATGTCTGCTCATATATAAATTAATATTCACATCAATTTATATCAAGAAAGTCATATTGAATTATCATATCACGCCATTGTGAAGTGTTACTGCAAGGAGCGACGATTATGAATATTAATATGGCGGCGACACTGCAGGTTGGCGGTGTAACGCTAATTCGAATAGACAAAATCCCCCTCGACTCCTAGCGTGGGTATATCTACTGTCTCATAAGGAACTTTACTGTACTGGATATGTTTTACTCGAAAGGTTAATTCAATTCGATTATCAACCAATTTCCAAAAAAGGAGTAGGTTATCAATTCGACTGTATGTTATTTTTATGTTTTTACCTCATATCTTTGGAGCTACTACTTTCCGACTATTATTTGATCCTATTTCGTGTATTTTCTTTATAGTAACACGCTATTTAGCAGCAATTTTCTAATAGATGCCTACTTCGTAAATGAACGACAATTAAACTGTAATTCGGGATTAATAAACCTTTGATATGATTATGTAGAAAGGTAATATTAATACAAGTTCCAAATAGCTCATACTACACAGCTTAGTACTACCTATCACATATGTATTCGCTTAATTTTTATCAAATTTATTTTCGATCTATTTTATTTTATAACTTACCTCTTCACGAACAACAGTTTTACATGCTTCGCTAATTTGTCTCGATTCAGTTCCGCCCGCTTCGATTCTATTGCTTCTCAGATAAAGCCGTAATTAAGGGCCTTCTCAATCGATTAAGTTAAGCCGAGTTTAAATAGACGTTAACTCCGAGAGAAAGGTTTACTCCGGCGTGAAATGACATTAGGTTTTCGCGCGTTTTATGCGACTTGAGACGAGACGAGACGCTAAGAAAGGGGGATTTAATGGAAGATTGACTTAATTAGGTAGCGCTGTAAATTAGCTCAAGTATTTTTGATTGATACGACTTAAAGAGATTTGTAAGTTTACGAGGATTTATTCCGTTAAGCTTTTAATAGGTTAACTTTTTGGGAGCTTAAATATCTAACTTTAAAGAGTTAAAAAGATGAAACAGTGAATAAGTAACTGTAACACCTGAAATTATCTTTAAGTTGATTTAAAATTCTAAGTAGATTTGTGTCAAACTAATATTAGATACCTACATTAAAAAGTTTTAGAAACGGTTTTAAGTTATAAGTTCATCCACGAGGATGTGCGTCATAGTTCTTTCCAATCGATGTAATGTTTTACCATGGGTGTAATTTTTTTTCTTCTTATAGTAGCTTACCAAATTCCTACCTAGTCATAGTTTCCTAATTATATCTATTGCCAAAGATTTGCGTAACATATATCGGATATATTGCATATCGACGGTGGAAAGGCAAAACAAATGAAACTCCACTTTGGTCGAAAATGAGTTTTATATATAGTTTGATAGAGTTTTGAAATCTCTATCGATCTGTCTAGGTTAGAAGTCTGGTAGGAAGCACTTTTTGGCGTTTCATTTAAAGTACAAAAGGGGGTATTTTAAAAATACCCTACCTTTAAACGACCGTTTTATGATATATTTCTTTAACAATGTCAATAAATTAATTTTAAAATATTGTAAGTGACTTTTAAGTTAATGACCGAACCTATTTTTCTACAAAGAACCCACATCATGCAATTTACCCTTCCAAATTAATTTTGAATTTGGTCTTTCAATGCTTTTTCCCCGATAAGTTATGTCTTAACGTGTCGTAACACGTATTGTTCCTCGAAAGTAAAGTACCAGTCATAGCGTTTCAGTTGTTATTCCCTTCCTACTTTTTAATAAGAATGTCGTATCAGTTACTTTTACGGGCATAAATAATATTGCCAGAGGGAAATCATGTAAAAAAAAAATAAAAAAATATTTTTTTGATTAATTAATTGAGTAATCATTTACTGTGTAATAAATAAGGCTACAAGTCCTTTATCATCAATAAAATTAAAAATTATTATGTACACGACACAATCTTCAACAAATCTTCAACAATTTCATGAAGGAGATATCTATCGAAATAAACAAGATCAATTACCTAAATCCCATTCCCTTAAATTGCACAACATTTAAACTTCATAATCGCATAAGATCAATAAATTAAATAGCGATCTAAAAATATAACAGACATCGTACATAAAAGTATCTTTCATATTGTTTATTTTTCATCGAAGTGAATTGATGCATTTATCCTTCTATGTTTTTAATTTGGTTTGGTATTTAAAATAATTTTTCCCTCCCATTTTTACGGAGATATGGTGAATGAATTAATTTGTCCTTTCAAGTTTCTTTTCTTGAAGGCCTATGAAGTGTTTTTCCCTGCTTACTCAAAATGTCATATACATGAAACGCCACGTTTTTCTTAATTGATTGACTTTAATTAATTCATATTAAATACAAAATGTACAGCACAAAAAACTGAATCCACTGACAATTAAAAAAAAATCCATTAATAAACAAAGAAGTTATCATCATTTTTGTTAAAATTTAAACTTTAAACAGCTCTGCTGAACAAATGGCCAAATGGCGTTTCATTCGTTTCTCCTTTCCACCGTCGATATAATTTATCTTATGAAAATCACACAAACACATATCACGCCTATATCCCCGAAGGGGTAGGCAGAGGTGCTTTACACACCCACAATTTGCCAGTATTTTTAGTACCACGTAATAGGGGGCAAGCCTATTGCCGTCACCGGGCACATTTATGATAGGTTTTGTCCAAAATGGCCGAATGAATTTAACAAAAAGTAGCAGCTATACTGTTATTTTGAAAAAATTTAAACCCGTTCTCTTGCGCTGAAATGTTGATTAAAGGCAACAAAATCTTACGTGCCAGCTGCTATCGCACAGCTAATTACAGTCCTGGGCATCTTGGACTATACTGACTGCCATAAATGTTTGTACGAGTACCGGGACCAACGGCTTAACGTGCTCGCCGAGCCACGGCGGGGTCTTCATGTCTTAAGAAATGGTTACCCATCCTAAGACCGGCCTGACATTGTCGGTTACCACTAGACCACGGGCCCCTCAGGTATATTCGTAAATAAAAAATAGGTACTTAAAATTACTAATTAATATTAGTTAATTAATCGTAATATCCAGAAATAATGAGAATATAAATATAGAGTTGACTTACATTCTTAAGATTATTATCAAAAGCATTTGACCCCACAAACGCAAAGTTAGCACGTTTTTAACACTTTCCGTGACAGCAGGCAGTTTCGTAATATTCTTATAATTAAGCAAGCATTCTTTGTAATGTGGTTTATTAATAATTTAGTTAATGCTTTGACAGGGTACTTCCGTTTCAAGTGCGCTTACCCTTTTAACTACAGTAAAGGGTTGTTCAAACAGGGCTGCTATTGAAGAAATATCGATACTCGTAAGTTGGTAAAAGTACTATTTAGGCGTGATATTAAGTTGTCAAGTATTTAGTAGACAAAAACTGGTTAAGAGTGGAAGTATACATAATTTACCACTGACTACCCCTAGGGGAAAACAAGGTGTGATACGTATATATGTACGAGTATGTAGTAGGTACTGTAAGACTGAATTTATTATATTTCTATTCAATACATAATAATATATTCAATACAATGGCCGGAATAAGGAATACGTAGGTTACACTATAAGTTTTGCGTAACTTAAAAAAACAACATGTTAAAACCAAAATATTATGTTTATTGCTTTTCAAAATACTCTCCTTTACATTTTAAACATTTTTTCATGCGATCTAACCATTTTTTAAAACAAGAGGAAGACATAGATCTGAAGGCATGTTTTCTACTTGCTGATTGAACGCTGACTCTGCCTCTTCGGAGTTGGTAAAAGTGAAACCTCTCATCAAATCTTTGATATTGGGGAAAATACAGAAATCACAGGGTGCTAGGTCGGGGCTATGCGCAGGATGGGTGACGAGTTGTACTTTTTCGGAAGCTAAAAATGACTTTGTTGGCTTGTTGGCCGTGTGTGAAGAAGCGTTGTCATGATGTAGGAGAACGCGGCTTTTGGGTCGTCTTTCGCGAACTTTTTCTAACACCCTGGGTAAACAAATGGTAGAATACCACTTGGCATTAACACTCTTTTGATCTTCAACTGGAATTGTACAGATGGGAAAAAATACGCCGTAGCTGAGAAAAAAAATCATTTTTTTACCAACGTTTCTCGCCTGCTTCACTTTTGTTGGCTTGTTCTCATTTTCAAACACCCATTCACAAGATTGCTGTTTTTTTTCGGGTTCAAAACAATAAATCCACGTTTCGTCTCCTGTGACAATGTCATAAACAGCATTAGGATGTCCGTGGTCGTACTTCAGTAGCATCTGTGAGCACCATTCCACGCGAACCCGCTTCTGCTCCGCTGTCAGTTCATGAGGGATCCAACGACAACAAAGTTTCCGAACTTTCAAGTCTTCGTGTAAAATTTTCTGGATTTAACTCACACCAATCCCCAATAGTCGTCAAATTGTCTCATAGATAATCCGCGGGTTTTCTTCAATTAACCGCTTAACGTAGCCACATTATTTTCGTTGACGGCAGTTGAAGGCCGCCCTTCACGAAATTCGTCATGTAAAGAAACTCGACCTCTCTCAAATTCAGCAAATCATGGTCTCACGGTGCTCAAACAAGGTGCTTCTCTCCCAAAAGCATCTTGAAGACGAGCGGCACAGTCTTGCGGAGAGAGAGAACTTTTAGAATCATAAAAAATCATCGCTCTAAAATCTTTTCGACTTAATTCCATTTTCGTTGCATACGTAGAACTTTGACGTGTGATAAAAAACAATTGACAAATGATTTCCCGCCAATTGTTTTTTTTTATTACTAAGAAGGTTGCAACGTTTAAAAAAATATAACATTCGAAATTCAAATAGTTCCGATTAGCTAGAAGTGCAAAACTTTTAGTGTGCCCCATGTATTACAATCCTCAACTGATCAGAAGCATTGCTTATTATTTTTTTGCACACGAATAAAACATTTTGTGTTTAATATTTACAAAATATTGTTGTATTTTTTTTATTAGTAGTGTACTGATACCAGCGGTCCCAACTCCGCCAGGATCTCATGGAGTCATGGAGGGTGCGACTTGAGCAACCCAAGGGGGGTGCCACCATCATCGCGGCGGTGAGACCGATCATGGACGATTGGCTGCAGAGACGACGACACCGCACTCCACACGTTGGTGGAGTGCTCAGCGTGGGCGAGTCAGCGCCGGGACCTCGTAGTGGGTCTGGGCGTGGATACCCTCTCGCTGGGGACCATGCTTCAAGCCATGGTATCCAGCGGGAGTAGGTGGAACGCGGCCGTGTCCTTCTGCGAGCAAGTCATGCTCGCGAAGGAGGCGGCCGGGAGGGAGAGGGAGCGTACCCTCCCCGCCGAGTTCCGTAGTTGGCGGCCGGGCCGCCCCAGACTACGCGACTACGCCCAAGACTATCGTCCTCCATGATCGGGGCCTGAGGATGGCGGGATCGCCACCTACCGTCCTTACAGAAGCAGGCTAGAAGGGTTGCGTGCTGCGGGGCCTTTGCCCCATAGCACGCAACCAGATTCACTCACTGACGCGGGATAAAACCCGACCCCAATGACGCGGGATTCTCGTCCCGACCAAACACCCGCAGAGACCACAGAGGTGGTCAAAGTCCGCCGGGCGCCACTGAACATACCCTCTGCTAGCAACCAGAGACGCCCGGCAACGGACGTTAGAGCGGCCGCGGCCTTGGGCCGCGGAAGTAAAAAAAAAAGTAGTGTACTGATTTATTTACCAATATCAATTTGTTTAACTAGAACCAACTTATTAATATGTTTATGTCAAAAAATAATTAAGTACTTTTAAAACCTAAACATAATTCTACCCATCACTAAATTAGTATTGCGTGACGATGCCACGACATTTATGAACAATTTAGTAAATGTTGTACGAAATGTCAGTTTGACCTTATGCTAAGTGTACCGCTACTGAATTATTCTGTAAGTACCTGTTTGATCTTTATGAGCTGCCCTTTATGTATGATTGCTGTCAATTTAGTTCAATATGCTGTGTACATTTTTGATGTTTGCATATTATGGTATAACGGGAAATATCATTTACCGACATGAATCATTCTGGTATATCTAAGTACCTTCCTACTTAGATATGCCAGAATTATTGAATATAAATAGGTATGTATCTCTATTTTTTCACGCCATCACGCGTCAGGAGTAAGATCCTAAAATAAAGTTATTATGTAACAAGAAACAAGAGTGTTAACATGGAACATTAGAATATTTAAAAATATCTAACGATCATAGTTTTCTATTGTAATTTTCTTTTGACAATAAAAACTGATCACAATAATAAATTATCCTGTGGGAATTGGGAAAGAGAAAACACTGGGCCGAGGGATAAGAGGGATCTTTATGCGAAGCGTGAAGAGGCACATCACTAGGACGTCCAGTTGGGGACCATTTTCTATAGTATTTCTGTGTACTATGAGAGTCGCCTACAATAGCCAGACGTAACCACAACTAACCATCAGGAGGGCGGCGTCAATTTGTCGACCTCAATTTATACCTATATAAAAAAAGCTGTAAGTACGATACTTTAAAACGTTTTATATGAATTTCATTTCTATGATTTTTTATCATGTACCTAGTTAGGTACTTAGTGACCAATTTGATGACAGTGTTTTGGGCTCAAAGTTCAGTAAAATGTTCTACTTAATATACAAAAAAATGTTAAACAAATTCCCATCTCAATTATAAAGCAGTAAATTTCCATGTTAAAACAGATAAGTTATTCTAAAGTGTAGCGACTCGTTAGTTCGCCAGGTGCACTTAATGTGCTTTTTTAAATTTGCTTCATGAAACTTGTTTGTGTTGGAAAATATACTGTAGACTTTTAAGGTTTCTTTTAAGAAGTTTGCATTTGTATTTGTGTATAATAAAGACTATTTACTATGCAATTCTAGTTGGAATATGAAACAATACAAGTACAAATAAGTACATACCTACCTATTATTCGCACTTTTCATGATTTTGTTGTAGGTTAATTTTAGATTCGTATTAAATACTAGCAATGATAACTAAAATTCAATCGAATACATACAATATAATAAATATTGCTGGAACTAACTTTAAAACATGAGAGGAGATAGCGTTACCGTTTTTATGCGAATGTTAATTGGACTATGCCTAGTCGGTAGTGTGATTCATTTTACATGTAAAACGCAGCACATACCCCACTTACTGTTAAGGCAATAAATGAGACTGGGAATCTGTATGATAGTAGAAGATACTTACACTTTTTAATTTCTCACAAAAGTGATACATAAAATACATCATTTAACAAATAATCATAACTCTCGATTAAACAGATTAACGCCTTTGTGGAAGAGATAAATAAAACCTGTATAAATCATCCATCTGGACAAACTGGGTGCATGGGAGTCCTACCAACATCTTGGTAGAGACCAACCACACTTCTGGCTGGTTCTGCTCCGGTAAGTGGTAATAGGCTCGCCTCCTACTACGAAAGACCTACAAATTAACCCGTCGGCTGTCTGAGAACAAATCTTGCAAATAGATAAATCAATATTTTTGGACATTCTCACACAACGTCATCTAGCCTAAATTAAGCTAATATAAGCTTGTGCTAGGATGGATCTAGAGGACTGATAAACATACTTATATTTTTCTAAATACACATACATATTATACATAGAAGACACCCAAACTCCGAAACAAATATAAACAAAGCTGAAATTTAAAAAAGATTCCTTCGAGCCGGATTTGAACCAGCGACCTATGGATATCAAATTATTTACACACTACAGTCCACCGCTCTACCAACTGAGCTATCGAAGGTATACAAGATATATTAAATACGCAAACCACTTCAAGTATCATTACATTCGTTGTTAGGTAATACAGTGAGTTGCAACATTAAACAACATACAAGGTTGTACCAGAGGCTTGTATATTAAGGCGTGTACACACTGACGCAATGTACCTTGCAATGTACCACGCAATGATAGAATTTGCCGTCCACATTGTTGTAATCCTGCAATGCAATAGAATTCGCATAGTGTGTACATCTTGCGGGCGCGAACAGTGCACACTAGGCGCACGAACAAAGCATTACAATGTGCGCGCCGAACGTCGCCATTTGTCGATTTTCAGAGGGGCGCGCAGAGTGCACGCAGTTCCAGCGGACTGTGGAACGCGCGCGAACACCAAATATCATCAGTGATTAATCACGGCATATAATTTGTCGCTGTTTGTTACCGGTGACAAATAAATGCATGGTCACTTTTGTTGCCTGCTCACTAAGTACCTACTCACCTGTCAGTAGCTAAAGAATATTCAAAATGCTATAATTTGAAAAGTTGCGTACTAATTGTGCAGCAAGTGTAATTCATGCGAAAAATCACATGATTTATAACCCGCTATTGTGATTTCATTACTTTAGTTCGTGCGCGCGTCCTTTCATGTAACATTGTATGTTGCGTTGCGTAAATGTGTAGGTACGCAACTTTAGAGAATTTATTTTACAACTAGTTGTTACCTGCGGTTCTGCTTATGTGGGGTAGCTTACTTGTTCCTACTTCCCTTGGTTATCTACATATTACAGTACGCGGGTAACAGTGCAGCTATAGCACCTATAATGAAACATTTAAAAACTTGTAAACAACAAAATACCGACTTAAAACACCGGAATATTTGTCAGAATGGAACCAAATTGAATCGAAACTATACGGAAAGAAAAAAAATACCAAAAGTCGGTTCACCCAGTAGAAAGTTATATAAAAAAAAAATTGAGAAACTGCATTTTCTATGAAGACCTTAAAAATAAATAAAACCAACATTCAACCGATTCAAAACATAAAAAAAATATTTTGATTCGCAATACTTTAAAAAAAAATGTAGGTTGTCGTACAACATACATATAACTGGCTATGGTTACCTAATTTCAATAAACCAAAATATTTTATCATCTGTATAAACAAATAATTTTCATTAGAAATCTTTATTTAATCGACATCGAATCGAATTTGTTACAGATTTATTCCGGTAAATATTACATGATAAATATTTTTACAAGTTAAATACTTATACAGTTTTTAATCAAAATGATTGTGTAAATATCCATGTCAGTTAAAAAACAACTACTTTCCAACACTTAGTCTATTTTTGTAATGGACAGGTGTATTTAACTATAATTAAATTCTTGCCCAGTATAATTTTAGTCTAACAGTCGAGTTACTTAACACATAGTTTTAGTTATATCCGTGAGTAAGTGCTGTAACTCACGGTCAAAATTCTTGGGGAACTCGTTAGGGAATACTCGTCCGATATAAGACGGGTACGGAAACGGCACGACAATCAACCCTTAGCCGCGACAGTTTCTATTCAAATTAGCCGCTATCTCACCACAATACCAACGTTCCTTATTCAAATTAACGACTATATTATCTTCATGTTTTGCGACCATTGCCGGTTATGTTCTTAATCGATTTTATGTAGCAGAAGTGACGGAACGATGGGGTTTTCTCTAGTGAATTTAAACGGTATGTTTGGTGGTGGTTCAGTATTATCAATGCTGGCCATCTAAACAGTAGACAACACGTCTGTGTCAGTCTGTTTCCGGACTTGAATGTCGTTTGCGTCGTTAAAACAAAATGCAAGCGAATAAAATTTCTATTTTATTTAGGTTCGTTTTTAGTTAGACTAGGCATGTTGAAAATACTACTATTTTAACTAATTACTAACAGTTATTTTGGATCTGAGTGCTAATTTTTGAACATTAATTAAGTATCTACTTATGATACTAATAGATGATTGCATACTTTATTGTTACTATAAAATATTACCTGCTATAGTCTGTGATAGTTTTCCAAATTCTACAGGAATACATTGCCGGGATAAAAAGTAGCCCTATTTTACTTCTGAATAAAATAGCTTTCTAATCGTGAAATAATTATTAAAGTTATAGACTGATTACACTACTGATTACATATCAGTATTAAAGTAAAGTAAGCAGTAAAGGTAAAAGTACTGATGGTTCAATATTATCGTGATTATATTATAAAGTACATAATAAAAATTGTAAAAATAGTAAATAAACGTAATAAATAGTATAAGAAAACATAGTTATTTAATATATTGTATATTATATGCAAATAGCTATAAAAACTAAGATGGAACAAAAATAAAATGTGAATAACATAATGGTAATGTATTCATTACCATTATGTTATTCACATTTTAAATAAAATAACAAAAAAACGAAAGTACGAGAAGGATAATAGTGGAAAATTGAATGAAAGTGCTAGGCTTGGATGAGAGCGTAGAATATGCAATTCAAAATAGTTACTTAATCTCTTATTTTGATTAAAAATCACCCTGCAAGGACAGCAGGGTTAAGAGCGTATCGTGACATTATCATATTATGCGTTATCATATCTTTATCATGTTTTGAACTTGTGCAAATGGACCACTCACATTCTGATTGTAATTTTAAAGATTGCGTGACCTTAATAGTAATGTCATATCGGCTTTATCGATATTCTTATTTATAACATAACAACAAGAACATTGATTTGCTTTTACTAGGTAGATACTATTCTTAGAAGATAAAGATATTTTTTTTTTGATTGAATTATTTCATTCATCCCTTGACTCATACTTTTGGCTACTGGTGAAACTTGTTTTAATTTGATGGCTATTTATTTATTGTACTAGAGGAAGCCCACGGCTTCGCCCGCTCGAAAAAGTTTATAAATGGTTCCTGGTTCCCGCCGGCACACTTTATAGGGATAAAAAGTAGCCTTGTCAGCCAGTCAAAATTCTGTTAAAATCGGTCCAGCTGTTCCAGAGATTAGCCGGAACAAACAGACAGGCAAAAAAAATAATATTTTTTATACAAGTACCTTACTTATATAATTTCATACGCATTTATTAAAAAAGCAGTTAATTTAATATTACACACAGACACTTCAAATTTATTTATCTGTATGGATTTCTTAAGGATAGTACGGCAACAGATGAGCGGTACTAAGGGACCCTAGCATATCCATTGTCCAAGTCATTCTAACTTGCATGTGGGAGCTCCTTCTGACTGACGAAAGAGGCTCTATTAAAAATAATCCAAGTTATTGCTAACGTAACTGGGAAATAGCCACTCTATACTCACCAAAAATAGCTGCGAAAAACCACAAGATGTATGGGTTTTTCGGGTATTTGACAGGAAAACCACTATATCGTAAAAACTGTCGTTTATTGTTTGTAGGTATATAGATAGATGTTCTGAGTCGCACTTAGAATTATGTGAGTACACTGTAAAATAATGTCTAATTAGCGCGTTGCGGCGGTATAGTAACGACTACTTTCTCTCGATTACTACGGCATTTATTAATACCGTAGAAAAGTGCTGTACGAGCATTAATAATTGGCTCGTACATATTGTAGTACGTAGATCGACTTTGCAATAACTACGTCGTATGTAATATACCTTTTCGCTGGCCTTACTTTATGCAGAGTGTATTTGGAGGCCTTCTAGTCGAATGTATTTGCGTAATGATATTACGTAGGAAAGATGTTTTTGAAAGGTACACTAGTGTTTACACTTTTTACATTACACCTTCGATAGCTCAGTTGGTAGAGCGGTGGACTGTAGTGTGTAAATAATTGGATATCCATAGGTCGCTGGTTCAAATCCGGCTCGAAGGAATCTTTTTAATAAATAAAAATAATAATAATAAAAAAAAAAATCTTTTATTTTCAGGCGGCTCAAGGCCCATATTGTGTGAATTGTTCAAAATATGACGCGGCGCGACGGGAACGGGAAAAAATCCAAATTACCACGCGGACGAAGTCGCGGGCGACCACTAGTAAGTAAATAAATTCAGATCTAATTTAAATTCAATTTACAAATCCAACATTTAATTAAATTAAATTAAATTAAATTAAATTAAATTCAATCCAATCCAATCCAATTCAAATTCAATTCATAAATCCAATTATTAGATAAAATTAATATCTTTTCGCCGCCTGCAGTCTCAAATCGTTCAGACTCAATTCGTTTATTGATAAGGGTGAAAATCGAACAAAAAAGGTCGTCTGAATGATCTGGAGCCAACAGGCGATCTGTCAGTGTGTGTGGTTAACACACTTTTTTGAAATTTACTGTGACATAATTTGCTATCGACAAACTCTTTTGAGATATTATGGTTAGGGGGTAGATGGATGCCACAGAAGAAATTCACCTTCACTAGTATAATTTACTCAAGCTTACTATAAGACGTGTCCTTCTGCGAGCAAGTCATCCAACTCAGAACTCCAAACTCATAAATCACTTGTACATGGGGCACACTAAAAGTTTTGCACTTCTAGCTAATCGGAACTATTTGAATTTCGAATGTTATATTTTTTTAAATGTTGCAACCTTCTTAGTAATAAAAAAAAACAATTGGCGGGAAATCATTTGTCAATTGTTTTTTATCACACATCAAAGTTCTACTAAGTTCTACTAAGTATGCAACGAAAATGGAATTAAGTCGAAAAGATTTTAGAGCCATGATTTTTTATGATTTTAAAAGCTCTCTCTCTCCGCAAGACTGAGCCGCTCGTCTTAAAAATGCTTTTGGGAGAGAAGCACCTTGTTTGAGCACCGTGAGGCGATGCTTTGCTGAATTTGAGAGAGGTCGAGTTTCTTTACATGACGAATTTCGTGGGCGGCCTTAAACTGCCGTCAACGAAAATAATGTGGCTACTGTTAAGCGGTTAATTGAAGAAAACCCGCGGATTACCTATGAGACAATTCGAGGACTATTGGGGATTGGTATGTGTCAAATCCAGAAAATTTTACACGAAGAATTGAAAGTTCGGAAACTTTGTTGTCGTTGGATCCCTCATGAACTGACAGCGGAGCAGAAGCGGGCTCGCGTGGAATTGTGCTCACAGATGCTACTGAAATACGACCACGGACATTCTAATGCTGTTTATGACATTGTCACAGGAGACGAAACGTGGATTTATTGTTTTGAACCCGAAAAAAAACAGCAATCTTGTGAATGGATGTTTGAAAATGAGAACAAGCCAACAAAAGTGGCAGTGGTTGGAAAAAAATGATCGCGTTTTTTTTCTCAGCTACGGGTCCCATCTGTACAAATCCACTTGAAGATCAAAAGAGTGTTAATGCCGAGTGGTATTCTACCATTTGTTTACTCAGGGTGTTAGAAAAAGTTCGCGAAAGACGACCCAAAAGCCGCGTTCTCCTACATCATGACAACGCTTCTTCACACACGGCCAACAAAACAAAGTAATTTTTAGCTTCCGAAAAAGTACAACTCGTCACCCACCCTGCGCATAGCCCCGACCTGTATTTTCCCCAATATCAAAGATTTGATGAGAGGTTTCACTTTTACCAACTCCGAAGAGGCAGTGATAGCATTCAATCAGCACGTAGAAAACATGCCTTCAGATCTGTGGTCCTCCTGTTTTAGAAAATGGTTCGATCTCATGAAAAAATGTTTAAAATGTAATGGAGAGTATTTTGAAAAGCAATAAACATAATATTTTGGTTTTAACATGTTGTTTTTTTAAGTTACGCAAAACTTATAGTGTGACCTACGTATATCAACATTTTTTAAATAATATTTACTTACAAACTTATAAAAAGTAAGGTATGAAATGGATAATATAACCCTCTATGTATAAAAATTGAAACCTCAATAACAATGGTAACACGCAAATTGGAATCATTTATAAACATTATTAAGTGTTCCCATATTCACTTTTAATTACAGAATTGCGCTTAACATACATAAACCTAGAAATTTATTGATAATTAGCGGAAGAAGCCTTGGCTTCTCCCGTGACAAATCATATATTAAAACCTTCCTCGAGAACCACTCTATCCAATACTGAAGCAGCATGAAAATCGGTGCAGTATAGTTTTTGAGTTTATTACGAACAGACAGACAGACAGACACTGGGGATGACTTTTTTATATAATATGTAGTGATGAATATTGTTATAGGGTGTTAAACTAGGTCACTGTTAAGAGTCACTGAATTCGAAGGTATATTAGAGTAAATAAATAATATAATCACTTTCAAAATAAATATGAAAAGGAAGTGGAAAAAAAGATTCCTTCGAGCCGGATTTGAACCAGCGACCTATGGATGTCAATACTATTTTAATGCCAACTACAGTCCACCGCTCTACCAACTGAGCTATCGAAGGTATATTAGAGTAAATAAATAATGTAATCACTTTCAAAATAAACATGAAAAGGAAGTGGAAAAAAAGATTCCTTCGAGCCGGATTTGAACCAGCGACCTATGGATGTCAATACTATTTTAATGCCAGCTACAGTCCACCGCTCTACCAACTGAGCTATCGAAGGTATACGAATATAATGTAAAACGTTCCACTACTGAGTTACGTATAAGTAATTGCAAGGTGAAAGTTGCTCTACTTTGGCAGGTCGCGAAAGCATGCGCACGCGCTCGCACCTACATTTCTGACCTTAATATGTGACGTCATATTTTGTTTACATTGTATAACTAACGTAATACTCACAATCTTAATATTGATTATATTTTATAAATATTATTTAGAAATGAGAATGAATGATGAGTATTTATTTCTTTGGGATCTTTTTAGGGTCCGTACCCAAAGGGTAATACGGGAATATAGGGTTCCCGTTTTACTGAGACTTCACTGTCCATCCGTCCGTCTGTCTTGAGCTGTATCTCATGAAACGTGATAGTTAGAAAGTTGTAAAATTAAACATTTTATGTAACTATCTGTTGCCTCTATAACAACAAATAATAAAAAAACAGAATATAATAAAGTAATGGAAGTAAGATGTTCAAACTTTTTAAAATAATTGCATCATTCTCGCAAAAATATAAGACATTAAAACGTCGACAAAAACGAGGCATTCTCAAGACTGTGAAATGAAATGATTTATTTATTTGTATAGGTCACTAAATGGCTCTTACAAACGTCAGTAAGTACTTAAAATAAAAAATGTCATTGCTTCTATATTTGCATGTACTGCCAGATTCGCAAAGCAATAAGTAGAACCGAGAGAAAGAACCTGGTAATAAAACTCTCGGTCACTCTTTTCAAATAATTGACTCATTTACACATTTTCTTAAGACTAAATGTGGACGAATGTACATTGGTCTCGTGTCAAAATCAAAACGAGTGTATAACACAAAAAAAAATTATGGTAGTCTAAGTACGGCATTTTAGGAGGTACCTGCACCATGCTCAAGCCAGACACTTTTATCATTAAGGTAATCAACTGTCTTATAATATGCTTTTTGACATAAAGTGGTCTTTATAAAGGTTTTAAATTTATTGTCGGGCATACAAAGGACCGATTCAGGCAATTTATTATAAAAGCGTATACCTGCCCCCTTGAAAGAATGGCTAACCTTGCTAAGCCGATAACACGGAGGGAGTAGTTTATTTTTATTACGTAGATTTCTGTCTGTAACGTCACTTACTTTAGTATAGCTAGATATATTTTTCCTGACATACAGTATGTTATCAAATTTATATTGGGAAGCTACAGTTAAAATATTAACATATTTAAATCGCTCCCTAAGAGAATCTCTTTTACCTAAACAATAAATGGCACGGACTGCCCTATGTAATATACCTTTTCGCTGGCCTTACTTTATGCAGAGTGTATTTGGAGGCCTTCTAGTCGAATGTATTTGCGTAATGATATTACGTAGGAAAGATGTTTTTGAAAGGTACACTAGTGTTTACACTTTTTACATTACACCTTCGATAGCTCAGTTGGTAGAGCGGTGGACTGTAGTGTGTAAATAATTGGATATCCATAGGTCGCTGGTTCAAATCCGGCTCGAAGGAATCTTTTTAATAAATAAAAATAATAATAATAAAAAAAAAAATCTTTTATTTTCAGGCGGCTCAAGGCCCATATTGTGTGAATTGTTCAAAATATGACGCGGCGCGACGGGAACGGGAAAAAATCCAAATTACCACGCGGACGAAGTCGCGGGCGACCACTAGTAAGTAAATAAATTCAGATCTAATTTAAATTCAATTTACAAATCCAACATTTAATTAAATTAAATTAAATTAAATTAAATTCAATTCAATCCAATCCAATCCAATTCAAATTCAATTCATAAATCCAATTATTAGATAAAATTAATATCTTTTCGCCGCCTGCAGTCTCAAATCGTTCAGACTCAATTCGTTTATTGATAAGGGTGAAAATCGAACAAAAAAGGTCGTCTGAATGATCTGGAGCCAACAGGCGATCTGTCAGTGTGTGTGGTTAACACACTTTTTTGAAATTTACTGTGACATAATTTGCTATCGACAAACTCTTTTGAGATATTATGGTTAGGGGGTAGATGGATGCCACAGAAGAAATTCACCTTCACTAGTATAATTTACTCAAGCTTACTATAAGACGTGTCCTTCTGCGAGCAAGTCATCCAACTCAGAACTCCAAACTCATAAATCACTTGTACATGGGGCACACTAAAAGTTTTGCACTTCTAGCTAATCGGAACTATTTGAATTTCGAATGTTATATTTTTTTAAATGTTGCAACCTTCTTAGTAATAAAAAAAAACAATTGGCGGGAAATCATTTGTCAATTGTTTTTTATCACACATCAAAGTTCTACTAAGTTCTACTAAGTATGCAACGAAAATGGAATTAAGTCGAAAAGATTTTAGAGCCATGATTTTTTATGATTTTAAAAGCTCTCTCTCTCCGCAAGACTGAGCCGCTCGTCTTAAAAATGCTTTTGGGAGAGAAGCACCTTGTTTGAGCACCGTGAGGCGATGCTTTGCTGAATTTGAGAGAGGTCGAGTTTCTTTACATGACGAATTTCGTGGGCGGCCTTAAACTGCCGTCAACGAAAATAATGTGGCTACTGTTAAGCGGTTAATTGAAGAAAACCCGCGGATTACCTATGAGACAATTCGAGGACTATTGGGGATTGGTATGTGTCAAATCCAGAAAATTTTACACGAAGAATTGAAAGTTCGGAAACTTTGTTGTCGTTGGATCCCTCATGAACTGACAGCGGAGCAGAAGCGGGCTCGCGTGGAATTGTGCTCACAGATGCTACTGAAATACGACCACGGACATTCTAATGCTGTTTATGACATTGTCACAGGAGACGAAACGTGGATTTATTGTTTTGAACCCGAAAAAAAACAGCAATCTTGTGAATGGATGTTTGAAAATGAGAACAAGCCAACAAAAGTGGCAGTGGTTGGAAAAAAATGATCGCGTTTTTTTTCTCAGCTACGGGTCCCATCTGTACAAATCCACTTGAAGATCAAAAGAGTGTTAATGCCGAGTGGTATTCTACCATTTGTTTACTCAGGGTGTTAGAAAAAGTTCGCGAAAGACGACCCAAAAGCCGCGTTCTCCTACATCATGACAACGCTTCTTCACACACGGCCAACAAAACAAAGTAATTTTTAGCTTCCGAAAAAGTACAACTCGTCACCCACCCTGCGCATAGCCCCGACCTGTATTTTCCCCAATATCAAAGATTTGATGAGAGGTTTCACTTTTACCAACTCCGAAGAGGCAGTGATAGCATTCAATCAGCACGTAGAAAACATGCCTTCAGATCTGTGGTCCTCCTGTTTTAGAAAATGGTTCGATCTCATGAAAAAATGTTTAAAATGTAATGGAGAGTATTTTGAAAAGCAATAAACATAATATTTTGGTTTTAACATGTTGTTTTTTTAAGTTACGCAAAACTTATAGTGTGACCTACGTATATCAACATTTTTTAAATAATATTTACTTACAAACTTATAAAAAGTAAGGTATGAAATGGATAATATAACCCTCTATGTATAAAAATTGAAACCTCAATAACAATGGTAACACGCAAATTGGAATCATTTATAAACATTATTAAGTGTTCCCATATTCACTTTTAATTACAGAATTGCGCTTAACATACATAAACCTAGAAATTTATTGATAATTAGCGGAAGAAGCCTTGGCTTCTCCCGTGACAAATCATATATTAAAACCTTCCTCGAGAACCACTCTATCCAATACTGAAGCAGCATGAAAATCGGTGCAGTATAGTTTTTGAGTTTATTACGAACAGACAGACAGACAGACACTGGGGATGACTTTTTTATATAATATGTAGTGATGAATATTGTTATAGGGTGTTAAACTAGGTCACTGTTAAGAGTCACTGAATTCGAAGGTATATTAGAGTAAATAAATAATATAATCACTTTCAAAATAAATATGAAAAGGAAGTGGAAAAAAAGATTCCTTCGAGCCGGATTTGAACCAGCGACCTATGGATGTCAATACTATTTTAATGCCAACTACAGTCCACCGCTCTACCAACTGAGCTATCGAAGGTATATTAGAGTAAATAAATAATGTAATCACTTTCAAAATAAACATGAAAAGGAAGTGGAAAAAAAGATTCCTTCGAGCCGGATTTGAACCAGCGACCTATGGATGTCAATACTATTTTAATGCCAGCTACAGTCCACCGCTCTACCAACTGAGCTATCGAAGGTATACGAATATAATGTAAAACGTTCCACTACTGAGTTACGTATAAGTAATTGCAAGGTGAAAGTTGCTCTACTTTGGCAGGTCGCGAAAGCATGCGCACGCGCTCGCACCTACATTTCTGACCTTAATATGTGACGTCATATTTTGTTTACATTGTATAACTAACGTAATACTCACAATCTTAATATTGATTATATTTTATAAATATTATTTAGAAATGAGAATGAATGATGAGTATTTATTTCTTTGGGATCTTTTTAGGGTCCGTACCCAAAGGGTAATACGGGAATATAGGGTTCCCGTTTTACTGAGACTTCACTGTCCATCCGTCCGTCTGTCTTGAGCTGTATCTCATGAAACGTGATAGTTAGAAAGTTGTAAAATTAAACATTTTATGTAACTATCTGTTGCCTCTATAACAACAAATAATAAAAAAACAGAATATAATAAAGTAATGGAAGTAAGATGTTCAAACTTTTTAAAATAATTGCATCATTCTCGCAAAAATATAAGACATTAAAACGTCGACAAAAACGAGGCATTCTCAAGACTGTGAAATGAAATGATTTATTTATTTGTATAGGTCACTAAATGGCTCTTACAAACGTCAGTAAGTACTTAAAATAAAAAATGTCATTGCTTCTATATTTGCATGTACTGCCAGATTCGCAAAGCAATAAGTAGAACCGAGAGAAAGAACCTGGTAATAAAACTCTCGGTCACTCTTTTCAAATAATTGACTCATTTACACATTTTCTTAAGACTAAATGTGGACGAATGTACATTGGTCTCGTGTCAAAATCAAAACGAGTGTATAACACAAAAAAAAATTATGGTAGTCTAAGTACGGCATTTTAGGAGGTACCTGCACCATGCTCAAGCCAGACACTTTTATCATTAAGGTAATCAACTGTCTTATAATATGCTTTTTGACATAAAGTGGTCTTTATAAAGGTTTTAAATTTATTGTCGGGCATACAAAGGACCGATTCAGGCAATTTATTATAAAAGCGTATACCTGCCCCCTTGAAAGAATGGCTAACCTTGCTAAGCCGATAACACGGAGGGAGTAGTTTATTTTTATTACGTAGATTTCTGTCTGTAACGTCACTTACTTTAGTATAGCTAGATATATTTTTCCTGACATACAGTATGTTATCAAATTTATATTGGGAAGCTACAGTTAAAATATTAACATATTTAAATCGCTCCCTAAGAGAATCTCTTTTACCTAAACAATAAATGGCACGGACTGCCCTCTTTTGTAATATAAAAATTGTTTTTATATCTGCTGTATTTCCACAAAGTAGTATTCCATAGGACATCAAGCTATGGAAGTACCCAAGCTACCCAGCACGACATGGACGTTTGCTTGTCTGACATTGGGCATTGTAAATTTAACGCATTTGGTCTTTTCTGCATTCAACAATAGGTTGTTTGTAGAAAACCAATTTGAAATATCATTTAAAATATTATTAACATTATTCGCATCTGTACTATGCCGATTTACTTTGAATATAAGTGATGTATCATCCGCAAACATAACTATGCCAGCTTGTACCTCGATCATGCAAGGCAAGTCATTAACATAAACCAAGAAGAGAAAAGGCCCTAGATTTGATCCCTGAGGTACGCCTATTTTGACGTTAGTTCCGTTTGACTTTACGTTGTTCACATGAACAGTCTGCAGTCTATCTGTCAGGTAAGATCCTAATAGTTCTAAGGATTTTTTGTCAAAACCATACCCACGTAACTTTAGTAAAAGTGTCTGATGGTCAACACAATCAAATGCTTTAGACAGATCGCAGAATACCCCAATGGCATCCTGCGATCCCTCCCATGCGTCGTAAATCAAGCTAACAAGGGTTACTCCCGCATCGGTGGTAGATTTTCCGCGAGTAAAGCCAAATTGCTGGCTGTGGAAAAGATTGTTGGTCGTGAAGTGGACTTGCATTTGATTTAGCATCACTCTCTCAAACACCTTACTCAGAACTGGCAAAATAGAAATGGGGCGGTAGTTACCAAGTTCTGACTTAGATCCCTTCTTAAATAATGGTATTTGTCTACTATTTTAGGTTAGGGAATATACCTTCATCTACACATTCATTAAAAATTAGTGTCAGTGACAGTCTTGAGAATGCCTCGTTTAGAGGTGAAACATTTGTCGACGTTTTAATGTCTTATATTTTTGCGAGAATGATGCAATTATTTTAAAAAGTTTGAACATCTTACTTACCATTACTTTGTCATGGATTTTCGCCAGGTAACGCCTGATTCTAACCAATATTTGAGAATATAATAAATATTTAAGGGGGCTCCCATACAACAAACGTGATTTTTTTATATTTGGTACCGACCCTTTGGCGTGAGTCCGACTCTCACTTGGTACCGACCCTTTGTGCGTGAGTCCGACTCTCACTTGGACGGTTTTTTGTATTAACACCTGAAGAGTATAATATATTTATTTAATACCTACATACAACAACTGTCGAAATACTTATTGGATACTTACCTATAAGTTATCGTTTCATGCAATTTGGATGAAATTAAGCTTGTAATTTGGCCCCAAGCTGAGTTTCTTCCATCTGTGACTACCGCTAGAAAACCTGTTTTGTAGCTTAAACAAACAGAGACTGACAGAACATTATTATATCCCCCTCCCCCCTTAACATTTTGAGATATATTTTCTACTATTTTATTATAATATAGATTAAACTAGGTATGCAATGCATGCTGCTGTTGCAAAAAACTGAGCGAAGTGTAAAATTTTCGAACGACATTTAGGATCATTGTTTTTTCGGTGATTATTCCTCGATGGTATGTCCGATTTTCATTTTTTTTTGTTATAAACCACCCTCACGCCACACGTTATCACTGTGGTAAGTTTGAAGGAGATCGGTTCAGGCGTTTAGGAGGAGTATGCGGACAAACGAAATACATGAGTCGCCTAAGATTGAGCTTCGCTCACTGCGCTCAATAAACCGCCACCCAAAGTACCTAAACAGTTCCATGAATACGAACTCTAGGTTCAAGACAGTGTTATTTCAACACCGTCTAGATTTTCATGCACCTTGCACCGCACCCTTGTCAAATCCTCCATATTATTTGCATATTAATTGAGTATTCAGGTTTTAGGAACGGTAGAGATCCTAGCGGTAAAGCCGCTTTCCAACTACAACGGTACTACTGTCGGGTATGATTCCTATTATTCCGCAAGAAGATAAGCTTAACCATACATACCTATTAGTACGTGGGCCGTAGAACATTGAAACTTATTGATTAACAGCAAGTTCTTTTTTTGTAAGTAGCTTTATTTTACTGAGTCCTACACCTATTTCTAAAACAAAAATCTCAAATCAGGTAGCTAACAGAGTAAACCAGTTAAAATATTCTGAACATAATTGTAAGGTTAAATTTATTCGTATAGAGCTGTAAATTGGTGCAGCTCTTAAGAACACCATTATTAATCAAATATCAAAAATTCCCATCGATCCGACTTGTGCTAAAAAAGTTATTAAAGGTTAAAGTTACAAAAAAAATCGGTTTTTGGACTTTTATCGTAAATAGTGAAGTATATCAAAACATAGTTTTGTACAAAATTGTACTTAACTTAAATCAGACTACAGATATTTACTATTAAAACAATGTCATCGAACACATGTTTGTTTAAATGTTACCGATAATTATGCGTGGTAATATTTGCATCTAACACAAAGATAACTACCTAAAACTCGTAATTAATTTTACATCTGTACAACTAATGGGACAGTGTGTAATCATTACATCACATCACTTTAATTGTGTTATTGTTTCACGTAGAAATTTAAAGAAAAAACACAAAATAAATTAAATATAGAATAAGTTATAACACGTAGGTACTCGCATATAGCTGAAACTTAAAATATATATATAAAGTTAAAAAATGACAAAACATAACAGGAAATAATTTGATGAGGAAACATTTAACTAAGTACTGAACCATTGTGCGGCACCAGACACACTCCACATCTAACTTATGCGACAGTTTCTTAACAATAATAGGAGCGAGAACGAAACTATTTAGCAAGTTTACTCCGTCAATAGAGGACGCCATCTCGGCGGGAAGGAATAATTCATTTAGTAGGAATTAACTCACAAACTTTGCAACGCGAATCTCGAGAATTGACGGCACACGTCTTTAGCTTTTGTCACCTTTGATTTCTGTTTTATGAATCATATATGAAGTAGCATCACTAGAGTGGATGATAGAAGTTTTTTATCACTTGTAACGCTTTTGTTTGGATATAATTTTTGGAATATATTGACTAATCGAATATGACAAGAATACTCATAAATACACGTAAAAAATTGACACAACATCCGACTTCAAATTATCGAAATGCGACCAAATAATTGTCGGAATGGGACCAAATTGAAATGGGACCTCTTGGGAAGTAAATGTAGCTTTCATTTAAAAAAAATCAAAATCGGTTCACCAGTCATACAAAACATACAGTCTAATTGAAAACCTCCTCCTTCTTTGGAAGTCTATTGAAAATGCCCGAACACGTCAATAAGGTTGCCTCTTATTAAGTAGGGCCAACAATGACTGACGAATTGTGGGCGTAATGAACTAGTCTACGTATGAAGGCGTGATTTTGTGTTGTTTATCGTGTGTGCAATCATAACATAGTATAAAACAATGTCGCTTCCGTCCCTATGTACGAGTATGCTTAGATCTTTAAAACTACACTACTTTTTACAAATGGATAGAGTGGTCGTCTAGGAAGATTTTTGTGTACATAATTTGTCAAGCGGGCGTAGCCGCGGACGTCCACTAGTTAATAATAACTTAGGTACTATAATTCGAAGTGTTATTTGCTTCTTGAAGACTTTTTAAAAATTTATTCATGCAAAAATGTTAGGTTGTAGAGTCAAAACCATGATAATGTTGCATCGGTCACTAATACAATGATTATCATAATGAAGTATAGGTATTACGGTGGCATCCTGTAAAATAATTCCCCAAATAATATGTGTAGGTACACGTAATATTTGGCAAGATGTGTTTAGTTAACTTCATTCTCATAATCGGTCGTGTGTGGCGACCCTATTTCGAGCTCGACTGACATTTATTTAATTACGTAGATTACAAGTTGACATTTTCGTTTGTTGCTGCGATTTAAACTTGACTGGTATGGATTATACATATCCATTGCGATGGGTTAATCTTGTCTGTTTATTATTGTGTTTGTAACTGTTATCTTTGTAAACCAGGCTAAACAAACAGTCACTTTACAAAATAATATTTCAATTCTAAACTCGAATCCGATATTTGAATTAATGTTGTAATATTGGATAGAATCAGGCGTTACCTGGCGAAAGTCCATGACAAAGCAATGTTCAAGCTTTTTTAAAAATAATAGCATTAATTTTCGCTAACACAGAAGACATTAAAACGTCAACTTATGTTTCGCCTCTACACGAGGCATTCTCAAGACTGTCTCAGAGAGAACAACTGTTCTCTCTGAGACAGTCTTGAGAACAGTCTTGTTTTAGCGAAAATTAATGCTATTATTTAAAAAAAAGTTTGAACATCATACTCACCATTGCTAATGTTGTAATCTTTATTTTTTTTTATTTATTGTTCACGAAAGCTAGCTACGATAATAAGTTTACAAGCCTGCCATATTTACTTGCCACTGATGCACCACTGAAAACAGCGTCTCTATTATTTTTAGCTATTCTAGAATGTTACATAAGTGATACAATTTTATAATATACGTTTTGTTTTTTACACGTTTTTTACCTGTTTTCATATAATACTTTTATACAAAATATCTTTGAATCACCCGAAATTTGTTTCCATTAAACTTTGTTACGGCTATGGACTGCTTCATCTTGCGACTTTCTTGCGTTTCTGTACGAGTATAATATATGATACGGAAGCAGTGGCTCGTAAAACCGATAGCCGATAGGGGCAAAAAAGTCCTCGAGTGGCGACCGCGAACTGGGAAAGGCAGCGTCGGTGGCCTACCCACAAGGTGGACCGACATCGTAAAGGTCACGGGAAGTCACTGGATATGGAGAGCGCAGGACAGATTGTTGTGGCGTTCGTTGAGAGAGGCCTGTGCCCAGCAGTGGGTGACAAGCGGCTTTATTGATGAAGCAGTGGTAGCCATTTATGTAACATCACTTGAAATCAAGAACATTAAATTACTTTGATAGAATACTAACAATATCATAATCATTATGACATGCAAATAATACATCAGTAAAAGTCATAAAACACTTATGAATTAATGATCATTTCGCTACTACACCTTCAAAGGCGTCCCGTCAGGTCGAATATTAATCAAAGTCAAAACAATCTAGTACGCATATGAATGTATGTGGGTGCTTTTTAATTATAAACGAGGGTAATAATCATTTTTCATTCTTAATTGCTGTTTCCCGTATATTATCTAATCATTATTATCCGAGTAAACACAATTTAGAATTTTCGTACGATATGAATTTAATAACTAGTTACTTAGGTATTATATCGTAAAGCTTGTGGGTGTCAAGGGGGCTACCACCACAGGGAATTCTTCCGAGTGTGTATATGGGGCGCCCTGTAATGGACGTAGGCCGTGGCCATGGCCCGAAATAAAGGGGTCCTACCAAGTTAGGGTTTCAAGCTAACCTCGCCTGCAATCCTGCAAGTGGTGAACAATTGGGGTGGATGCCAATCAATATAATATAGCTACGAACATACCACACAGACTGTACAACCTAACGTCTAAAGCGGAACCTTGTTAATAGTTGGCGAATGAGGAAGTATAATATGTCGATGAAAAGCAAAAAAAATTGTTTGATTGAATAAATGTCATGTGTCACCTAAACATTTTTATTCGAATAAACACAATTAAAGTTTTCATAAAATTTTAATTAATACATAAATAGTTATGTTTGTGATTCAGAAAGCGCTGCATACATTACATAGATATCGTCGTACGTTGATAGTTTGCAAACAGTAATAAAAAGCTATTGTTTGGGGTTGTCGGCGTTGATTTCCCGTGCATGAATATTCCGAGTTGTTTGGCATTCACGCCGCAGAGGCGGTATCTAAACATCGGGAGTGCAATAAAACTAAGTACACGACAATCCGACGAACCATAAAACTGGAGCTGGTCTAGTACGGAGCTGTGTGATGTTTGGTTGAGAGAAGTACCTATCTACCTTATGATGTAACTTTACTTTCATATCACGAGCCTAAATCCTGCCCAAGGTATTTTCGTACAATAGTTGTGCGTTGAAACGTAATGTACCTACACATATCGATATTTAAAACACGAATCATAAAATTAAAATTTTTAAATCACTTATTATTAGTAATATATGACGTTTAAAAAAAAGTTTTCTCAAAGTTTTTCTGAAATTCTCTTTCAGGAACTTTATTTACAGTGGATCGTAAAGCAGTTCCTACTAAAAAAGAAACATTATGACAACCTGCATCGATAAACCCGAAGGACCACTAATTTAAAGTAAAAAAACCTTTTCTCATAGAATTAAATTTTAAATCTTAAAATATCAGAAATTTATGTAGTTCGTATCGATATCCTAAATAACGTCTCTAACTCTCGGTGTGTTTGTAAAAGCGGTTCCCTTTAGAACAACGCCACCTGACACCATTATGCTATTATAATATTTTGCTACTTTGCCTCTGATGTCTTCTTGACGACGCAGTGAATACTAAATTCCTGCACAGAGCCCTCCCGTGAGACAGTTTCAACTCGCTTTTGTTTCACGAATCAAATTTATTGGTGATTGTATTTGTATTTGATATCGGCGGTTTTTGAAATTACATCGTAAAGTTTATTTTATTGTGGCAGGTCTTTAAATTCGCTTCTTTGTAATATAGGTACGTTACGTTATTACTTGTACTCGTCCAAATTTTTTTTTTACTTTATATTCGCGCGTGTTTCCGAAAATGGCCAGTCTGTAATTAACTGAGATAGCCTGTCAATTTAATTAGATAACAAACACTTGGTCCATAAACAGACTACTAAGATGCTGACCTTGCAATTAAATCGCAGATGTCTTGTCGAAAGGCCAGATTAGGAGTACCGATAACCGGAAAATACAAGAAAGTTAAGGAAGCGAAACAGTCAAGATAGTAGCGAGGGAAAGAGGCGTGACAGTTTGTATTGGAATGTGCAAATCCTTGGAAAGAGAACTCTGGAAAAGTGACACAAAATATTAACATGTAGTTAGGTGTATGGTTTAGATATATTATAATTTAAAATTCAATAGAATTTATTAGTTTTTTGCTTTGTTAATCTTGCTAGAAAGTCTATTAAAATAATACTTAGGTATCATTCATACATATATACATATGGTCACGCCTCTTTCCCATGCGGGTAGGCAGAGACTATGGAATTCCACTTGCTACGATCCTGGCATAGGTACTTCTTTCGCCACTTCCACTTTCATAACTATCTTAATGCACGGTCTCCGGTTATAGGTACTCTTGACCTGGCCTTTGGTCAAAACATCTCCGATTTTGTCGAAAAACGTTCACCTAGGTCGACCCTTACCTGCCTGTCCATTCACGTCCGCCGTATCTGTTTCGTCAATCTTCTTTCATTCCGAAACATCTAAGCATCCCTTTTTCTATCTTACTCGCTACATCTTCTGATACACTGCAACGTTCTCGTATCACTTAGGTATCTAACAATAAAGTACTCAGCAGTGGAAACTGTAACTACTTAATTTAATTTTTTGAGCGAAGCGAGCCGAAGGCGAGCGGAGCTCTCAACCAGTGACTCAAGTTACGATTTATGTTAAATTGTGTTAAATTGTTTCTCGGCGAATACTCGGCCGATTTCGGATTTTCTTGCACTCATCAAAAGCTTACAGAATTACCCAGGTTCTTACGAAGCCAGAATTTTGAATTTCGATCAAATAAAAATAATTAAATTGATGGTAAAAATTCCCATAGCGTAATGACAAAAAATACTTTGACAGAGTTATATCGCTTTGAATCAAAACTCGCTTCGCTGAAATATATGCTGCAGCGTAACGGTACGTTTCGCGACTGCGGCGACCTAGTATCCTATATTTCGTTCCATACTAGAAAGTTTTTCTGTGCTGTTTTCAAAATACCTATATTCGATGTAAAAAAAGTGCATACACTTATGTAGGTAATTCAATTTTTATTCCTTGATACAAAGATAAACGATCGAGTGTAACAGTAGGTACCTACTACTAATCACGTATTTTAGCTTCGTTTCATAACACAAGATGTAAAAAATATCTACAAATAAAACTTTGGCACATGTACACTTTACACACATTTACTTTTTATTGGTAGGGTTCGAATTCGGCGGGAGGATTTTTGTTTAAAATTGCATTTTTATATTTGGAACGCGACCCGCGACCGTCATGGCGGTGACAAATACGCATTTCGCCGCTATGAATGACAATTGAAGAGATGTTTTTATAAAGACGCGATTTTTATTTTTATGTGAAAGAAATTGTCCTCATAAAATGGTGTTGAAATGATGAGTATCATTCTTCACTGTCGAAGGGATGTCGCTTTATGGGCTATTGTGTCTGTATGATGGAAACTCTTAATTTTTTTAAAGTTCCTGCTGACAACGGGGAAATTTAAAAATAAGTAAGGATCCTATTTTAGGAGGCAGGTACATTGTGTAGGTACAGATAAGAACAAAGTGTGATCGTTGTCAAATATGTAGTTTTTAAAGAAGTACTAACTTTATATCATCTAGGTATTATAAACATGTTTTTAAAATTAAAATGTGTAAAAGTTTATACTAGGTACTTAATACCTACATAAAATTTATATAGCTACCTACATAGCTAGTTTTTTTAATTCCGGGGCTCAAGACCGCGGCCGCCCCTACAGCCTTTATTACCGGGCATCCCAGGTACACACTCGGAATAATATCCTTCGGCAATAGGTAGGTATAGACTTAAAATTATACATCTACAAACAATCATCGTCGACTAGCAATGTTCCCAAAAGGCTGGTAGCTTTGCTCCGTTATACTTATAGAAAAAAAAACCTTCCTATTAATACATGTACCTAAATGCAATAAGATATAATTCCCTCTAATTTGTGTTCGGATAAGGTAAGCCACTGTGGTCAATTGTGTATTAAGCCTGCTGCGATGAGCTCCCTGCGTAATTCTGATGGCGCGTCGCTATTCCAGGAATGTGCTCACATGGAGCTGTATTACCTCTGGACACTCAAACACACAAGTGTTAGTTACCAGCGACGAAGATATTGTACAATAAAATATTCTAATTTGATATTTTGACCGACATCATGCCCATTTCCCCGAATTTCGTTTCAGCAGGGGGCAAGCCTATTTCTGTAAGCGGACACTATTGAAAGCCATAACCACCTGTAATTCAAACAGCCATTACAAATGTTACATACCACTAAATAGAATCTCAGCAGTCCGAGCGATATTTTGATAGAATTTAATGTCACCAAACTTGTGTTAGTGCACTTAAAATTGTATTGTATAAATCATGGTTTATACAAATTTTGAACTCAAATTAAACAGGTATTGACAATATCTCACTCATGTAAAAATCCTCCGTGACATTGCTAACTGGGAAGTTCCCCAGAATGCTATTGTGTTGCCACGTTCAATGACAATACTTTTTCTGTGAGCTAATGCAGATTGACAATTTCTTTAATTTAGATGAATGACGTAATGGTCACGTAAGGTGTATATTCTAGTTTTAATATTATTAAATAATAACGCAAAATTATGAAACTTTAGTTTTAATACCACACCATTGTATCAAAATCTTATGTCTATTTATATTCTACATTTTTACTAGCAAAAACATGACATTCTTAAATTAAAAACTTTACAAACTATACTAAGAAGTTCCTAACAGATACGAGTACCTATTCATGAAACAAAGTACAGACTTCTGTATGCGACTGTACACACTGCGTATTCCTAAGCTCCAGTGGATACATTTGATTAACCTGACTAGACTGGCTTCATTGATTTACAGTTTGGCATCTAGTACTTTAATTATAAGCTAATTATCTGATCGTACTCATTTATTATTAAACTCGTATAAGTATATTGTATATTGGTAAATTGATTTTACAATGAGATTCAGGAAGGATTTCTCTTTAAATTTGAATAAAAAATTGGTTAATAATTTCTCGGTGATAGTGCCTGTGGGAATTGTAATACTCTATGGAATCTGATTTTAAAACTTAACACTCTGTACAATGTATGTCGCCGTAAGTTAATTAACTGTAAAGTAGTTACGAGGTTTTTAATCGGTTATAAGTTCAGTATAACCAGCCTATAGTCCAGTAAAAGCTGGACATTAATCGCCGGTTAGTGACGCATTATTCACGGACACGCGTTGCACTGAATCTGAATCTACAGTGTGTATCACCCCTTGCATAATACACACTCATATACCAAATATGATCACGTTGTCTAGCTTAAATTTCAACGTTATTTTATAACACATAAGGTACATAATGTAATGTTTTTGTAAACCGGATAGACTGTTAAGTCATTAGCAAGAACGTTTACGTAATCCAAGCCAATATATTCTCTATTTCCCAATGAATAAAATTAATTCCTTTTTAAATTTCGAATATACGACCGTTGAAAACTACCGGAAAAAGCGTCACAGTTTAAGCGCTACTCTAGAAGAATATATTGCTTTTATTTTGAATTTTATTTTTCAAAACTTAAAGTATAATATGCGGTCATCAGGCCTTTGCTATCAGAAATATATTTATTTACGTGAATAGAATATGGCATAGCATTTATTATACCAACATCAACAGCCACAGTTGCATTCGACAATTAATTATTTGTAAACAATATCGGAGGTCGTGCGCGTGTATATAAATGGCTTGCTTTTGACGTAGAAGCATGGATCAATATTGATATTTAGTCAGTGATACTGTTACTAATGCATTAATAATTGCATTAATGATGTAGATACGCGCATATGATGTATGATTAGGTATGTATTAATAGGTTTAATTAGCCATTGTAAGCGTTTGTCAATGTATCTATTGCTATACCTAAATGCATGTTGACGTTGTTGCTAATTAAGTACGTACTATGTTAATAATGAGGATACTTCAACAATATGATAAAGTTTTATACTATTGACCTATTAAAACTTAATACCTATTAAATAGTGATATGTATTCTCACTAAGACATTAAGCTTATGACATATATTTTTAAATATTAAATCTAGTCTTGATTCATCCTCAATAAGTACACTCGTATTCTGATTCAGATCTGAGTTTATAAGGTTTTTTTGGAAAGTCTGTTGAATCAATTCAATTTAAAGTATTATTAAAGTATTAAAGATCGTTGTAAAATATCTATATATCTATATCTATCGACTGTTTTCTACACTTGAGGTAACTTGAGGCTCACACATACACAGGGTATTTCTAAGGTAAGATAGCTTTGCACAGTGAAATTGCCGGGAAAAACTTGTAATTTATTTACAAATGTTCAAAGTTATATCGTAACTATTTTGATTTGGCAAATTTAGTTATTAGCAAGTTATGATGCTGGCCAAATATAAAAAAAAAACAATTTAAAAATGGAACGCTAGTGTGAGAGTGTGACACATAGAGTGCGTAAGCTATCGACGCGTGTGTTGAAGCAGAAACCTTCCACTCGACCGAGCGTAAAGATACCACGATAGTGCGCTCCACTACCTCACTATAGAGTGTCTATGGTTAGTAAGCTTTTACCAGCTAATTTAGTAGATATTTAGTTACTAATATTGGATATGTTAGAAATTGATATAAGTATGTACTCTACAAAGACCTCTAAATTAGACAGTAATGGAATATACAAGTCGTAGGACAGTTTTTTGTACAAACAAAAACGCCTATTTCCCATATCGTCTGCCCCAAATCATGATATGAAGTGATGCCAAGCGAAGCCCAAGTCATGAACAGTGCTATCTTACCACATCATAATTCAGAAACAAGCTTTTTTTAAAAAAAAATAGAACCGCGAAATAACTTCTGAACTTCGACATTCGCGTAGGCATCGATTTACTTTGTTATCTAATTATCTATAATTTTACATGAATTTTATAATGTCTAATGTTTTCTAGAATTTTGATGATTTTTCATTACCCAACTGATTTCCGTCCGTGGAAATACCTTCTGTTGCATACCAGAGACGCCCTGGACGGCAATGGACGTAAGAGCGTCCGGGCGCTGGCTTAAAAAATAAAAAAAAAACCCAACTGATTTCGTTCAGAAATGGAACGCTCAATAAAAAGTTCTGCGTGATCTAACATAAAACAAGTTAAAATATGGCAAAATTTTGCCATATATTTTAGTTTTCGAAAGTTTTTTCATAAAATTGCTGAGTTGATTGCAGCTGGTCTTGAGTCTTTAACTATTACCGTTCTCGATTTGACCTCTTTTGGCCTTGACCTTGAGATCAGAGGTCAAAGGTCAAGTTCATTTTGGGGGGGTTTTCGACTATGCTAAGTCGATTGGCGTTTACACTGAGTCTCTAGCTCTTACCGTTCTCGAGTTGAAAGTTGTTTACGGACGGACGGACTGTTGAATATAGATACTTGGTTATAGGTTTTAAAAAAGTCCTCCTCAGTACATTAAAACTTTGCATTACTCGAGCCAACAACTGTGAATATAATTGTTTGAAAATTTTACCAGGACACATCTGTCGCACAAACACACCCTTTCGAAAAGGCTCTCGAATTTAATACATTCACGATGAATATTTATAAGTAAAGCATCAACTGTTAATCCGCCATTGTTACGTTTACGTCTCTCGTCGCGATGACGTCAAGACAATAAGGGCTCGTTTAAGGAGATGCGGGGCGTCGGGATTCACGTGCGGCGTGGCTTGGCGCGGCACGTCGAGCGATTTAACCGTTTATAGTGAGGCGGCGCGTGAAGCAGCCCGCGTCGCGTGACGCGCAAACTCAAACATATAGAAATGCAGGAGCTCGTTTAAGGAAACGCGGGGCGTCGAGCGACGCGAGCGGCGTGGCTTCGCACGGCGCTGCGCCCGCCGCGTGGGAAGCAGCTTTGTATGCGGCGTCGGTCAGTGCGACACCCGGTGCGACTCTCGCAGCTTATTGCCGTCCTTCCAGTCTTGTTCGACTAGTTACAAAGAGCAAGCGTGTGTATTGTTTGTAATCATGTACGACATTATTGATATATTGCTTGAAGATAATTATAAACTAAAAAGTATTTTATTTACCGCTAGAGCGGAACATAAAATTTATTCATAAAATTTTGAAAATAAACATCTAGCGAGAAATGCAGATATTAACTTCTCCGCTGTTTATCCAGCAAGATTAGTAGACAGCGCTGTAATGTTTTTTCCTGAGCGCAATGCTAAGTTTCCGTCCCTGAAACTGGCGCCGACGACGCCGACATTCCCACTGCATACCCCGCTTATATATATATACCTCTCCCAGCCTTCCTTGCCGCGTCCATTGCGGCGTCACACGCCGCTTCATCCGCCGCGTTCTTCCATTGCGAAACTCACTGGTTTACCCGCCGCGTACTCCGCGGCGTCGCCAATCGCTACATTTGCCGCGTCCGACGCGGCGACGCTCGTCGCTTGGGCAGCTACAACTCAAACAAACGCTTGCAAAGTCGCTTCTCCTTGAACGCTCCAAACATTGCCGTATGTTTGTGTTTCTGGCGGCCCGCCTCGCGGACCGCACCGCACGACGCGCCGCGTCTCCTTAAACGAGCCCTAAGAGGCTCATAAGGCGCGTACATAGGTACTTACTGCAAACAATTTAAATTACTAACTAAAAGCCAAGGAATATGTCCATGTGTATGCATGTCGTATTAGTTGATGGTACGGTAAGAATCAATGGAGTATATATTGACACAACAACCGACTTAAAATTACCTACATGGGACCAAATAATTATCGGCATGGGACCAAATTGAAATGGGCCCACATCGGAAGGAGTCGCTTTCATTTAAAAATAAATTAAATCTTTTCACCCAGTCCAGAGATATGAGGTAATAAACATTAAAAAAAATACATTCGAATTGAGAACCTCCTACTTTTTTACTACCATTAACATACAATACTACCAATAGACCGATTTGGCAATTTTTTTTCTTAAAGTATTCGTACAAACTCAAAAAGTTTAAAAGGTTATTTTGAGGCGGTACGACGTTCGTCGTGACAGCTAGTAAATACTTAATAAACAATTTGATTGTTGATGATTGATGTTAAATCAATCGGGTTCCTTTGCCAATTCTGTCAGTTCTATTTTTATTTATTGCTGATTTATAATATTTATACCTATTATTATGTACAATTTTTTGGGTTCTTACTATTTAAATGGGTTCCTTTGCCAATTCCTCTTCAATCATTTATTTTAAACAAGTTACCCATAGACAAAGATAACCGTGTTTGGAACACGAAAATTCCTTTCTTTCACTATTTGGTACGGCTAGTTAGATAGGTAGACTATTTTCTGGATTATCATGGTAGATACTGTTTAATTCTGTTATAGTTATGTTCCCGGATGAATTAGGACGACGTAATTATTCGGGTACTCCGTGGACATACAGCTAGTATCTTTGTAACTGACTGTAAAAGGATAGCTAATAACAGCCTCAAGCTATTGATATTGGATTTTATTACTAGTTACCTACTTATGTTTTAGGTACTTACCTACCAAATGTGTATTTGAATATAAATTTTCTGTTTTGAATTAACTCGTATTAACTTTCTTAATAAGTAGGTACACTTATCTCTTTAAACGTCATAATAAACACTACGAACAAAATAAGTAGGTGTCATAAATAGGTCGTAGCGTACAAACATTTGAAGAAGGCGTACTGTTCATCTAAGGAATTAACGAACAAAAGGCTTAAGTGAGCTCCAACGCCTCGCTTTTGTTTGAACAGTTCGTATAAAAGATGTCAGCTTAACAACTGACGGGCTTGTCGTTTACAGATTAAATCTGTTTTTAAACCTTGTGAAATTATTCCACTCAAATTGGTATTAAACAGATTTCGTTTTAATTATACACAGATCATAATTATGCAAAGCTTAAGAAATTGATTTTTTTATTTAATTTTGGTTCTGTATAGAACCTATATTATACACACCTTTATTATATTATCACTATTGCGCGTGACCTGAAATTGGAAATTTTTGCCACCCTAGTTTCCGCTGCCGGACGGCCCCGAGTACGCCCTTGGAAGGGCCTGAGTACGCCCAGGGCACCGTCGGCGGCGGTGTTGCGGGCGGCCATATCTTCGTCTGGCTAAACTTGATATGAGTTGGAAGACAGTCCGTATGTCTGATTCGCAATGGTTAAACTACTATTTTGGCTGTTGACAAGAGGACACTCCCTAGGAAGAAATATAGAAAGAAGTTACGACGCTACTGTATTCTTTTCCCGAAGATATTACCCATACGCCAACATTTTGTGAGTGAGATCGTATCTTATTGGACACCTTATGATGATATCAACATGAATTTTTGAAGACACTCCATTGTAAAGCAACATTTTACCGTACCTGCATAATAGTTTAGTAATTATTACAAGAACCCTGTCTGCGGATGCAAAAATGTAGGCACATAATTTGCTTCTGCATAACCCATAACGGAAACCGGCATGATTATATGAACGAATGCCACTCATATAATCATGCCGGTTGTATTCTACAACAGTCACAAGACAAAGAAACTTAAGATATGAATTAAACTCAACACTATTCTATATAGCTTCACTAAGTTAATTATGACAACTTGAATGGGTTGTTGTCAACTTAACTGCAAATGTTGTCGTGATTTACGTACGCCGTTCATAATGTGTTTTGTTGCACCTATTGTGCAGAAGAGTTAGGAGTGGGGAAGGTATAGGTACAATCAAAACAAAAAAGAACAAAAACACAATAAAATATTTCATTTGTATTATATTTATGCTTTAACTACGTAAGTAATTCTACAGTTTTGAAAATTCTATTTTCGTGTTCTACTTGTATACACGTAGAACACGAAAATAGCTTGATTTTCAAGAACTTTTGGGTGCAAAGGAGCCCTTCTTACATCTATCGGGCCCCAGCGACCTCACCTGCTAGTGGCGCACCTGCTGATTAACGGACGAGGTTCGTATATTACGGTACCCATGTGGTGGCTTCGTCCCCTACGTGGATACCAGGTGGTACAACGGTGTTGGTACCACCGTGCAGCTGTGCTAAAGCCCCCCAAGTAACCCAGCCCAGGCTGGGTTGCGTTAGGGGTTCAGCAGCTGCACTGCCGGGCCCGGGGCGGTGTATGGTGCGGCAGGCAGGGGTCCAGTGGGGGCGAAGCGGAGTCTAGTGTGGATAGTGTGGGTCGATTCGCCGGCCAGGGAGACCCTTAGCAACGGCGTTGCCGCGGCCGCCCGCAACATAGTCATGGGGCCCGCCTGGGGCCAACCACCCCAGTAGGCTGCCCCACATGTTGCGCATAATCCTGTTGTGGGGTCGCCGCTCCGGGTGGTAACCGGTGTGGGGTAGCGGCGGCCTTGCATCAGGGGGGTTTGGGAGCCCTTCCGTCCGGCGGGTCGGCTCCGATCTAACCACACGGTTCTAGACGAAGCTAGCCTCTGCAATTTGTCACTTACTGCCGCACCAAATATCGCCCTGTCTTCACGCTTCCCCATATTTCACAATGACAGTGCAACAAGATAATAGACGGTACACAGCGGCCCCTAGAAACCCCACAAAGTTGACTTCGTTTGAGGGGGAGTTCGCGAATATCCGCGGACTCCATGCAAACCTCGATACCGTCCACCATCACCTGGAGACGGCACGGTCTTCTGTGATGTTCCTAACGGAGACACAGATACGCCGCCCTGATGACACGTCGTACCTCTGTTACCCGGGCTGTATCATTGAGGAACAATTCCGCGATAAAGCCGGGGTGTGCATGTTCGTTAGGGCGGATGTTTGCTCCGTCCTTTGGCTGCACGTGGATCATGGCTCCATGAGCCAGATCTACGTGTGCGTCTACCGCTCCCACACAGGGGACACTGGGACAACAAGGCTTTTCGAATACCTCAGCGAGATGGCTGACGATGCGCAGGTGCGGTTCCCGAACGCTGACCTGGTTTTCCTGGGGGACTTTAACGGTCATCACGTTGAGTGGCTGGGGTACCTTAGGACCGATCATGCGGGACGAACCGCCCATGCATTCGCTCTCTCCCACGGGCTGACCCAGATGGTACGGGGGATCACCCGGATACCTGACAGGTCAGACCACACGCCCGCCTTGCTGGATCTACTGCTGACGAGTCGCCCAGCCGAGTACAGTGTGTCGGTACGCGCCCCACTGGGCACTTCCGACCACTGTGTGGTGCACGCCAGCTTCCAAGTGCCACCGCCTGCTCGTGCTGAACAAATGACTCGACGACTATGGCACTACTCGTCGGCAGACTGGGACGGTCTCCGCGATTACTTTGCATCCGTCCCGTGGAGCCAGCGCTGCTTTGTAGGGAAGGCGCCTTCGGATAGCGCTGCTGCCGTTGCTGGCGAGATCAGTCTAGGGATAGAATATTATATCCCTTTCACTGATGTCGCCAGCATCCGCAAAGCTCGCCCCTGGTTCGGGCATGATGAATGTGCCGAGGCTGTCCAGAAAAAACAGTCGATGAGGCATATCGCGCCTGGGTCAGGGCTCGGGCGGCACGTGACCCGAACGTGAACCGCCTCAAAGCAGCGTACAATAGGGCCACTAGGTTCAGCAAGAGGGCCTTCAAGAGAGCGGATGCCCAGCGCGTCGCGCGGCTTGGTCAGGAGCTCACATCCCATCCCACGGGCAGCCGTGGATACTGGCAACTGGCCAAAGCCGTACAGTCAAATTTTTGCCAACCCTCGCTGCCACCACTGCGTTTTCCTGATGGATCACTGGCTCACAAAGCCCAAGAGAAGGCGGACATGCTCGCAGACCTCTTTGCGGCTAATTCCCGGGTCGATGACCGTGGCCTGCAGCCCCCCGCCATCGCCAACTGTGGCCACACTATGCCTGATATTGTTATCAGGCAATGTGATGTACGGGCAGTGCTGCGGTCACTCGACACGCGGAAAGCCAGTGGCCCTGACGGCATTCCGGCGGTGGTGCTACGAAAATGTGCTGCTGAGTTGTCTCCAGTATTAACGCGTCTGTACCGCCTGTCATAGTCTACAGGCCTCGTGCCGGAGGTCTGGAAGGAGGCGAACGTACAACCGATCCCAAGAAAGGGGATCTATCCGATCCAGGTAACTATCGACCCATAGCTGTCACCTCAGTCATTTGCAAGATGCTCGAGCTTCTTATCAATAAGCAGCTCATGCGATACCTGGAGGATCACTCGCTAATCAATGATCGGCAATATGGCTTCAGGCCAAAACGATCAACGGGTGACCTCCTGGCATTCGTCACGCATGTATGGGGTGAGGCTATGGAAAAGTTCGGCGAGTCCTTGGCTATTAGCCTGGACATCGCCAAAGCGTTTTCGATAGGGTCTGGCATGCTTCGCTCCTTTCCAAGCTTAAGATATGGTCTACCAGATTGCCAGTTTTTTAAACGAGCGCCGAGTACGGGTCCTCTGCGATGGCCAGGCTTCTCGTTATAGCATATCAATGATATGCTTTCCCTCGGGAACATTCATTGCTATGCAGATGACAGCACATTGCACGGGAGTTACTCGGTTCGTCCGACGGCGGGGCGATCTGTTATAGAGGAGAACAGACGACATCTTGTAGCTGATCTCGACCGAAACCTCGACAGTATCTCCCAATGGGGTGCCGAGAACTTGGTCGAGTTCAATGCCCGCAAAACACAGGCGTGTGCATTTACAGCGAAAAAATCCCCTTTCCTTCCCCTACCCACTCTTTAGAATGCAATATTACCAATGAAGGACAATCTAGACATCCTTGGCATAGACGTTCATCGAGAGCTCAATAACACAAAATACATTGAGAGATGTATTGGGCTAGCTTCGCGGAAACTAGGAATACTGAACAAGGTAAAGCGATTGTTTACACCGCACCAGAGGTGTCTGCTGTACAAAACGCAGATAAGACCATGCGTGGAATACTGCTCTCACCTCTGGGACGGCTCCGCAAGTATTTGCTGGACGCACTCGACGCTATGCAGCGACGCGCTGTTCGCATTATAGACTGTCCGGAGGTAACGGGAAGCCTTGAGCCGCTAGCCCAGCGCCGAACAATTGCTTCCTTGGCCGCGTTCTACCGTATTTACCACGGTGAGTGTTCTGAAGAGCTCTTCAACCTGATCCCACCCTCTCCCTTCCGATCCCGAACAACGCGTGCCGGGCAGAGATGTCACTCTCATACCGTGGAAACCGTCTTCGCGAGAACCGAGCGTTTTAAACGTTCGTTTCTCTGCCGAACGATGGTGGCTTGGAACGCCCTGCCTGCGCACGTGTTTCCTCCAACATATAACCCTGGGTTCTTTAAGCGAAGCGTGAAGAGGCACATTACTGGGTCGTCAAGTTGAGGGCCACTCTCTATAGTATTCCTGTGTACTGTGAGAGTCGCCCTCAATTGCCAGATGTCGCCTCAGCTTACCATCAGGCGGGTGGCGTCAATTTGGCGACCTAAATATATAAAAAAAAAGAACTGATTCGGTGACGTGGTCGGTAGTGCATCGGCTTTCGACTCCGGAGTCTCGGGTTCGATTCCCGGGTCAAATCAAATATTTTTGTGATCTACAAATTTTTATTTCGGAGTTTAGGTGTTTTCTATATATATTATGTATGTATTTAGAAATATACAAGTATGTTTATAAGTTGTCTAGATCCCATAGCACAAGCTTACAGCTTAGTTTGGGCTAGACAAACGTTGTCCGTGAGAATATCCAAAAATATTTAACATAACATTACCTTCATTGCTGATCCATTCCTGAAGCCTTCTTCGATAAATAGATTATACGACATACTTTAATATATGATTTGAACTAATAAATGAATTTCAAAATAGGCTTGCCCCCTATTACGTGGGACTAAAAATACTAGGTGTGTAATGTGCCTCTGCCGACCTTTTGTTTGTTACCTGTGTTATAGACCGAGCTAGTAAGTAAAGGGTCTTTTACATTTCGAGACCAAACTGAACAATTTTGCATTCTTGTCTCTCTATCCATCTGTATGTGTGTTCCGGACTAGCGGCCACATTTTTTATCCAATATCCAAGTGTTCCTTATTAAAAAAAATATTTAAAAAGTAATAAAACTTTTCGAAACGCTTAGGATCTGTCTTATGTATACTTAACTACTTTGTTTACGTGACTGTACACCTGAGTCTTCCTAGGGCTCTTGAACTATGTATCTCAGTGAAGTGCGGTTGACGTAGATCGATGCGTCGACCACAGCCGCCATCGTCACCGACTACGTCGTGTCGGAGCCTGGGACTACGTTAAGTGACGGATGACCGGCCCCAGAGAACAGATGTCACAAGTTTGCTTTAGTTATTTACGTATCAGTATTAAAGGATTCCAATGTTCATTCTGATGTATCTACTCGTGGCAATTCACCGTGTATAGTAGTTTCAAAATAATTGTGCTAATACAATGATCCTTCATTACGGTGTAGATACTATTCCCTGTACTGTGATTACGGTCTAACATTAAACAATTGATGTCTTAAAGGAAAAGTTTGTAAAACGAGAACGAAAATACCTAATTTAAAAGTGTGTGTAGCTAAATTATGAAAACTATTTTTTAAGTTATGACAGTCTTTAAAATTTTTATATGCAATTTCCCAAGTACTGGTACTACCATCCCATGACAGTCAATTTATTTAATGGTAGGTATGTCTTCCAGGTGGTTCTATTTAAACGTTTTTTTCCTGAACTGTATTAGGTACTGATTTACTGAATTATTAAAATGATATTAGTCTCTCCTGATATTTTCTTTAAATTAATCAAACTAGTTAACAAAAACATAATCCAAATATTATAAACTTTCAAAATATATTGTTAGTCATGGTCGAGTTAGTATTAATATTCGCAGAGTTGACCAACCGATCGCTTGACTGATCTAGGGTAGGTGACGGCAGCCTGCACTGGGCCCAAGTGGCGTAAATAATTGATAAATCGCCACCGAGCTCCCCAAAGGGACCCAAACTTGGAATTTACGGCCATTTAATTGTAGCTTAATTCCCAAACTAGTCTTAGCTCATGATATATAGTTTGGAAACGTGATTTGGTTATTTTGGTTCTTATTGGTTAATAATCATGCTGTATTTCTACATTAGTGGAAGAAAATTTCTGTTACCTATGAAGTAAAAAAATGTTTTGGCTTTGGATGCCTACTAATAGATGTTATTCATCTTTACCAGGCATCAAATTCAAGATCTTGACGATTCTTAAGGGATTCGTCTTTGCATCTCAATCTGGTATGGCAGACCGATCTTCAACCATTCGGATGGAAGTCCCGACTACAGATTAATGTTTTGCAAACGCGCTCCAAATGCTCGAACCAGCAGAAATTGTAGGCAATTATAAAACTAATCAAACCTTTCGTTAATGTTTGAAACGTTACATGCAACAAACCAAAAAAGGGACATAACTCATGTGTTGCAGCAGTGATTGCCCCAAGGCTAGGCGAGTTCAATATGGAACTACTAATTGCTCGACCAAAAGCCCCGCGCTCTCCTCTCTCGCCCTGGGCAAATAGATGACATGCATTTTGCAATAAAATGGTCAGAATGTAAACACTCATTTCGTTTTGTCATATTAATTTATAACAACCCTTTTGACATATTTTTGATCGTAATAAGCCTCGCAAAAGCCAATGATTAAATATGAAAAATTAAATCACTTTCAAGGTGAAACTTCTAGATAACAAATACCTATCATTTATTTTTGGCCGCCTCCAAAGTTACTGTGTTAGCGCGTATTCGGCATGTCAAACAGTGAGACTACATTATCTCAATTCACTGCTTTCAACACACAATTCAACACGCTTGGGTTCACTTCTTCTACCAGTCCCCAGAATATAACAAATATGAATCAATTGCTTCCAAAATGTTGATTTTTCGGTTAAGCTCCTTAACTAATATTTTCAAGTATTCCCTGACTCATAGCATAATAAATAAATGCTATTAGAACTTTAAAATACTATTTGCTCCATTAGAACTTTTAAAATAATTATAATATCACAAACCACGACACAACGTACAACGAAATATCACGCAACTAACAAGACAAAACGACAGCAAAATTAAATATAAACAAACCTGATTCAAGCGAAATCTCTACACACAAATAGCAAGAGAAACAACAACTAATCATATTAATTACGTCTCATGCCTTGTTATTGCCGAATGAAAATGTATGGTGGAAGTAAATACAGGAGTTCTCGGTATTAACTTATGAAGTGGAAATCCGTGCACTATTCATTTGTGAACTTCAGTGGAACCGAGTAATTAAATCGGTTCCCAGTATCATTTCTATTTTATTTTGAATGCCTTAATTGTTTATTTCCGTTAATTAATTTACAGTTAATTGCTTCAGCAATTTTGAACAGGTACTATTGGATTCGTATTATCCCGCATGAATTTTATTAGTATGGTAGAAGCAAGGAGAGATTTTGCTAAATTAATCTTTCAGAAGTTAATTGGCATCTTATTTTTTGGTTTTTAAATAGACTTGCAAAATGTGATTACCACAGAAACGTTAGGTATGTGAGCATTACCGGTATAGGTCATACACTCCACATAGGTCCACATAGGTAATCATGGTCAGTACAACTAGAAAAGATCTTCTTTCTGGTCATATTTGCCCATGATCTTGTTTAAGTAAAACTAATACATGCGTGGTGCGATAAGATTAGAAATTTGACAAAAAGTAAAAAAAAAAAAAATTATTACTTGCGCAAAGGGTTGCTAGTTATTAATATATGCTTGCTCGCCAGGACGTGATTATTTCTTTTTGGTATATTTTTAATATTTAAAAAGGCATATTATATTATACTAACTGTCCCTGCGAATTTCGTAACGCTTTTTTTTTCATAAGAACTGTCGTGAGCAAGCGAAATAGGGACTATTAAAAAGTATGTGATAGAAGGGTGAAAATTTAGGGGTATGTATTTTTAGTGCCACATTATTAAAAAAAAAGTTGTCCAAAAATATCCTAACATTTATTTTTATTTTTTGGACAAAATTTTTTTGTGGGCAACCCTTATCACTTAGAGGTATGAAAAATAGATATTATCAGACCATATTATAGACATATTCTCAGACCTACTGAATATACATATTAAATTTCATAAAAATCGGTCCACCCGTTTCGGAGGAGTATGGTAACTAACATTGTGACACGAGAATTTTATAAATAAGATTTTAAAATAGAAACAATTAAAAGCGTTGTGTAAAGTAGACCGTGATACTCGTACAACAGCTGTGCATGTACATTGGTGCGCGAAATATACCCTGGTACCCGAAGATTATAGTAGAGTTAACAATGGATGCGGCATTTAGGTATAAAATATTGTAGGCATATAACCCTTCACGCGCTTTACATACCACGAAGTCCATAACGAAAAACGCCCGAAATGTTCTATGGACATCATCAGGTATCGAGATAGATATCGTACTGTACGATATCTATCTCGATACCTCTCTAATTTGTGTACGATTCGTACACAAATTAGAGACGCTGGTTTGAGATGCACTGCTTTATTCCACGTAAGGTACAAAGTGCCGCACCCAGTGACACGGGGTGCGGTGGGGTGCGCGGGGAGCGCTTACGTCACATCCATAGTGTCCATAGAGTATATTGAGTAGACAATAGACATATCGCTAATAGACAACATTATAAAATGCTCATTATTGTTACCTCCATACATCTACATACGTAACAATTAGTTATATATTAATCTATGGCATCAGGCAATAACGATTGGGCTGTCATAGGTCGTTGATAATTCACGTTTATTGTTGCCAGTATTATGAAATGGCTATATAAATCAAATATTAATTTAGTAAATTAAATAATAAGTACATATTAATAAAATAGAATTGCAAGTTCTACTTAGTGCCGGCAGTAAAAAGTTTTACTTCCAAATTATTTTTTTCAACTGACTTCCAAAAAGGACGAGGTTCTCAATTCGACTGTATGTTTTTTTTGTTTGATACCTTATATCTTTGGATTGGGTGAACCGATTTTAATTACTGTTTAAGCTACTATTTCCGATGTGGTCCCATTTCAATTTGGTCCCATTCCGACAATTATTTGGTCCCATTTCAATTTGGTCCCATTCCGACAGTTATTTGGTCCTATTTCGGTAATTTGAAGTCGGTTATTGTGTCAATTTTTGACGTGTATTTTATAATGAAAACATATCTTTGATAGTTTCGTACATCAGTGAGTAATGAACAAACTAGGAAAGCTTATCACTAGTTTCCACCTCAATACTGAAATTAAGTCGGTCCCTTTCATCCTATATGTTTGTTTAGTTAAATTAAGTTGAAAATTTATTCCATATCAGTTTTGAGGGTCCCTCAGTTTTAGCGACGCATATTTAATTTACTCCCGTATAATTAAAATAGTGAGTTTAATTAGTTTTTGATGATAATTGTTTTCCCGAAGCTATTACTGGGGTACAATACAAATAATTGCCAGACACATAAAATTTAACAAAACTAATTAAATGAATGTTGTGCAAAACATTACGTGGTTACGATTAATTATTATTATGCCAATATACTTAATTAGTTTTCTATTTTGTATAAAATCTATATTGAAATTACAACGAAGTAAAATTTGTTTGGTACTAAGTAGGTATGTATGTTTTACATTTTTGAAAATAAAATTGGATGATGCCATAAGGCGAAACCTGTCCGGTTTCGATGGGACCAATCCATATTGAAATTACAACGAAGTAAAATTTGTTTGGTACTAGGTAGGTATGTAAGTTTTACATTTTAGAAAAAAAATTGGATGATGCCATAAGGCGAAACCGGTCAGCGTTTACCAAAAATAAAAACATTTGTGGAATAGTGTACAAGTAAGTTTTTTTTTTCAAAAATGTATTACTATAAGTTCCACCAAGTGCCGACAATCGAAAGCATAAATTATAAAATTGTATGATGTGTGTTTATTACATAACCGTAATATCGAACCAATATGAATTACAGAGTGGTTATCGATTTACTATAAGTAGTGCCCGGTAACGGCAATAGCCTTGCCTCCTATTACGTGGGACCAACAAAATTACTGGCAAAGTGTAGGTGTGAAATGCGCCTACCCTTCGAGGATATAGGCGTGATGTATGTCTTATGTATGTAATCATAATATTATTATTGTATCACGTTGTACCAATTGGCGATTGCACTAGGTGAGCCAAGAGCCAGGGTTTATATTTTTAGAAGTACCTTTCACGGATCGCTCTAAGATCAAGAGAATAACTATTGAGAAGTTTCAACATTGAAATATAAGTCGAAAATACAGTAAGATCGTTAAAATATTCCTAAAAATAGTGAATATAGTCAGTGACTGCGAATGTCAGTAGATGTGGCAGTCAGTAAATTAATATTCACTGTGGGACGTCGCGTCGACGTCATGTACAGCGGACGCGCGCTCACGCATGCCTTGCGCTCAGGCCGACCGTTCAACACCACTCATTAGGGATGGTTGCCCATCGCGATCGCAGAAATGTTTTCAACTTTAATTAAATGTTGGTAATCGTGATTTTAGTCAAACTGTCAAGTTTTTTCATACACACAATAACGTCACACTGGTCTCACGTAATAATGGGTGAGCGTTTTGTCGTTTTTTGGGTTTTTTAGGTATTTAGCCAAAGCCTCATCCATCTGTCAGTTGGTACACCAAACCTCGGGGCCTGGAGATGTTGATAGCGCACCATACCACCCGAAACAGTACAACCAATTTTTGAAAAATAAGATTATTTTGTTTTTGACAAATTAATCTAACTCAGCACATAATATTCAGACTATTTATACTGTCGATTGACGGCACTTGGTGGAATCTACTACACATATTGCACAAAAACACATAATACTTTTCCACTATTATACTTATATTTTCACTGACCGGTTTTGAAAAAAAAAAATCTTTTTTTTATGTGAATTAATACTATATTTTGTATAAATCTCTGATGATGCCGTGAGGTGAAACCGGTCAGTGAAAATAAAGTATATGTATTTTTGTGCAATATACATAATATTCACTTAATATGCCCAAATATTAAACATTATCGCAACAAAACCATGTATAGTTTCAGGTATACTTTTAACATCTAAACGATGTCCGCCCTCATCAATTGTCAAAATGACGGCATAAATTAAAGTCCCCTTGCCGTGAGGGCTGAGATTAATGTTGGTATTAATCGAGTGACCACCACACGTTTGCCCTATTCCAGACGCCAAGAACATTTAACCCTAATAATGTTGTTGGAGTATACCTCACTGTGAGCTACTGGTAAGGTGAGCACAACCCAAAACACCAATGATGATTCTTGCTTCTCGGTATTGGTATTAGTATTGAGTACGTACGTAACTGCATGATGGCATACCGTTACGTAGCGTGGTATTTATCTCCACCGGTAACACTGAATGTTAGACTTTAACTGAATAAATCTTATAGTAGGTATTTAATAATAATATCAGCGTGTCATATCTCATAATATTTCGCCTTATGTCTGAGTGACAGTAGACCCGGGGTCTATCTACTAGAGCAAAGCTTTTGTTAGGTTCTTTTCTAAATTCGATGTATTTTAGTGTATAAGACATATACTCGTACTTAGTTATAGATTTATACTGTAAGCACCTCCATATATAATAAGGTTCTTGCAATTATAGTTATTATCCAGCAGTCAGATCTCCTTCTGCGAGCAAGTCATTCTCGCGAAGAAGGCGGCCGGGAGGGAGAGGGAGCGTACCCTCCCCGCTGAGTTCCGTAGTCAGCGGCCAGGGCGCCCCAGACTCCGCGACTACGCCCAAGACTATCGACCTCCATGATCGGGGCCTGAGGACGGCGGGATCACCATCCGCCGTCCTTACAGAAGCAGGCTAGAAGGGTTGCGTGCTGCGGGGCCTTTGCCCCATAGCACGCAACCAGATTCACTCACTGACGCGGGATAAAACCCTACCCCAACGACGCGGGATTCTCGTCCCGACCCAACACCCGCAGAGACCACAGAGGTGGTCAAAGTCCGCCGGGCGCCACTGGACATACCCTCTGCTAGTAACCAGAGACGCCCGGCAATGGACGTTATAGCGGCGGCGGACTTGGGCCGCGGAATTAAAAAAAAAAAAGCAAGCAGATCTTTCATTAGTATTAACTTGGTACAAGTACAATTCATGCAATAAATAAAGCTTTTTTTCGCAAGGCTAACCCACTTACGACGTTTTACGACTATCTGTACTACCATTTCACGGTCCAGGCACTCGAACAATGACAATATAATGTAATTTAATTTCCTGAAACCCTATTTTATCGCTGGATTATTTGATCAAAGGGCTAATCGAGTCCACATACCTACAGTTTAGTCAAAGATAAACTTGCGACATGCGGGCGACTGTGCGTATTTAACTAATGACCGAGTGATGGGGTCTATTGGGGTGAGGTGTAGTGGGTGGCGTTAGAGGGTGTGTGTACAGGTCCAGCGATATCATTAGCCACAGATGCTGCTGTCCGGTGCCTGGTATAAATACATTAAGTGTGCCGTCAAGCTGTTAGAGTTTGCTTTAAATATTATTGCGAACCCAGATTACATTTGTTCCAACGATAGAGTTTGTTTCACAAAATATGATTCTATTAAATTAGTTAAAACAATATATTGCACAAAAACACATATACTTTTCCACTGTTATAATTTTATTTTTCAATGACCGGTTTCACCTCACGGCATCATCAGAGATTAATACAAAATATAGTTTTAATTCACATAAAAATATCGTACTACATATTCATACGGGCATCAAAACACTAGTCAATGTTTATGTGAATTAAAACTATATTTTGTATTAATCTCTGATGATGCCGTGAGGTGAAACCGGTCAGTGAAAAATAAAATTATAACAGTGGAAAAGTATATGTGTTATTGTGCAATATGTGTAGCTGATTCCACCAAGTGCCGTCAATCGACAGTATAAATAGTTAAAACAAGTTTCTTTTAATAATAAGCAGGTCGTCATGAGCCCGATGACAAAGTTGGGAAATGAATAGGTGAACTAAGATATTTATTTATTTATTTATTTATAAAGCTTTATGCACAAACAAATGTACAAAGGCGGACTTAATGCCGGAGGAATTTTCTACCAGTCAACCTTAAGGAGATGCAAAGAATGTACTGGGTAGGTGCATACACGGTATATTTAAATCATACATACTATCAGAAATACTTAAAAAAATACATACCATTAATAAACTACATAACACAACATAGATAACATAGATAATTATATACATATATGTATAATACTTACATATACATACATACATAATGCCATTATACTAAACAATAAACATACTTCCAATGCTACTGCGACAGCTCTGTCAGTAGATTGAGATAGTGGTGACGAACTTATTTGACTATAAGTAACCAAATGCATATGTCTCGTCTGACGGTTAAGACCGATAGCGAAGTCACGTATTGACCTTTGGCAAGAAACACCCAAATTTTCTTTACGAGTATAAGGCCGCGTTTCCACTGACGCGGAGCTGGGCGGAGAGGAGCGATGAAGAGCGGTGAAAAGTGGTAAGTGTTTCCACTGAAGCGGAGCTGGGCGGAGAGGAGTGGTGAACTGAAGCGGAGTGGAATGGAGCGGAGCGGAGCATACTTTTGGAATCGCACATTTTTGCGCTCAGTTAGGGCCTGAACTACGTTATGCGGGCGCACGCGTGGGTCCATACAAAAGTGCTCCGATCGGCCCGCGCGGGGACATTTTTGTTTGTCATGTTGTTGTTTAAAAAGAAAAAAGCTATCCTCCGCACCGCCCCGCTGTCCTCCGCACAGCACCGCCGCGCTGTCCTCCGCACAGCACCGCCCCGCTGTCCTCCGCACAGCACCGCCCCGCTGTCCTCCGCACAGCACCGCCCCGCTGTCCTCCGCACAGCACCGCCCCGCTGTCCTCCGCACAGCACCGCCCCGCTGTCCTCCGCACAGCACCGCCCCGCTGTCCTCCGCTCCGCACCCCAATGCTCGTTGTCCTCCGCACCGCATCGCCTTGCTGTATTTTTATTATGAATATCCGCTCAGCTCTGCTCCACCCCGCTCGAGCTGTTCCCATTGAAGCGGCCTAAAGGAACTTGTTTACAGTTTTTTCTCCTTCCTGTGTCTCTGTGACTGTACTCTGTGAGTGTACTCTGTGAGTGTACTCTCTCCTGTGATACCTTAAGTACTGACTTAAGGTATCACTTATCACAGGAGAGAGTAATCTAAACTGTTACTTAGTGTACATTATAGTTTATTAGCAAACTCTAAGTATTTCTGATATCTTATGCATGACTACCATTAATACCTGTAGGTCAGTAAAAATAGCAAAAATCTCACAATTGTAGACCGACATACATGACGCCTATATTCCCGAAAGGGTAGGCAGAAGTGAATTACACACCTACAGTTTGGCTGTAAATATGTTGGTCCTGCGTAATAGGGAACCTTTACCGGACACTACTTATAGGAAATCGATAAACACTCTGTAATTCCAACCAAAACTCCAACAGCCAGGACAGATGTAACATACTACTAAATAGAATCTCTGCAGGTTGAGCTATGGAATTTTGGAACCCATCTATAAACTTGTATTTCTATATTCTAAAAGTTATCTCAAAACCTACATATGATAAGGTGTCCTCGGGTATTAAAACCTCATATTCGGTCACAAAAATCGTTTCTTGCAATTTTTATTAATTACAATATCGTATGGAATTAAATTGCTTACAATTTTGTATTCAAGCTTTTTTATACGTGGAATCGTTTTCGAGAAAGCCTATAATTCTATGTTAAACGATCACAGTTTAAACATAGAGCCAGATACTGGCATTAAAATCAATAGACAATGAAAAACAGCGGCCACTATATGGAATATGGCGTCGTAAAATTCTATAAACCCAATAAAATTCGTGCTTGGCGTTGGAACGTCCACATAAAATCTCAAAGTACATAAACATATCATAAGAGGGGATATAGACCGAGTTATCCTCACAAAGAGAGTTTTTCTTAAGGATAAACGGCGGTTACCGCAGATGGTTATTTTATACAGTGATGTCGACTTAACTGGCTTGGTGTTTAGAATTCGTAGCATTACCGTAGACGAGCTACGACGCCGTAGACGAGCTACGACGCCGTAGACTAAGGTTACGGTAACTTTCTACTCTGTTAAATATTAGACATTTTTGTATTGTTTTTAGTACTACATTTACTTAAATATTTATTGCTTAGATCTAATTGGACTGTCTTACAGTTAGATTAAATACATTCTATTGGTTATGAAGAAAAAAATAAACCTTACTAGAAGACTAGTAAAAATTATGCGAAAAAGTTCCATCAAGAGCTCAGGAGCCAGATCTTCTAAAGACATTATAAACTTTTTATTTTTTTGTATTTCAAAGCAATGAGTTTGCTTAAACTATTCTTAACGCTAACCTTAATAGCGCGATGTAGAAATTATGAATATGATATGAAGCAAAAATTCGATGTCGTCGGTAGTGGTCATCGTAGCTCAGTTGGTCAGAGCACTCCCCCTGTTAGGGAAAGGCCGTGGGTTCGAGTCCCGCCGATGACATCAGTTTTTGTGATGTATTTATAATTTCTTTCTTAATATTATAAGCTTTAGACAAGCGGGTCTTTTGCGCGATTATTGAGATATTATACATACCACTTTATTACCCCGACGTTTTGACGCTGTTACAAGAGTCGTGGTCACGGGTTGATTGGTGTGAGCTCTGAAGACAAACGAAACTTTGTAATTTTTGTAATATGTATTTTTGAAGTTTTACATACCTATGTACATATAATCATGCCAATGTCCTTAAGGGTTAGACAGAGGCGCATTACATACCCACGTTTTGCCAGTAGTTATATTGGTCATACGTAATAGAGGGCAAGCCAAATACCGTCACTGGGCACTAGAATTGAGCGGAGCTCAATCTTAGGCGATAAATGTAAATCGTTTGTGTGCCAAGTCCTCCGAAACGGCTCGACCGATTTTGACCAAATTTGGCATGCTGGCCGACATCATACCCGGGAGTGCATATTTCTGAAATCATGAAAATAGAGCTGAACACGGAGGAATAATCACCGAAAATGTCCTGGATATGACCGAAAACCAGATGATTAAATGGTTGCCAGAAAGTAGATTTTTTTTTCATTCGATTAATTAATTTAAGTGTTCGATTCTGATTCTGATATGTAATAAAAACATTTACTCCGCTCAACATTTGCAATTAGCAGCATGCATTGCATACCCAGTATTAAAATGAGAAGGGGCCAGGTGATGGCGAAGGGCAGTCAATGGAGAACACACATTCAGCACTATGAGTACTTGATGAAGAAAAAGACTAATCATGAGTATTTGAGCCGTATGGGGTTGAGACACTGTCATGGGGTCCGAGTGCTCGCCGCCTTTATAGAGACATTGCTAAACGCTTAATCGATGCTTGGACCAGAAGGCTGGTTATTTTCTGGCCTAAAGAATAAGTATCGCCATCCAAGGTGGCAACACAGCCAGCATTCTTTGAACCTTCCCAGTCGGCAATGACGCGGAGGATTTTTTAAACGATATTTTCTAATGTAAATATTATTAGTATATAATTATGTATGTTGTAATTCTAATTGTAAATAAATGTTGTTACACCGTTAACTAACTTATCTATAGCCAGTACCTGCTCGCTCTGTGTTTTAGCCATCCGAAACAAACTTTCAACAGCAAAGACCGATATTATACACACCTACAATCTTCACTACCTCGGTGGTACAATGGTACTATGTACGGACTGCTACACTCGAGGTCTCGGGTTCGATTCCCGGGTCTGGTGGATAATGTATAATTCTCTTTAGAATTTTACCCAGATAATTATCCCAGAGTCTGGAACTTGTGCCCGGTAAATGGCAATAGGCTCGCCCCCTATTACATGGGACCTAACATAGCTGGCGAGATGTGGGTGTGTTTGCACACCTCTGCCTACCCCTTCGGGGAAAAAGGCGTGATGCTATGTTACAATCTTGGCTATAAGTTTTATAAACACCATAAAGAGTTGTGCACACTTTTTATTAACTGCAGCAATCCCTTCTCGTTTATTGCGATATAAATCGGCGCGTAGATATGATTTATCAGCTCATCACTCTTGGTTAGTTGCGAGTAACTGCTATAACCGTTATTGCAACGTTATAAATGTCATAATGTATCTCTATAATATTTGGTACGTAATTTTTCTTGTAGTCTACATATTATGAAACTTTCGGACGCCTGCCACTTCTTTCGCTTAGATATATTTTGAAAAGAATTTTATAGCCTTCTTCAATGAATGGACTGTTTACACACGCACACATCAGCCAGTAGGTAGAACAACCAGTTGTTACTGAAATAAGCGAGTTTAACCAAACAAACATACTCCTTCTGCTTTATAATTAATAAAGATTGTAACTTCGATTGATGACTTGAGCCCCGAAGATAGGGAGCCTTAGCACTCGTAAATATAAATTTACTTAACACAGTGGAATAAATAATTAAGAGGAATCCATAGGTCTACACAAATGAAGGAAGAGCGAGCAGAAAAACAGTACAATAGAGTTATAGCACAGTTATACTCGTAGTACAAAGGCACCACTTATTTAAAAACAAATCTCTCCCAGTGGGCAATTTAGTCACGAGCTATAACATGGACAATTCTCAATATTCAAACTCATGTAGTAACATCAAATCGCAAAAATAAGAACACTTAGTCTGACTGACTAAATTATGTTAAAATAAAACTACTTACTTACATATTTTCGTACACTTATTTCTTGAGTGGCAGAAGCTAAGATATTTTAGGAAATGTCATAGTGTATATACATAGTGTTTACGGTGACATACATATTATTGCTCGTGTCCGTATAATCCACTTGACTGGAGTTCATTTACCTAATAGTTACCAAGATAGGGAATATACAACTTCATGGATAACTTGCACTCCGACGTTAATTAAAGCACATTCTTTTATTTACAGAGAACATAATTCGAACGTTAGGGTTGTCAGGAAAGTACCAGCATAATTTGACCAATAATTATGACGTTAATGCCTCAATATCAACACTATGGTCAATGCCGTATCATAAACAAGAGACACCCTTACTGACTTACAACTTCAAGTTGTCGCTGACGTCACGTATTTTTTGCGATTGTTAGGCGAGCGACATAAGCCTACAGTAACAACTCATCACGTGGCCCGTACGCTCTAGTGTCATCTTAGCAAAATAATATTGAATGAAATGGACCGCTAAAACGTGTTTATCATACGCGAGGGACATTCACCCTTTATACATAGACATCGGGCCGTGGAAATTGAAATGGATCGAATTCGAGAGTCCATCCATCACGGTCTTTGCCCTGCATCTAATGGTTTTTTAATAATTCCACTTCTAACTTCAATACGCCGTCCCTCATTAGACATGGAAGTGAGATAGAGTGCAATTGTTCGGAATATGACAGCCAATTGACAGTTGTCGATGATAATAGAATAATGAAAGTGAGATTCCACAGACAAAAGGTGTCGTTGAGCGTTGAGGTGTAAATTGTAAAATGAAGAACGCAGACTGAATATATCTACAGTATTCCTATGGTTTATTTCCATTTATAGAATTTATGAGCAGGTTAATTTTAGAGTAGCTAATATAGGTGAGTACTGAAACTTGTTTTATTTTTGTCAAAGGCTGCTACGAAGTCGAAGATTGAAAAATTATTTGCATGATTCACAAATATCGGTGCCCAATATTGGATGCCTCCGTTTGAGGCAATTATGTGCAATATGCAAAAAGTTTTTTAAGTTTAGAAGATAATTACTTAAGTACAGTGAAATTAGTCTCGAGAAATTTTTGCATATGTAGTGGTGTGTATATTACTCAGATCTTAGAGCGCGTTTCCACTATATCGTTCTGGCCTATACAAAAATGTTTCGATATCCTAACATTACTATTTAATTTTATACTTATCCCTAGCAACACTCTGATTTTTGTTTTCAATAAAAACAAGTTTTTATTTTAAAGAAAAAGGTTTTGAATTAATAAAAAAAAAAAAATCATTCAATTTCACGTCCTTGAGCAAACGACAAGGCGACTACCGTGAAACAATAAAATATCGTGTCGTTCTTTAGATGATAGTAGTTTAGCTATAGGTAAAAAGTTTTGACCATAATAATTACGAAACAAAACAAATAAATAAATCGTCACTTGATAGTGGAAAGTGGAAACACGCACAAAACCAGAATAAACCAGTTTATGCTGTCCGCAGGTGCAGGTGGAATCGTTAGAACATTTCATTCAAAAATTATAATTATTACGTAGTTTAATTGTTAAATTTTGTATTTGTTGATTGTTGTTATTATTGTTATAATATTTGTTGAAGTGTTTAATTTGTGTGTAAGTGTTGTAACTTTATATTGTTAATTCAAAATGGCTCCAGTGTTAAAACATGGTCGAGGCAAGCCTTTGACTTCTCAAACTAAAGAAGTTTTGTACTGTTTGTACAAATATTTCGAAAATGAGTGTAATAACAACCCGAGCAGTATTATGACCCCCACTCAATTAGTTGCTAAATCAACAGGAATTTCAATAGCATCCGTCAGAAAGGTAGTATCAGAAAGCAAATGTCGTCCTTCAGATCAGGAAGTAACATTTAAATCTCCTAAAAAGAAACCAAATCGTAAACCTACAATAGTAATCGATAACTTTGATCAGCAAGTTATCAGAAGAACAATTCATGACTTCCACATCACAAATAAAGAAGTTCCCACTTTGAAAACTTTGCACGCAAAATTGAAAGAAGATATCGATTATAAAGGTTGTGTCAGCACGTTACGAAAACACGTCATATCATTAGGTTTTAATTGGAAGCAAACAGAAGATAACCGGAAACTTTTATGGAAAAACACGAAATTAGATACTTGCGAATTAATTATTTGATGAAAATTGCTGAATATCGTGAACAACGCCGACCAATTGTTTACACCGACGGAACATATATACATACATCACATACCCTCTCGAAATCTTGGTCAGATGGAAGCTTAATCATTGTTCATGCCGGTGGTATGAATGGCTTTATACCAAATACATTGCTTATGTTTAAAGCCAACCAAAAAGTGGAGATTACCACGACAATATGAACTATGACAACTATTCAAGGTGGATTCAAACTCAATTAATACCCAACTTACAACCAAATAGTGTTGTTGTTGACAACGCACCATATCATAACTCAATACAAAATCCTGCACCGAATAGTAATTCTAGAAAACAGCAAATGATTGACTGGCTGACATTTCGAAATATTGAGCATTCATCCACGTTGCTTAAGCCTAATTATTATAATATATACTATTAATTATATGAACTGATTCTGCAAAACAAGGCGAGATTTGTAGAGTACAAGATAGACGAAATATTACGAAATATTCCATAGATTACAATGCAGTGGATACACATTTTCATGTCCGTATTAGTACGTAGTGCGTATGCGTAGACCTGTACGCATTTGGTGTGCTCCAGCCACAAACGTATATTACCTTTAAAAAAATAAAAACTAAAAATAAAATGTTGTTTTTTTTTATTTGCTGACCATACACTACTACAAACGCAAAAATTTCTCCAAGCTAATTTACCTACAGTACTTATCGTGTTGTACTAGCCGTAGAAAAGAAATAAAACAGTGAAATAAAATTTTGAAACTCATGATCGACTCATCTCAAGACCAGAAGGCTGGTTACTTTTTAGCTCAAAGAATAAGCATTGCCATACAACGTGGCAATGCTGCCAGCCTTCTGGGAACATTGCCAGTCGGCGACGAGGCGGAGGAGTTCTTTTACGCCTGTACATAGTGTAGATTTTAACGCGTCGGAACATCAACGAGTGTGTATAGTATAGTTTTTAGTAAGTGGAAATAGTATTTTCATCATATAATGTAAACAGAGTATAAAATGATTTTTAATAAAAATAACAACCGACATTCTACCACCAAACCTCATGAAAAACATTCAAAGGAACAATTGAATTACAAGACAATCTAATTTAATTTTCCAAACTGTAGTCCTCTTTGTTTATCTTTCATAAATATATTATTCGAATGTCATGAGCGGAAAGTAAGACAATAAAGGTACGAAGACAGGAATGCAAAAGGGGACGAGCGAACAAAACGACCGCGTCCACTGACCGCTATAAACAACGTAAACTATGTGTGTGGCCACCCTTATATTTCATGCAAATCAACCGCCACCGTTCTAAAATAGAACAAACTTATACGCGTCAGAATATTGAGAACTGTGAACCGATTAAAAAAAAGTTGAAGCCAGTATATTTATAGAGGTAACAAATTTTATCTGAATGTTCATTGCAAGTATGTCCATAACATGTACCTAACATAAAACGCCATCACGCCTTTCGTAATGAAATTTCACTTACGCATAATTTAATATTCGTCATAAAGAGCCTTATCTAAAATGCATCTCCGAACACGATCTATTCCCTCCATAAAAGTTACAAATAACCGCGAAATGACGCATCATTAAATAATATCACCCAGATAAGTGCAGATTAATGTCGTTTTTATATCGTTTGATCGATATGACGTTTTTCAAACGACCCCTTCTCGTATTAAAACCGCGAAAGCAACCGACGTGAGCGATTTCAAATTACGATACAGCAACGTTATCGGGAACAAATAAAAACAAAAATCGAATTTATGGTTCATTATGGTAAACCGTCGGCACAACAAATAAAAAAATTGCCTACGTTCCAAAGGAAAAAAGTTAAGAATATATAGCATTTGCATATTATAATAAACACAAAAACAAATTACCCACATACGTGACCTTGAAATACGCTCAGAGACTTAGTAGGTATTTCCACTCAAAGTGGAAATTCTACCAGCATTCTGGGAACTTTACGTTTTTTATGAATTTCCGTCTTCTATCATTAAATGTAAATAATAAAACTTCACATCGAACCGATTACAAACACATTCATATTTTACTTAATAAAATTAATAAAACACGATTGAAGGATTTATAACAAAGAACACAATTACGAACTTCGTGTATTTGTGAAGTCTGCTGCGAATTGATTTCTTTCTTTAATATTAGCTCGCATCTAAAATCACTTCCGCATATTTTATGAGACACTCGTATATCAGAACTATGAAAAACTTTGCCCTACCTACATAACATTGGTAGGGCAAGCATCTGTGCAGAAATCACCCGGTCACTAGAATATTGTTTTCACTATATTAGAAACGTGATCGCAATTTTTAAGAGCAAAAAAATCTATTTCAACTAGACTCTGACGGTGGGCGTATTTGATTATACGTCGAGTGTGTATTCCGTTTTGCAGTGTTATAAACTGCACGATATTGGGGAATTTTACGAGTCCATTTGATATACTGAAATATTAAATTTTGGATTAAAACTACGTTCAATTCCGAAGCAAATGATTTTGTGAAATGTAACCTTTCTGTACTTTAATTAATTTTAATTAAATTAAAATATATGTAAATGAAATAAACCTGTTTCTCCGAAGGGCTAAGTGGAAATTATACACAGATGAAGCATAGTGTTGTGTATGCAGACACTGGCATATTCCCACAACACTGTGCCTGTCCCATCTCTCGTTTAATTGTCATTAAGGCAAATCACATGTCACGCAACTCACATCAACTTAGACTACGTATCAAACATTGTGACGTCAACACCAGTAATATTAATTCAGGCATTGATAGATAAATTAAATATTGAACAAAATATTGGTACTTTCCACAATGTTTTACCTACTTCTAGTGCTACTTTTAACTTTCAAAGAGCACGCATTAACTTCATTAATAACTTATAAAGTGAACAAGATATTTGTACACACAGATCACCTTTCATGATACACACTGCACATACAATTGCAAGAAAATTGTATCGAACGAGGAGTGATTCACGAACAATATTTTAACTTTATTGAAATGCATTTAGAAGCGAAATCTGTGACACTATGCTTAGTCCGAGTCTGATTAAGACGCCCAGGACTTTAATTGGCTGTGCCATAGCGACTGGCACGTAAGATTTTGTTACCCTTCATCAACATTTCATCGCAAGGCAACGGGTTTAAATTTTTTTTGTAAATTACAATATTGCAGCTACATTTTACTAAATTCATTCGGCCATTATGGACATAACCCATTTATGTGTGCCCGGTGACGGCAATAGGCTTGCCCCCTATAACGTGGGACTAAAAATACTGGCAAGTTGTGGGTGTGTAATGCACCTCTGCCTACCCCTTCGAGGATATAGATGTGATATGTGTGTGTGTGTGTTGTTTTACGGAGATTACCTAGCCAATATCACAGCTGAAGCTAAATATCGATCTATTGCTAAGACCTAAAGTCCTCAGGTGGCACCCTAAATCTTGTTAGACAGGTCTGCTATATAGATAGCCTCAGACTATGAAGTGAGGTTAAGCCTTACAGAAAATCAATAGGTAGGTAACTACCTAACTAGTAAATGTTCTAAATGAAGACAATACATGTCAATCAAATACATAAATACATATACATACATTATAGTTTGTTCGGTTCTATTCGACTCCACATCAACAAATGGTGAATGTGACACTTGCTTATTGAAGTAGATACGCAGGAAATTAATATTGAGATAGCAAGTAACACGGTTGCTTTCATTGTCTTATTACTATTTTACACGACATTTCTGATAAGTATAAATAATTTAAGGTGCGTAGAACAATTGGAAATATTATACCTATGCACTTCAAAAAGAGACGCGGCAGCGTGTCCAGCCAACTTCCGAGAAAAAGGAAAGAGCGGCGCGTCAGCCATGTGTACGCGAACCATTTCAGGTTAAATTTTTGGCTTTAATTAGGTACATGCCGAAGAATTGCGTTTAATTTTATAAATTTCATTTCTGTAGATAATTTTGTTTGTTTAAATTCATATATATTATTTTCTATGTAACATGTTCTAGAACTTTGCCTTGAACGTTAAGCCGTCGGTCCCGGTCGTCATACGAACATCTATGACAGTCGTTAGGGGTAGTTCGAGCCCTAAATCAAAAATCCGACCGGTCTAACTACAGAACTTCGATATCGCCCATGGGTTGTGGAGGTCAGATGGCAGTCGCTTCACGGAAAATATCGAAGTTCAGCCGAATCGCAGTTAGACTGGAAAGCCGACCCCAACTGCGTTGGGAAAAGGCTCGGTGAATGATGATGATGTTCTAGAACTTTGCACTCATATACTTAGATCTCAAATATTTTGTAGGTGAAGTCAACAACGATGAACGATGTTTATAAGCTTGGCTTTCATGTCAAGTATCTGTTGTATAATTCTAAGAGAAAAATAATTTTTGAAATCAGTCTAAAATTTGTGAAATGCTCCTTTCATGTTACATTGCGTAAATGTTTTACCTATGTACCTATTAATAGAAAAAATGCCGCCCGTTCGAAGGCGAGATGAACTGAGACAGTCAATATTTTGATTAAAATTATGTTATTTAATCGATATTAATAACAAATCAGCTCCATTGGCTATTTATCTTCAGTTAGGTACGGCTTGTTGAAACTTTATACAAATTAGGGTTGATTATATTGTCGGTTGAACTGAAATCAATATTAGTCCAGGATTGTATACATAATGTTGTTCCCTTGTTACTACTTGTTTTGTTTTAGTTACCTAGTATCAACTAATAATCGCATAAACTATAACGTAAGTTATTTGTTGAGTTACCTAACTATTTTATAATAAACTAGCAGACACCTACGGCTTGTTCCGTGACCTATTATTTACAAAAACCTTCCTGAAGAACTATTCAATACATTAGTGAAAGTAGCTTAAAAATCGGTAGTTTTTGAATTTATAACGACTAGACAGAGAGACACTACGGAGGACTTCGTTTTATAATATGTAGTAATTGTAGATAAATAAATAATACCTAGGTGTTAGTCGTTATTAGGTTCTAGTAAAAAGTAGTAAAACCCAACTTCAAAATTGACACAATAACCGACTTCAAATTACCGAAATGGGACCAAATAACTGTCGGAATGGGACCAAATTGAAATGGGACCAATTGGAAAGAAGTAGCTTTCATTTAAAATAAATAAATAGGTTCACCCAGTCCAGAGATAAGAGGGAACAAACATAAAAAAAAACTCCTTTTTTGGAAGTCTGTTGGAAAATATCTTTGTCTGACATTTACAGACAACAATGAATGTATGACAAACCTGTTTGTCTGAATGCAGTTACACGAAGTAAAGGAAGTCGTTGGCAGTTCCGTTCCCTCGCCCCTCCTTAACCCCTTTTTCGCCGCTAAGGAAATACCGACTCGCAACTTTTACTTCGATGAAAGAAATACTTAGCACTGAGTTGTTCGCCTTTCAATATTAGCCTCCTGGTTTGTAAGTCTGCAATAAAAGGGTTGGCTTTTCGAAATACTTTCAAGGAATTTTTTTATTTAATACTGCGGCGAAGTCTTACAACTTATAGTGACCCTCAAGGGGTATTTTAAGACTTGTTGTTATATCTACAATTTCCTTCTTAAAGGAGAACATTTTAGACGTTATTTTGAATCTTTTATTTCATCACATTTGGTCAGTTTTAATTGGATAAAAATAAGGCAAATATATTATTGAATACACAATTATAGCTGTTTTCTTGAAGGGGTTGGCAGAGGTATGTTATATGCAGACGTTTCATCAGTTATTTTTAAGGCTAACGTAGTAAAGGACACAGGAACTTCTATATTTGCAAGACCCTACTTCAGAGTTCCCAAGATTTTGGTGGGAACCCTATAGGCTAGGCACCCTATATTATGTATTTACAACATAGATACTATGCTATATGCTGGAGACTATGCTTACGCTGGAGACCATGCTTACGCTGGAGTGGGCGGAACGCAGCCGTGTCTTTCTGCTCACGAAGAAGGCGGCCGAGAGGGAGAGGGTTCGTACCCTCCTCGTGGGGTTCCGAAGTCAGCAGCGAGGGCGCCGCAGACTCATCTACACCCGCAAGATGCAACCAGATTCACTCGCTAACGACGCGGGATGAAACCCGACCAAATCCCCGTAGAGGCCAAGCAGTTGGCTAAAGTCCGCCGGGCGCCACTGGAAAAAACCTCCTGGTGCGTACCAGAGACTTTAAAACAAAAGTACTATGCTAGTGACCCAGCTTTTTTTTAAGACCCGCGGCCATGGGCTGCTGTCGCTAGTCCATTGCTGACCGCCTCTGGTGAGCTCGCAGGGAATTTCCAGTGGTGGTGACCCACCCTGGCTTAGCTTCGGTACTTTACTCGGTAATTTACACTAAACTTTAATGAATTGTACTAATAAACCATTCTCTTAAATATCTTGCAGAAAACTCCGTTAAATAGTTTAAATGATCTAAGCAAAAAGACAACGGAACTGACTTATTTTATACTATATAAAGATCATGACTGTGTGAAATGAAAGTTTAATATAGATAGTTATTATATTAAGAAGCACCATTCACTACGCTACCCCAGTCAAACATAAACAATAGTTAAATGGAGCCGTATCTGCAACAGACAAAGCTGGAATTTAGAAGGCTTAGTTGCAAACTAAACCGTGATTTAATTTTAAAGCCAAGTTTCTACCCGCCGGCATTTAGGAATAGCCTCTTAATAAATCTGCTACTTACCCGACGTCCGGAGTTCGATTCCCGCTGGGGCTACACTACGAATTAACTAGTTGGCCTTTCGAGTACTGACCAACGGAAGTTGAGCTAACTTTGTAATTGGCGGGAAATTTATTACTGATATCTTGAGAATACCCCTCATATTTTCACGATGAAAGTGGCTTTATTATTTGGCAATGGATTTACGGTTGGCGACTCTGTAGTTGTGTAAATAGTTATTTATAACTAGGTTTATATATTGTTACTTAGAAATATTTGCTATTTGTGAATTTGGATAAATTTCTTACATATTTTACTTTAATGATTTCATAAAAACATCTTTTGATTTTTTTTGGCTGATACGCAAATCTTTAAAGTTTTAAATTTCAATGTTACTTTGCTTGTATTCAGACATGGACTCAGCAGGCGTTTCATTAATAGGCAAGTGCTATGCCAACCCATGATACGGACGATACGGTGAAGTTCTTTAATGCGTGTTTACAGATTTTAAAAGGTATAATTTTAGTATTATAGTTTTACAAATAGGATAACGTATTAGTTAACTGATATATTTTATAATGTATGTCATTTTAGATTATAAAAACAAAGAAATATTAGAAATATAGACATTAATCAAAATATATAGTTCTCTACTATACCGTGTTCTACCGTCTGTGTACCATGGACCTATAAGTTCGTTCAGTTACAACAGTTATTATAAATGGGTATTGAAAAGCCGTTACACAAGATAGTTACGTCTGGTCCGCAGGTCGTCAAAGGGAAACTAATCCCAACTATGATTAATTGAATTTAGAAGTGGTTCGTGCAATACCAACATAACTAACTAGTGGAATCTGTTACTTCAGTGCACGTCTGCGCTCTAGATTAGTTCTGCGTAACGTGGAATTTCTACATGGTTGAACTTTGCTTCTCAATGTTGGTATTTAAAGAATTTCTAGCTAGGTAAGTGCTTCATATTAGTATGAATATACTTAGTTAGTAGTAGTAGAACGCTCTGCCTGTTTCCTCCCACCCTGGTTTTTAAGCGGAGCGTGAAGAGGCACATCATTAGAACGTAAAATTGATGGCCACTCTCTATAGTATTGTGTGCTGTGAGAGTGTCCCACAATCAGGCGGGCGACGTCAATTATATTTTTTTAAATAGAATTTTTATCTATTTAAAAAAAAATAGAACGTACATAGGGAACAATAATTATGTATCAAAGGAACGCAGTAAAGAGTTGTCGAGGAAAGGTATTCACAGAAACAAAGATCGATGATAAGGTACTTACTCTATTTCTGTAGGTATCTCAAGGTTATCTTTATGTCTGATTTTCAGATATAGGTAGGTATGCCATGCATTGCATTTGAACAATATTTTGTATGATTCTTTTAGATCAATATTGGGACGTGTCAATTACCTATACCTATGCCTACACTCAGCTGTAAAAATGCTTGTGCTTCTTGTTATAAAGATACAAATTTAACGATCTAAAAATATCAGTGGTGTTCTGTTTTCACCAAATTTTAAGTATTTTAATAAACGTGAAAAATGAAAAAAAAAATTCTGTACCTACCTACAAACACTATTCGATATTATGAGTCTATAGAGCTTAGTTATTTTAGTTTAAACAACAGTTGTTCACTAGTGGGAATAGTGTCTAAGTTTTTGATAGTTTGTGCGGTTTCTGTATTTACTGGTTAAGTTTAGGGTCAGTTCGGGCAACTTACACCGGTCTCGGGGGAAGGGGCGTGCTCGTGACAGAATGGTTTTTCGTTTGATTACTTGATCGTTTTGTGATTTATTAGGATGTTTGCTTTCACCTCGATACGTGAAGCTTAGCTTAACTTCGAGAGAATTCACTCATTTCATTCAATTTGATTATTCAATTCATACATCTACTTCATTTTGTTGTGAGATATTGTTCATTTCATTTTGACCTTATCTACTTGTGATAAGCACGAAGTATCAATCAATAAATAAATAAAAAATCTTCAAAGTCTGCAATAACTTGTATCAATTTGGAAACATTAAACTAATAAAAAAAAAAAACAAATACTCATAGAGATTTCTGAAAAGTTCATTAATCGAACTACCAGTGCCTAAAATTCCATCTAACATGTGCGGTAGTTACAACATTTCATACAAGTAAACATTGACCGTTGTTTCATCTAAGCACGTGCAGACGATCCGTCTTTTCGGTGAACGTCGCGGCGCATTCTGAAGCGAACCGCTGCGACTGCCAACGATCGCGCCGGTGGCGGTGGCTACCTCGCTGCATTCAAAATGAAGTTTCACGTAATTGTTTTGTGCATTTTCGATACAATCTTTGGTGATAGAAAATATAGTTAAGCTCGTATAAAGTCGGACACTATTAGAATTATCGGGATATATTACCATTTATAGTCCAAGAGTGACATTTTAGATCGTGCTGCATCATCACTGCTGCCATTGATGTTAAATAATACAGACATTCAGAGTTGGTGCTTGTGCAAATCGGTTTGCACAGTAAATTTGTTAGGGACAAAAATCTTGGATCTTAATAATGCTTGGACATTATAAATAGGACCTTGATGCTATGTTCATTGAAGTACTGATGAAGTAGGTACCGGTAGGTTCTGACTTGACTGCCTCGGTGGCGCATGCTGACAATATTTGTGTGATCTACAAAATGTTTGTTTCGGAGTTTGTATAAAATGTCTGTATAAAATGCATGTATTTAGAAATATATACATTTTATATATAAGTATGTCTATCAGTCGTCTAGATCCCATAGCACAAACTTATAATTAACTTAATTGACCTGATTGATTTTGACACCGTCTCTGTTCCCATCCTTGTGGACAGACTGAATACAATCGGAATACGTGGAATTCCTCTCAAATTATTTGAAGATTATCTGACGAACAGGAAACAACGAGTTAGAGTGGGACAGTACACTAGTGGAGACGTTGAAGTATCTTTCGGAGTTCCTCAGGGAAGCGTACTGGGTCCTACATTGTTCCTGATATACGTCAATGAACTCTGTAATCTACAGGTTGAGGATGCCAAACTTTTTTCGTATGCCGATGATACGGCTGTAGTTTTTGCTGGGGATAGCTGGCAGGATGTTCGGCTTAGGGCAGAGAGAGGCCTAGCTAAAATTGCACGTTGGCTGAAGAAATATCAGCTCACTTTAAATATTTCCAAGACAAATTATGTTTGCTTTTCTCTGCAGAACCGTACACAGCCTAGCGAGGAATTTAATGTAAAAATTCACTCATGCGATGAGTTAAATCCGGACTGCAGCTGTTCGGTAATTTTGAAAGTACCGCACATTAAATATTTGGGTATTGTTGTGGACCAGAATCTGTCTTGGTATCCTCACCTTGAACAAGTTTCTAAAAGAGTTCGTAAACTAAGCTGGATGTTCAGGACGCTCAGATATGTGATTCCCAAAAATGCCGAGAGTAATTCAGGAGGTGCCTCTAGAAACCTTCTAAACGAAATATATGTCGCGTTGGTGCAGTCTGTACTGACATACTGCATCCCTATCTGGGGTGGTGCAGCTAAAACCAAATTTATAGGGGTGGAGCGATCACAACGGGCTCTAATAAAGTGCATGTATTTCAAAACAATTAGATACGCAACTGACGACTTGTATCGTGTTAGTAACTTACTCTCGGTTAGGAAACTATACATCATACAATTGATCCTAAAAAAACCCAAGTCTCTTTCTTATGACACTAAAATTAAATCTAAAAGGAGGACAAAGACATTATAGTTAACATTCCTCCAACTAAAACGATGTTTGCCTGTAAGCAATACAGCAAACGATCTGCACAGCTTTATAATAAAATCAATAAAGAAATTTACATATATTCTAAAAACTATTACGACTGTAGAATAATGCTAACTAATTATGTAAAATCACTTACGTATCAAGATACCGAGATGCTTTTACAACATATTCGTTAAGATCACAATCACACACACACACACACACACACACACACCCACACACACACACGCCCGCACACACACATACACACACACACACACACACGCACACACACACACACACACACATGTGCGTTGGTTTATAATTATAAGACACACCTTCCTGCATTATTGCAAAAAATTGTACGTTTTGTTTTGGAAGAGCGGAGTCTCCTAATACAGGCATTACTTGCTTAAAAGGAGGCTTCAATCACTAAAAAATTGTAACATCGAACTCTTTAATGCAAATAAAATTTATTTATTATTATTATTATTAATTTGGGCGAGATGACGTTGTATGAGAATGTCCAAAAGTATTTTACGAGTAAACAATTTGTAGGTGTATTTGGTAGAATTTTCATAAAACCAATAATTTTCTACGCAATTTCGTATAATTCACAAACACGATTATCATAAATTACTGGTGATGTCCAAACAGTGATAGTCCACACGTGACATGATCCGATACGATATTATTGTCGGGGCCAGTGATCACGTACGAGTGTCCTCTGCCGTCGGGAGTAATGACTGTTTGTTTAGGCTTTGTCCACGCTTCTAACAAACATTATGTTGACATGACGCACATTAGCTAAAATCTACTGACGCTTTGAATTTCAAGTTTTGCGTGTTCCGCATTCAAAAGCTTGTTGGTTCGTTCGTTAATTGTAAGTACCACCGTACTATATTATAATTTTTGTTTATTATGTTATGCTTATATACGAGTACAATTACCAAGCTACAGAATAATACCACTAGTGGTCGCCCTATAGTCGAACATTAGATTTCGCGAACATTAATTTTTTTTTGGGATTCCGTTAGCCCGGAACACACATACAGACAGACAGACATCCGAAAGCAAAATTGTCTAATCTTGAAATATAGACGCTTCGCTCGCTCGGTCGAAAAACAAGTAAAATATTGACGTAGTCTCTATGTTGTAAAGAGTTACGACGACAGACTGTTTAAAAAATAAATTTTATCTAATATACCCAACTGATTACAAAATTCCAGAGTTTTATGTGAACATGCTCCATATTTCATGTAGGTACGTGCCTAATAAAGACAGTGTAAAAAGGCTACTATAGCGGTCAGGTGAGAATGGAAAGAAAGAAAGGAAAAAATGTTTAATTTGAACACAGAATGACACAATACAATAGATACTAGGTAGGTACACAATTCAAAAGCGACCTAGCGGTCACAATACAACGGGACTGGCTGCTAGGACAGGACTTTGGCGAACAAAATGGCACCCCCCTTAAGACAAAAAAGATGTAAAAGCACCGAATGTCGATCTGGTTCCCAGGCAGTACAGAAGACCTTGAACTGGAACCCCTGGACTATGTCAGAGGCCAGAACAGACATCGGGCAGACAGAACTGCGGCTCACCGATTGGACTCTTGTCCGCAAGGAAGTACTACCACTAGGAGTGAAACTAGTGGTTGGAGTCCCCGAGGAAGTCGCCAAATTAAGTCTGGTCTCACTACACTACCAGGCCACCAGAGTACACGCCCGAACCCTGAGCAAGAGTACCACCCAGACGGAGGAAAAGTGCCCATGTTACACATGTCCCAAGCACATCACAAACTCACAGGGAAAGGCTCTCATTGGAGGCGGAGACACCAACCAATCTGAGGCCCATAAAGGGGCCCCGGTGGAAGGAGCAGATTGTTACAGAGACCTCGCTAGCATTGTGATAACAATACAAACGGGGATAGATACAACAGAGAGGGTGCTCCTAGTCTCCGCGTATCTACCCAGCGAGAGCGATTTCGAGCCACCGTCCCGAGAAATGGAAGAAATTATAAGAAAATACCAAAGTAAGAATATTCCAATTATTCTAGGTTGCGACGCTAATGCACACCACGTAGTGTGGGGCAGTACCGACTGCAACAAAAAAGGTGACTTAATTTTATAGGTACGTCAGGCTTGGAAATTCTTAATGTGGACAATACCCCCACATTTGTAACCCGAGCAAGACGGGAGGTGTTGGACATCACTATCGCAACAGATAGGATCAGCCAACATATTAAAGACTGCGAGCTAGACGAAAGCAATTCAATGTCAGACCACAATCGAATCACTTTCAGTCTAGAAGCCAAGACAGAGAAGATCCTAACAAGAAATGCGAGGAAAACAGACTGGGTCACATACGAACAACAAAGGGAGAAATGGCGCCCAGGTCCAGTAACCTTGCTAAGAGACACAACAGAAATAGAACAATAAGCTAACAGACTAGACGCCGCTTTAAGGGAAGCCTACCACAAGGCATGTCCACTGAAAGAGATAAGTCCAGGGAAGGGTCAACCCTGGTGGACAAAGGCTCTAGAGAAGCAACGAAAAAAGACCAGGCGAGCTCTCAGAAAAGCCCTAGATAAGAATGATGACGAGAGATGGCTAGAATACAGAAAAGTTAGAAATATATATGTATGTATAAGAAAGAATGCAGAAGGGAAAACCGGAACAGCTGGAAAGCGTTCTGCGCAGGGGTTAAAAAATACCCAGATGCGGCGCGACTAGTGAAAACGTTCTCCAAGGGCAACACCTGCAAACTAGAAGACACAGATGATAACTCACCACCTATCCTAAATCCCATAGTGGAACAGGAAACGAGTGCAATCATCACAAAGGAACATTTACAGTGGAGCGTAAAGTCCTTCCAACCATACAAGGCTGCTGAACCAGACGAAATCTTCCCAAAAACAGTTACAGATAACAATCATACATATAGGCAAATATCTACTGAACCTATATAACAGTAGTATCACAACCAAGTGTATTCCAAGCAAGTGGAGAGAGGTAAGAGCGGTGTTCATCCTGAAACCCGGGAAGATATCGTATCAGGAGGCAAAGTCCTTCAGATGCATCAGTCTCTCCTCATTCATTTTGAAGACACTGGAGAAAATCCTAGACAGAATAATAAGAGAACAAATAGAGAAAAGTGGATCTCCACTGCACTTAAACCAACATGCATACATGGAGGGCAAGTCAACTCAAACGGCCCTACATAACCTTGTTATAAGAGTGCAAAGATCAATAAGCAACCAAGAATACGCATTAGGCTGCTTCTTCGACGTTGAGGGCGCATTTGACAAAGCAACCCCCGACTCAATAGAGGACACACTAAACCGCGTGGGCATTGACAGAGATCTATCAGGATGGGTGAAAAATATGCTTAAACACCGTAAGATACAGGCAGAAAAAGCAGGAACAACACACAGAGTGGTGGCAAAAAGAGGCTTCCCCCAAGGGGGGTGGCTATCTCCACTACTGTGGTGCTTGCTAATAGATGAACTAATAAAGAAGATAAACGGATGCACATATATACGCAAGTCTATTCTGACGACGGCGTGCTCCTAATCACAGGAAAAGTCCTCAGTGTCATGTGTGAAATCATGAACAGAGGCCTAAAAGAAGCGTTAGTATGGTGCAGGAGCAAAGGCTTTGACCTAAACCCCGACAAAACTAAATTAGTTTTGTTCACCAACAAGAGGAAAATAGAATGTGCTGTACCAGTGAGACTAGATAATCACGACCTAGAAAAAGTTATGGAGGTGAAATATCTAGGAGTAACCCTGTACAGCAAGCTAACTTTCAAGACTCATATCAGCAACACATGCACAAAAGCTAAAATGGCAATGATGCAGTGTAAAAGGACAATAGGAAGAACCTGGGGAATAAAACCATCGGTAGTGCTATGGATATACAAGGCAATAATTTTGCCAAGAATCCTGCATGGAGCCCTGGTATGGTGGCACAAGACTGCCAAAGGTGAAAACAAGAAAGAACTAGACAAAGTCCAAAGGCTAGCAGCCCTCATGATCACGGGCGCGATGAGGTCCACACCAACAGCCGCGCTAGAGATCATATTAGGGCTGAACCCCTTGGACTTAGAAATAAAAAGAAGAGCCACCGAACAATGGTTCAAACTCAGAAGTATTGGCCTATGGACTGGAAACTTCATGGACAAAGGTCATGCAAGTATAAGCAAGAACATCGAAGAGAGATTGTTAATGATCTTATTCAATAACGCCCTTATCAGGAAGGAGAGAATTTTTGTCAAAAATTACAGAATACATATAGGGACACGAGAAGAATGACGGATAGATCCCAGTGATACTATCTGCTATACAGACGGTTCAAGAAAGGAATTGACAAATCTATCTGGATCCGGAGTTCATATAAAATGCCAAGATGGAACTGAGATAGACAGGTCAATGCCCCTAGGAAGATTTGCAAGTGTCTTTCAGGCAGAGATATATGCCATAAAGGAATGCGTGGAAATAATGGAACACCTGACCACCACGGGAAAGGTGACCATATACAGCGATAGTCAGGCGGCACTGAAAGCGCTTGACAAAGTGGAGACAATATCAGCAACAGTCAAGGAATGTAAGAAATCATTAGATAGACTGGCCGAGAACACCGACCTAACGCTTGCCTGGGTCCCCGGACATGAGGGAAACATTGAAACGAGCGGGCCGATGAACTAGCCAAAGAAGGTGCTGACGAAAACTTTGTGGGACCGGAACCTCGGTTGCCCATAGCCCACAAAATAGCCAAAGGAGTAATCAGCCACAGAATAAAGGCAGAAAACAACCAAAGATGGAAGACCTCGACTGGAATGAGACAGTCGAAAATCTTCATCAAGGGCATGGATAAGAGAACGACGAGTCATATCATGAAACTCCCAAGAGGAAACATGAGACTCGCCATAGAAGTCATAACAGGACACTGTCGACTAAACAAACACCTGACAGTGATAGGAGTAAAAACCGACCCGAAATGCCCAGAGTGTATGGAGAGTGATGAAACTAACCTGCTGGCTGAATGCCCCATGTACTCATTGACCAGATGGGAACTCCTATGGTCGGACAGACTATACGAGGAAGACATTAACAATCTGAAGGTGGAACAGATAATAAGATTTATTAAGGACACAAGGAGATTCGACGGGGGGCCCTGAGAGCTGGATCAACCACACTCTCCCCAAGGGGAGAACTGGGGAAATGGACGAAATGGCCCGCAATAGTCGCGGGTGGATCGTCCGTCCGGCTGCCGACGTCCCCGTTGGAAATAATAATAGGTACACAATTCCGCACAAAACAAAAAAGAGGCAAACAAAAAACGAAAAATATTATATAAAATAGTGGGAATTGGGAACCCATACGCCAGCGCCGGTAAAGCCATCAAGTGTCATCCCAATGCACAAATTAATGACTTGGGCTCCTGACTTCTGCCGTAGCCCCTATAGCACTGTCTTTATCCATAAGCACACCTAACTTTTGAAATAAGTTTCTTGCATATATATCTTTGATCACGACTGATATCATCATCAAGTTAATTTGTCCTAATATCATTAAATCCAAATACTGTACTTAATATTTTTTTCTGATTATTTGTAGGTACAATAAATACATAAAACAAAGGCAGACAAAATAAACCACAATATATTCAGTTAACCCAATTATCACCCAACCGCAACCAATCTGTACACACATATTTATGGCGTGTTAATAAACTGTAGTCCTATAATAATAAACATAGACACAGATAAACATCTCCTCAAATAATATCTTTATACGAATAAAATTATTATGTTCGAATTAATTGTCGAATAAAATATTATTTTAAATAAAAGTACTTCAAAATTTGACGCTGTTTAGGCTTAGTCACGTATCGGTACAGTTCGTTAGACAAGTGTTCAGAAATAATAATAATATTATGTACTCCTAACTAAAGCATCTTTTCAATATAGGTAACTTATTCATAAGCATTAAAATTAAGACATTTATCTCTTAACAAACATACATTTGTGTCAAAATGTATTTTTGTGTCGAATATTACAATATACCTACTAACAACATAAACATGACATTATAATAATTACTTTAACAACAGAATTATATTGAAAAATATAAAAAATTAATACAACGTACTTGCAATATTTATTTATTTCCATTATCACAATTATTTTTAAGTAGAATATTGAGCCTTTTATAATAATAACCATATTTTTGTATTATTTATCTTAATTTCAAAGCCAATTTTTAATTTTAATTCAGAATGTCTTATCACTCCGTCTACTACGAAGACAACAAAGCCACATCAAAAACCGTTTCTAGCCGGTTTATTTTCTACACGCTTTTCTTTTCCACTGTACAGTCGCGGGTGCTGATTCTGCAAGTGACCGGCAGTAACAAATTCAGCCGGTGGTCGCAAACGCATGTTGTTTTAGGCCGTAGTCAAACAAGGTGCAGCGTGACCGCTGCTAATACCGTGTTTGCGTTTGATATTTATGATACTAGCGCATGATGTGGTCGCACGCCCAAATAATTACCTCGTTTACTCCGTGTTTATTACACTTTCCGACGTGACTGTACTTATTGCGCTATATTACTGGTGAAATTAAAATAGAAGTCAGCTGTAGACACCAAACCTATTGAATTGTTTTAGCTTTTATTTCAAAACTTATCTTTGAACTAATTTCAAGCCTTATTGTGGGAACATTGTCTGACGAGTGGAGTCACGTGGAGTTGTTTAACCCATGTTGGTAGATTTTAGTGTATGCACTGTGTAAACTCTAAAAACATCACGTGTTCCAAAAAAAAGTATTTTAAAAAGTAAAATAAGTTAAGGTTACAAAATACGGATTTCCGAAATTTTAACGACCGCCGACAACGTTATTCGATTAGTTATTCTATATAACTCGATTTTACTCGATACCGGTTAAAGTGGTAGCCATATCGATGAGAACGTGACGGCGAGTCTATTAAACGTTATAGTTAACCGGATTACGGTGACCGTCGGCTAAGTGCCAGTCAGGCTGCCACTAAACTGGACACTCGATAATCTACCCCATACACATTATAATACTAGCGGGTTTAACTAAAACTTAAGTGTGGAATGGTTTAAGATAACCAACAATGTACTTACTAGTATACGAAGCAGATTCCTGCAGTGCATTATGTTCAATAATATTCAGGATTGTTATTTGTTAATTAATACAACACAAAATACAAAATCACCTTTTTATCTGTTAGGTGTTAGAAAGAAAGAAAAAGAAGTGTCTAGTGTTTTGATGTCCTTATGAATATGTACTACCATATTTTTATGAGAATTATGGATATTATGGTGTGATTTATTGAATCTATATTGTATAAATCTCTAATGATGCTGTGAGGTTCACTTCACGGCATCATTAGAGGTCAGTAGAAATAAATATATAACAGTGGAAAAGTATATGTGTTTTTGTGCAATATACGAGTATAAAAGAAAAAGAAAAATAAATTGTAATAAAAATATTAAAAAACGACGGTCAATACAAGTAATACATGTTACTGAATTCAGGCATAGACTGGGGTGGCTCCCGATTCGGCAGTGTCGTCAAGCGCACATTCTGTCTCTTCTCTATACTATCCTTCACATTCCTAGTTCTCCTGGCTATGTCCGTGAGCGCTTTGAGTATCTGGTGCCTAGAGACAGAGCATGTCGTGTTTCCTCATCTCTTTTCCTTCGAACTCCTGTACATACCTCTAGCTGCTATGATGACTCCTTCACAGTCCAGGCTGTCAGAAGTGTGGAACTCGCTGCCACATCACATTCGTGCGAGCCCGTCATTGGCAATTTTTAATAAAGGAGTGAAGCAGCATTTCCTCTCCCAATAGTTCCTTGATTGTATTTTGTATTTATTAAACTTTCTAGATTTGTCTTTATTCTTATTTATCTACGTATTTATTAATCTGATGTTGTATTGCATGATACTGTAATTGTATGTATTTACTTAGTTATCTATTACTTTATTAATAATATATTTATTTCATACTTCTTGTTAAACACACTGCTTCTCTCTACAATAATCATTTTTATCCTCTAAATAGAGGTTTTATTTTTTCATTTAACAATCCATCCTCACTTTTACCATTAGAAAAAAGTATAAATTATTACTGAAATAATCATTAAAATGATTTTATAGATTGCAGTCAATACATTTCCTTTACAAATAAGAGTAGAGGGGTAAAAAAAATGGACCAAATTTTTGACCGGCAAGATCCGCATTATTAATTTTTGACCTTTTCTTAACTTAAATCCTTTGGTGGAATTCGGTCCTCACATTTTGCATGCTCACTTACCTCTAGCGACCGGTCTAATTAGCAGCATGCATTGCATACCTAGTCTAGTTATCATTGACAGCACCGTTGATTTAAAAAATAACCTTTGAAACCACACCGCCGCCTTAACAGGCGTTCCCCTCGCTCGCATGATTAGGGCCTATGGGTCAAAAGTTAGGATTCAAACAAATTGGCGTCTTGACAACTCACTAGACTAGATCTAGTTACGCGGCTGATATGACATTACACTAAAATGTTCAGTTGTTTTGCTGTAAAAGCGATCTGATACATCAAGTTTAAAAGAAGAAGAAGTTTTTACCTTTAATTTCCATCTAATATTTAATCAAATTACATTATTAATTTCTTTTTAAACCTAATTATTTGCAATAATCACAGTATTATATTTGGATGTTTCTATCAACATGGGGTCTAAAGTCTGCAGATCGGTCGAACGACTGACATGAGTGTTATCCAATCTCTCTTCCTTACCATGGCGCTCAGAAGAGTTTGTCGTTATTCAATAATATCGCAGGAAATTTCAAAAAATTTGTTTATTGAGTCACGCGTTCGGAATTTTCTGCGATATCATTGGTTATCGACAAACTCATCCAATGCCATGCTAACAGGAATCCTGACAATTACTTTATGTGTTGTATGTCGCCATGACAACACGATGTACCAACTTAGAACCAAATGCAAAGAGGTTCAATATAATCATTATTGTAATCTTAACATAGTATAAAACAAGTCGCTTCTTGCCTTATGTACCTACGCCTATGCATAGATCTTTAAAACTACGCAACGGATTTTTATGCGGTTTTCACCAATGGATGAAGTGGTTCTCAAGAAAGGTTATTAGTACCTACCTACAAAGCTAGTTAAAGATATTTTTTCTGATCTGAGAATTAGGTAAAAACCCACAATGTAACTTTTATATCATTCAGTTTAATACCTATTAATAATTGTGTCTTTTTTATCTAGCGCAACTTTGCCAGCGTGAACATTTTGTTAATACACATTAGCAATACGGACCTAGGCCTCATAAACTAAGCCCGCTATTTTTATATTTCAATCTTACAGTTAGATCTCTTTTCCATTGGACTATGGTATTCTACTTACCAGCCTGTCCATCAACACCCGCCATGTGTACTGACCTGTTTCATCAACCTCCATATTTTTTCATCCATATTTTCTACCTGCCCGAACCATCTAAGCTTCCCTTTATCTAGATCACTACACACCGCATAGTTCCCGTACCATGCGGCTGTTCCTCACTTTAGCCATACTTTTCAAACTTCTCCGTTTCACTCCACACTGCATTTATTTTACTTTCATGCTTCTTCTGCCACACCCAATATTCACTACCGTACAAAAGTGTAAGTACAAGCACTCCTCTACGCACAGTCAACCGGGCCTTCTGACCGGACCTTCTGACTGTTCATAAAGTTATGCAGTTATTACCCAATCACTTGATTCCCTGCCATAACTCTTCGTTTAATATTATCGTCATAATACCCTTTATCCCTTGTAAACTTGGACCCAAAGTGCACGAACTTTCACTTGGTCCACTCTTTCTCGTTCAATCACAGTCACACATTTTTATATTATTGAAATATTGTTGAAACTGGTCAATACCCATACCAAAATCCAATCTTAATCATTTTTTTAGTTAGAGATATTCAGGGAAATGCCCCTCTGAATAGCAACGGGTACAGTGGCGAGCGGTGTTCGCGATATTCGAACTTATAATATTTGCACAAACCAAAATGATCCTACAAAAGTTTTGGATACAACCAAGGTTATGAATTTTACTGGTGGTTGCAGAAAGTTCTGCAGTAGGCGTAAGGAACCTACATATGTTAATATTTTTGGTCTTACTTCTTGAACCTTACTTTCCAGGGTGGTCATTGCTGCCAGCATTCTGGGAAGTATTCAGTCAGTGACGACGTCAATGAATTGTTCCACGAACTTTGTGAATATTGTAATTTTACAAAATAATACTTTTTTATATGTTTATGAATAGTAAAAAGATTTGTTTTTATAAACCACATCCACGTTTGTGACATTTTTACACCTGATTTTCCTAGTCGATTTATCAAATTTATCGATATCGTGTATCGACACTGTTACATCAAAAGTGGGCGGTAACTTTTTGTCTTGTCATTATAGAGTTATGATACAAAATGTATATGTATGTGTTTGTGAAAATGTTAATGTGTTATTCTTATTGTCATGTGTGAGTTTCGTAGTGGCACCCGATTGGGTTTGAGCGTCTGAGAATGTGTGCGTGTTGATGACCCCCCCCGCACCAAACATGGCAGACTTTTATGAGCAGGAAATTGCATAATGCCTTGTCCCGTCGTATACGGCGACAGCGTATACGACGGCCGCGTTGGTCTATGTTTGAAACCAATGCCAAATTAATTGGTTAAGTTAAGTGCTAAAATTTCTGAAAATAATTATTTTTACTAATAATGTACTGAAGGAGTCCCTTTAAGCACCTGCTTAAAGGGACTCTGACTCTGCTCTCTCTCTGACTCTAATTCTGCATATTAATATCAACCAAAATTACCTAATTTTGGTTGATATTAATATGCAGAATTACATCCTCAGAAAGTTATTATGCGTAAATTAATCAAGGAATACTTGTGAAACAATGTTTATTTCATATTGGCTACTACAAAACCACTCAAATCACCGTCTTGAAGCATTAATTTTCATACTCCATACCCACCTAATCTAAAGGGCGCGTATATTCGCAATTCATCTCTGTAACGGGCAGATGTAATTAACTAAAGGTTTAATGACCTCCCTTCTAATTGGAGCCTAAGATTTGAAAGCCATTGTCTTACATATTCATAGAGGTGGTTTGAGATACCTTGGGGCAGGTGCTTCTAATTTATTCAAAGAGCCAACGGACATGCAAATTGGATGGAGAATATCGGTCATGTTTACGTCAGATTTGAGTGAAAATTATTGCGGATTGGCTTCCTCCGAATCCTGTTAGGTGAGGTGCGCTTTGAATTATTATAACAAACCACTCTAGCTTGACATTTATTATTAATATTAAGTTGTACTATGATGATTGGCATCTGTTTGACGGCTTAACAAACAATAAATACCCGAAGACAGCGTAACCACAATGATCAGTTAACTAGTTGTCCCGGCGAACATCGTGTTACCTTCCTTGAACTTCTAAAAATATTTCAAAATAATAATTAGCTAAATTAGTCCAGACATACTCGAGTTTTAGCGAGACAAACAAACATCGTCATCGTCAACAGTAAGTACGTATATAAAAGGCATCTTAGAGACCCTTTAGTTATTGCCCTATTCGTATTACCCTTTCCGTTACCCATTCCAATTAATTGTTATTAATATTTTTTGACATTATGATAATAATATCCTAAGGCACAATAATTTGCCATACACTTAATTCGTACCTAACAAAATTTCTGATCGTTATCTTGACAAACGATAATTCACACCCAACCCTGTTATGTTGTATCCTCAAGATATTTACACTTAGCTTTAGATATCTTAATCTTTTGTTATCTTATGCCAAAGCAGCTTCGCCTTAACAACAAACTACTCTTATCTAGAGTAGTTCTATTTAAGGACGACGTAGCCGGAGGGTTTGAGATTCTAAGCAATTACTCGTTTTGTGTCTAGGCACTATCGTTTAGATCTGTGGTTTGTATCGATACAGCTTGATGTAAGTTTATACTGTTTTATAGGTTATAATTTTTGTAAATTATTATTTAATTTTATTTTATTTTAAAATAAAAATTTCACACCAAAAATACCTAGGTAAGTTCTATGTTTCGCCTATATTTTATGAATACATCATTTGTCAATGCGAAGGTTGGAAAAAGTTAGTTTGTAAGGGCTACGTTGTAAAATGCAGCATGAGTTTTTTTTTTTTTTTTTTTTTTTTTTTTTTTTTTTTTTTTTTTTTTTTTTTAATAAGGCCGTGGCCGCTCTAACGTCCGTTGCCGGGCGTCTCTGGTTACTAGCAGAGGGTATGTCCATTATGTCCAGTGGCGCCCGGCGGACTTTGACCACCTCTGTGGTCGGGACGAGAATCCCGCGTCATTGGGGTCGGGTTTTATCCCGCGTCAGTGAGTGAATCTGGTTGCGTGCTATGGGGCAAAGGCTCCGCAGCACGCAACCCTTCTAGCCTGCTTCTGTAAGGACGGTGGGTGGCGATCCCGCCGTCCTCAGGCCCCGATCATGGAGGACGATAGTCTTGGGCGTAGTAGCGTAGTCTGGGGCGGCCTGGCCGCCGACTACGGAACTCGGCGGGGAGGGTACGCTCCCTCTCCCTCCCGGCCGCCTCCTTCGCGAGCATAACTTGCTCGCAGAAGGACACGGCCGCGTTCCACCTACTCCCGCTGGATACCATGGCTTGAAGCATGGTCCCCAGCGAGAGGGTATCCACGCCCAGACCCACTACGAGGTCCCGGCGCTGACTCGCCCACGCTGAGCACTCCACCAACGTGTGGAGTGCGGTGTCGTCGTCGGAAACCTCGCAGTGTTGACACCGAGGTGTGACCTCACGATGCATGCGAAACAGATAGCTACCGAAGCATCCATGCCCGGCAACGATCTGCGTCCCACGGTACGTGAGGTCACCATGCTGCCTCTGCAGCCAATCGTCCATGATCGGTTTCACCGCCGCGATGAAGATGGCACCCCCCTTGGGTTGCTCAAGTCGCACCCTCCATGACTCCATGAGATCCTGGCGGAGTTGGGACCGCTGGTCCTCGATTTCTCGAGACGCAGGCCTGTGGTCCCGCTCCAGCGCCTCCTTGCGCCATTGGAACAATGACGCAAGGGCTTTCGCTTCCAGGTCCCATGGAGGGGTCCCGGCTAGGAGACATGCAGCCTCTCCGGACATCGTGCGGTACCCCCGTACGGTTCTGACGGCCAAGGTTCGAAGTGGTCTGTTTAACAGAGTCACGTTCCCCTTGACCGCCAACCTATCCGCCCATACGGGAGCCCCGTATAGGGCCTCCTGCAGGAGGTCTCCTGCAGGAGGCGTTGGGTCCCTTTAGGTTGGGCATCAGTCGCGAAAGCGCGACCGATGCCTGCGTCACCTTGGGGACCAAACTTCGGAAATGTGGTCCGAAGTTCCATCGGCTATCAAGTACGATCCCTAGGTACTTCATCGAGGGCTTGATGCCGATGCTAACGCCTCCCACATTTATGCTGGAACCTTCTGGTGGACCGTTCCGAGGTCTGTGAAAACACAGAACCTCGGACTTGTGCAAGGCCACCTTCAGTCCCAGCTGCCGTATCCGACCCACGACTCGAGCAACACCCGTCGTGACCTTGAGTGCTGCCTCCTGGTACGTTGCACCCCGCGCCGTGACGAGGGTATCGTCGGCGTAGCACGTTACGCCGACACCCCTAGGCAACGCACCCCGCAGCACCCAGTCGTAGCCGATGTTCCACAGAAGCGGCCCCAGGACCGACCCCTCCGGAACACCGCACGACACATCTCGCCGAGCTGGCCCGAGCCAGCTGGGGAAAGCTATGGCCCTCTCCGAGAGATAGGCCCCGACAATACGACGGAGGTAGAGAGGCGTTTCGTGATACACGAGCGCCTCCCTAACGCAGCTCCATGGCAAGGTGTTGAACGCGTTGGCGATGTCAAGAGACACCGCCACCACCACCTTGCCCTGCGAGACTGCTTCCTCCGTCAGGCTCTTTACGCGCATGATCGCGGTGTGGGGCTCACGGTGGAGCGTCTCCGACGGAAACCGAACTGGTTATCCGCCAGGTCTGGCCCCACACTCGTGAGATGCTCGACGAGGCGTTCCGCGATAATTCGCTCAAAGAGCTTACACACCTCGTCGAGCAACACGATCGGCCGGTATCCGGACGGTGAGTCCACCGGCCGCCCCGCCTTACGGATCAGGACCAGTTTCCCCGTCCTCCACACCTTGGGAAACTGGCCCCTTTCGAGGCATGCGCTAAAGAGCCCCATCAGTCGTGGCCCGAGTTCTTCGAGGGCCAGGACCCATGCACGGCCAGGAATGCCGTCGGGTCCGGGGGCAGTGATTTTCCGGCGTTTAAGCCGGAGTACTGCCGCACCTAGCTCCCCCACCCTGACTTCGGGTACGTCGTCTTCGCTGGTGCTATCCGCGTCGGGCAGAGACGGAGCCATGCGCGGAGGGACGTGCTCCTCCGCGCTCGTCGGAAACAGGGAGCCCATGACCCGCTCCAGCTGCTGCGGCTGGAGACTCTGGGTCAGTGGGGGCGCCCTAGGTCGGAGTTTCTCCCTGACCTGTAGGTACGGGCGCCCCCATGGGTTCTGCTGCAGGGTCTCCAGGAGTTCCTCGCGGGCCGCCGTCTTGGCCCGCTTTATCGTCTCCTGGAGATTACCTTTAGCCTCCCTGTATGCCTGAAAAAGCTCCGCCTCTCGGGCTGCCGCGTCGTCTGGGCGGCGACGCCTCCGGCGAAACCTGGTGTACCGGCGGCGGGCGGAGATGCATGCTGCGCGCAGCTCTGCAATCTCCGGCGACCACCAGTACACCTGCTTCCTGGCCGGTCTGGGTGTAACCCTAGGCATCGCCGCATCACAGATTTGCGACATGGCTCTCCTGAACCACTCCGCCTCGGCATCCACATCGGCAGGCCGGTCCGGCGCCGGAATCCAGGCCTGCACGATGGATGCCTCCAGGAGAGCCTCCCGATCCAGATGGTGAAGTGCCCAACGCGGATCCGGGGGATTTGCCACCGGCTGTGGGAGGTCAGGTGGGGGGACGACATCGAACCGGATGTACCGATGATCCGAGTGCGTCTCCTCATCCTCCTCCACGCGCCAGCATGTAATACGGCGGGCGAGGTCAGGGGATGCGAACGTTACGTCCACGATCGATTCCCCCCCCCGCCGCCAATAGGTGGCGATATTCCCCCGGTTGAGGACCTCCAGACCACGTGTTCTGGTCCAGTCCTCAAGAAGCCTCCCCTTGTCCCTGGTTTCCCGGGAGCCCCACGCCTCACTCCAGGCGTTGAAGTCTCCCAGGAGCAGGACAGGGCGAGGACGGCACGCAGCGAAGACGACGTCGAGCTCAGTGAGCCATAGCTCAAACTGAGACTCGTCAATGTTCGGCGAGATGTAGGTGGCCACGACTGCCAACCCATCATAATCCGCCGCAACACACCCGCGGCCCCTTGCAATGATCGCAAGGCGCGAGTTGTCTGCGGCGGACTCCCCAAAGATACAACAGGCCGAGCCATCCTCGTCCACCGGGCTTCCCGGGTGGACGTAGTACGGCTCGGAGACCACGGCCAAGTTTATGGACCACTGCCGGATGCTCTAGTACAGAAGATCCTGAGCAGCACGGCAGTGGTTCAAATTCACTTGCAGGATACGAATACGGGCGTCAGACATTAATTGACGTCCATAACCGCATCCCATCGCGAAATAACTGGCCGCGCAAGGGCGGCACCTCCACCGCTCTCAGCGGACGAACGAGGTTTTGGTCTCGAGGCGGCGCAGGTTGTGCTGCCGACCCGGTGATCCGCGGTCTTGCCCTCCGCCTCGCATCTAAAGCAGCGAGGCGGGGCGTCACAGGCACTTGCCTTGTGACCGGGCCTGCTGCAGCGGAAGCACCGATCGCCCACGGTGACTTCCGCTGTACACTACACTCCTAAGTGCCCCACCACCATGCACCGGAAACATCTGGTTTCCCGGGCACGAAGGAGGTGCACCTGCGCCTTTAGGAAGCCCCCTACGAGGAGGCTTCGTCCGTCCGCCACTTTCAGTGCCGCCGCGACGGGGCACTGGACGACTGTCATCCCGTGACCAGTGGAGCCGAAGGAGATATCTCCAGCCTTCACCTGGTCACGGGGGCAGCCGCCCGCCTCCACGACGGCGGAGATAACTTCCTACGTCGTGGCCGCGTCATCCAGACCCGTGATGCGCAATGCGGCGCATTTGGTGGGTCTGGTGACGCGGACGGCTTCTTGGTCCAGCGCGTCCCTAAGCTGAGCCGCTAGGGCGTCAGCTTTAGGGCCGCTGGAGGCGCCGGAGACCTCGAGGAGGCGAGCCCCGGTGCGTGTCGTCTTGCACCGGAGCCCCCCCTGTATATCGAGGGCCGAGAGGTTGACTGAGGACTTCACAGTCCTCAGTACGTCGGCGTACCCCACCCCCTTCTCCACACATAGAGGAAGAGGAGGCGGCAGGGGTGCCACTCTTCTTGCCGCGCCCCTTGGCCTTCCGCGCCTGGGCCGCGGTCTCGGCCGGTATCCGGCTCACCGAAGCGGACGGGGGCGGAGCGGGGCGGCGGACAGCAGGTGTGCCGCTAGGACCGGGAGCAGGAGCACCGCCAACAGCCACCGCGTATGAAAACGCGGGGCGCGCTAGCGGAGGGCGGTACGCCCGGTCCTCCAGGCCGCGAGACGCCTCTCGATCGCCGTCAGGACCTGCACCGTAGTCGGCACAGGCTGTGGCGGCGAGGCGGGCGCCGTCTTCGGCGCTAGTCCAGCCGTTAGAGGAGGAGGCGGCATGGGACCTGGAGGTGCCTTGACCACTGTGGTCAACTCAGCGACCTCCCGACGCAGATCTTCCATCTCCTTTCGGGAGGCAGTGAGCTCCACCTCCAGGCTCACAACCTGCTTGCGGAGCTTCGCCTCCTCCTTTGTGGCGCTCCGCGCGAGGAGCTTGTCAAGGGAGGATTGGGCTTCATCCACCAGTGAAGCCACAATCTTCTTCCTCCCCGACATGTTCTTACTCCCCCGCATGGCCGCGTTCATGCGGGAGAGAATACTCATGATCTCCCGCGCGGGCGGCACACCGATATCCCTGCGACTGCGTACGGTACAAATGACGGGGGTGGCGTCGGCGGGGGCACTCTGTAGGCGCTGAGACGCGTGCGCACCGTCTTCACCGGCACCTCCTCCTCCGAATCGCTGGAGAGGAGGGACACCCCAGAGCAACTAGTGCTCCGGTCGCGCGGCAGCCCCCCCTTCTAGAGGGTCCTCTTCTGCGAAGCAGAACGGCCCTTACCCTTCACACTACTGGGAGCTGACCCCACCGCTGACACTTGGGGCGTCGACGTCGCGCTGCGACTAGGCGGCGCGACGCGAGCCCCCAAATCAAGAGGCATCGAATTCCGTGTTTCATGCGGTAGGTCGTCGGCTGAGACTGCCCGGGAATGGGCAGTGTCAGTACCGGGGGTCTCGTCAGGCATATCCATGATAGCACAATTAATCGCAATGTTGGCCACACAAGTCTCTCCACACAAATATCGACGTTCGGTCACCCAACTTGCCACTGCGTTACCGTGGTCAAGTTGGGGTCCAGGGCGGATGGCGAGGACGTAGTCGAATCTCTTGGGGCCCCGCCCCAATGCAGCGTGACTAAGGTTTATGTCACGTTAAACTTTATGTCACTGGTAAAACGATGACGACAGTATTTTTTCCCTGATGCTCTATCGAACTATCGCTTGAAATTTAATCGTCGCTGAAATATTTGAAAGCAAACTATCTACTTAAAGTCGATTCCCACATATCAGTGAAGCATCAGTTCCACACATGACGGGACGCGTTCATAGAAATGAATGAAATAATATTTTGTACTTATACTGAACTGTGTCGGTACTGTGCTTTGTCGGAACTGAGGCATCACTGATATGTGTGAATTGACCTTTACTCTTTTATAGGAAACCCGTCATGGTGAAATGTAGTGGCGTTCGTTTACTGTGGCCTTAGTATTACAATACAACAATGTGATTACACAGATACCAGTGACACAGACAGTTAATCCGTTAAACTAGATAGGCACAAAGCATGCCATCGCTTTGTGTATAGTTGGATAAACTCTACACTCGGACAGGTGAACAAGAGCCTCTTCAGCCAGGAATGCAATGTATGTACACCGGCAAGTTCGAGGAGGTTACAGGCTGGATTGTTTGTCAAAGGTACTCGTCTAGTCGAAGATAAGGAAGTATTTATGTGTTTCAAATTAAATGTTTATTGTTTAAATGGGTCTAAACTACCGAAGGACCATTTTCGAGTACTGACAATTGTTTAAAATACAGTCTATTTTGAATCTAATGAGCAGCTGAACAGCAACAAATGCTGTTGCTACCTATATGAATTTTCAGTTCGCAATACCACATTGCGAACAGTTTTGCGAAGAAGAAAATTCACATATTTACTAAACGTGTAACGGCTTTATAAAATTGATATCTACTTAGAGGGGTTAGAACCTGTAAAGGTTCCATATCCTTGGAAAATCTAAAATTAATTAACTTGACGGTAATAGGTATTCTAATTAATTTGTTGTTCCGCTAACTGCTCAAATAAGTTCCACAACTTTTCTTTCAAGTAACAAGTTTCCCACCACAATTGCGGAAACATTAATCGACACAAACGATTGTATTGCTCACCAGTGGCAAACTTGCTCTTTGACGTCAGCCGTTCTCGAGTTTTGTGGATATAAACAATTGCGGTATAAAATTATAACTTCGTGATTCAATTACTACCTGGAAATCACGTGGTTCTAAATTAGAATACTTTTACTTTTAAACAATTCAGTTTGAAAATCTGGAAATAAACATAAAAATTTTATTTACAATCAGAATTACAATATACATAATTATATACTAAAAATATTTACATTACAAAATATCGTTTAACACGTTGAATGCGGCGCTAAATTCATCGGACTTCACCCCGGTGCGGCATGAGGCCTATCAGCCGCCCCCTGTACACTTCACCAGGTGCGATTTGGGTCTTTCGACCTCACATCGACACGTTAAGGTAAATTGCTTATAACTTCCCGAAAAATCATTATATAGATATGAAACCACCTTATTTACATTCCTATAAAGTGACTCAGTTTAAATCTCGCTTCGCCCCGGGTTGTGACATAGAAAATCGAGAAAATTACAGAAAACAGTATGAGATTTTAAAACCCCACACAGTACCAAATTCGGGGTACATTTTGTAGATTACTAGTGATGGGAAATTAAAATATCAAAAATGATGTTAAGTTTTATTTATGTAAATATCGATAATAATCGACCACGAATCACAAATTCTTCAGAAAACTTACGTCTCTTAGGTGATCCGTGACCATCACAGTTTTCTCTTTGGGTAGAAGCAGGACAAATCTGAACATTTTGCAAAATTTCTACCCTATTTTCAGAATTTGAAGGTAACTTTTTCACATTACTCACAGAACACTCTTGATACACTCGACGTTTTTTCGGCACACATAATAATAACACATAAGCACGGATTAAATCTAACATTTTCATGCACCTCTTATCACGAGACATTTTTCACTAATACGATAAACAAAAGTTGAGTAAACCAATAGCTGCGAAATGGGCGTGCGTATGAGGTGCAAACGCCACACGTCCGCATAAAAGAGAGATTTTCTGCAGTTGGTGCGGTATGGGGCCTAAATACCTAATTAGTATTTTTTAAATTTACCTTGATAAATGAAAGAAGACATTAAGAAATATATATTCATGTTTGACGCGCATAGCCCCGTTCCTTAGCAATGACCGCTGCACCAGAGAGACCGCGATATTTTCGCGCCGCACCGAGTGAAGTTATACGCGTGAGGTGTATGTACTGCATACCGCAGTCAACGTGTTAAAAAATCCTCCACGTCATTGCCGACTGGGAAGGTTACCAGAATGCTGGCTGTGTTGCCACGTTGGATGGCGCTACTTATTCTTAGGGCCAGAAAATAGCCGATCTTCTGGAAATTGTATGTCCTTTTACCAGCTACTTACATTACTAGATATCAGTTTATTTTATTTTATTAGTTTTTTATTAGGTTTCAAATTTATATTGGAGAGTATTTACAAGAAACAGGATAATAAAATTAAGAAAAACTTAAACAAAGTATACTTTCTAAAATTAAAAACTAAAATAATGGTTTATGGTCATCTATTCTCTCTGGCAGCTACGTCTGACAGCTGTCAATAATGCCACTGATGTCTGTACCAGGAGCCTTTGACTGACAGACATACCTCAAGTTATAAAGGCTGGAAATTTCTCAGAGCATGGAATTTCTCAACACAGGTGAGAACGATCAGTAAGTATAGTATTGTTGTGGTTATTTCCGGAGATATCAGGTAGCAAAGATTGATAAAATGGTACCTTACTTACCTCATTTTATAAAGCTTCAGTTTTTGATGTTTTCTTCGGAATAACAATAGAAATCACGTCACCAAATCCTAGACCCCTGGCACGGTTGCAACCCCCTGCCAGACCGCTTTGACCCTGGGACTACCAGACATAAGTCGTGATTTAAAAGCTGAAAAGTTCTCAGATCATGTGCCCAACGCAGGTAAGAACGTGAAATATTTGGGAGTATTTTTTTTTTTTTTTCAATTCCGCGGCCCAAAGCCGCGGCCGCTCTAACGTCCGTTGCCGGGCGTCTCTGGTTACTAGCAGAGGGTATGTCCAGTGGCGCCCGGCGGACTTTGACCACCTCTATGGTCTCTGCGGGTGTTGGGTTGGGACGAGAATCCCGCGTCGTTGGGGTAGGGTTTTATCCCGCGTCAGTGAGTGAATCTGGTTGCGTCCTATGGGGCAAAGGCCCCGCAGCACGCAACCCTTCTAGCCTGCTTCAGTAAGGACGGCGGATGGCGATCTCGCCGTCCTCAGGTCCCGATCATGGAGGTCGATAGTCTTGGGCGTAGTCGCGGAGTCTGGGGCGCCCTGGCCGCCGACTACGGAACTCGGCGGGGAGGGTACGCTCCCTCTCCCTCCCGGCCGCCTCCTTCGCGAGCATGACTTGCTCGCAGAAGAAACACGGCCGCGTTCCACCTACTCCGGCTGGAGACCATGGCTTGAAGCATGGTCTCCAGCGAGAGGGTATCCACGCCCAGACCCACTACGAGGTCCCGGCGCTGTCTCGCCCACGCTGAGCACTCCACCAACGTGTGGAGTGCGATGTCGTCGTCGGAAACCTCGCAGTGTTGACACCGGGGCGTGACCTCACGATGCATGCGAAACAGATAGCTACCGAAGCATCCATGCCCGGCAACGATCTGCGTCGCACGGTACGTGAGGTCACCATGCTGCCTCTGCAGCCAATAGTCCATGATCGGTCTCACCGCCGCGATGATGGTGGTACCCCACTTGGGTTGCTCAAGTCGCACCCTCCATGACTCCATGAGCTCCTGGCGGAGTTGGGACCGCTGGTCCTCGATTTCTCGAGACGTAGGCCTGTGGTCCCGCTCCAGCCCTTGCGTCATTGTTCCAATGGCGCAAGGGCTCTCGCTTCCAGGTCCCATGGAGGGGTATATTTGGGAGTATGGAGTATCGGTAGTGGTTACTTCCAGAGATATTCAGGTTGAATCACAGCGCCAAAGCACAGAGTAGGGAATATCACTTACATACAGAACTTGCACTCCGACGTTAATTAAAGCACATTCTTTTGTTTACAGAGAACATCATTCGAACGTTAGGGTTTTCCAGTAAAGTAAAATATATACCAGCATAATTTGACCAATACGTTATTGCCGTCAATGCCTCAATATCAACTCTATGGTCATTGCCGTGTCACAAACAAGAGACAACCCTTACTGACTTACAACTGCAAGTTGTAGCTGACGTCATGTATTTTTTGCGATTGTTAGGCGAGTGACATAGCCCTGGCTAAAGCCTATCCCGCACGAGTTGTGCTTACCTAGTTCTCGGTATAGTACCATAGCTTTGTAAACAAACGTAACTTTATAGGAATTCATAATAAACACTACTACTGTATAAAATCCTTTCATCCGCAGCCGAAAAGTAATATGATATGCAACATGAAGTTCACAGGTAGGAATCAACTCCACTAGACTCGAAGGGCTCGCAATTAATTCCTGATTGATTCACAAAGCTAGTTGGAATTTCACTAGTTAACCCCCTTTCATGAGTGCCCCCTCGCCCACCTGCCTCCACGTGAGGATCAGACAAAGATACCAAGTTAACGTCAGCTAAGGTTTGTTGTACAAAATTTATATGAAACTTTGCTTTCGAACTGTAGTATGTGCAGAAGCAGTCTTATTACGATGAACTGGTATGTTGATTTTGGGTTATAATTAAGACGTTATATTTTTTTGTTCTTATAATAAGCATATAAATATTAGCCATTGATATGTTTCCAACCATACCGGTACTTCACGCCTGTTTTCCCGTAGCGGGCACTTTTCGCAGATACCTACCTAAAACTGTTACTTCCACGTAATAGGAAGTTTATTACCGCTCACTGGGAACTTGTATATTTCCTTGTGCCTTCATTGATCGCTGCAACCCGGTTGTAGGTGAGGTAGGCTTAATCCTCTACATTATGGGACCCTTCCTTCCCTCCCTTTGTTAACATAAAAACTATACCGAATCTAGGAGCTCGAATTGGATAACGTAAAATCAATTTACTGCCAGTAGTTATCTTGTATACAACAAGTAGGTAAATAGAGAATTCGTCGTAGCAAGACCGTACTTGATAGTGACGTGATAACAGAACAACTGCTAAGATATTCTGAGATACCGAGTTCATGGCTGATTCTCCATTATGTTAGAACTTACTCCCTTTTTGTTACTTCATCCTTTTCTCTCACCCCTGACGTATGCTGTAATTATTTAACAATATTGTTAATAATTAACAAGATGTATAAAGATACTGATAACTTTAAATGTACCTATGCTTGTTTTGGTTTTGAAACTTTAATGAGTAACGTAGACGATGTGTTTTGTATATAGTAAAATTTTACCAAAAACATCTACCTATAAGTAGAATTTTTAGGCTATTAGGCACTTTATAAACTAGTATCTTTCAGTATATTTACAATCAATAACAACGAAACAATTTATTGAAACTTGGAAACAACTGCATGTCACAACATGTTTTTAACAGTGAAGCAAGCTAAAACTATTGAATCAGATATACAGTTTTTTTATATTGGATTCGCCAAATAGACGCCACCCGCCTGGTGGTAAGTCGTGACGACGTCTAGCAATTGTGGGTGACTCTAATAGTACACAATACTATAGAGAGCGGCCTTCAACTTGACGATCCAGTGATGTGCGCCCCGCTTGAAGAACCCTTATTAACTAGAGATAATATCTGGTTGGTCACATCACTATTATCCTATTTCGGGGTAGTCTATCCAATACTAAGAAAAAGTAAATCTCTATATCCAAACTGAAAGTAAATTCTTATTGTAAATAAATGATTTTATAACACATAAAAAAAAAGTTTTACTCTGGAACAGTAATGTCGTCTTGATCAAGTTATTCAATTTGTAAATGTGTTCACCTCTTCGTAATCTAAGCTCATAACATCAGCGGTTTAACCCTTCGGCGGCGAACTTTTGAACACCTTTTCAGCAAGTCCACCAATATTTTATTAACGGGTTACATTAACTTCATTACTCCGCCCCGAGACGTGCACGGCGGAGTTTTTAATAACATCCAATTTTAATTACTGCGCTGGTAACATATGTTTTAATTTACGTTTTTAGAGTTTTAAGGCTTTATGCATTATGGATTTATGTGATAAACATTATGTAAACTCTTTTCTACCTTTTATCACAGATATAAGAATACTATACTAGTACTATATAGTACTATACTAGTGCTTTTATAGAGAAGGTAATCTCGACACTAAACCATATACCAATCCTTCTGGCCAGCGTGGTACATGTAGGCTGAATTCCTCCTCTTCGGGGGAGGTTTATGCCCATCAGTGGGCATCAAATGGGCTGAGATGAAGAACCAGTTTTCTGATACATATTTGATAACTATAGATAGTTACCAAATATAAGAAAACCGTTTCATTCATGTCTTACATCGGCCTTAAATTCTTAAAATACACGTCATAAATTAACACATCAACCGACTTCAAACTCACGAAATGGGACCAAATAATTGTCAAAATGAGACCAAATTGAAATGGGACCACCTGGGACCCAAGCTACTACAGCTTTCATTTAAAAAATCGGTTCATCCAGTCCAGAGATATGAGTAACAAAAAAAAAACACTCAAATTGAGAATCTCCTCCTTTTTGGAAGTTGGTTGAAAATCTAGGAGAGGCCAATTAACATCTAACTCACACTAATTGTCATTAAAATACAAAACAAATATTATAACCCTTCCTTGGCAGTCAGGTAAAAGTAAGAATTACACGACAGTTAAACCGCAAAAAATAGACATCCACTACATCATTTGTATAACACAGGTGCTTGAAAAACTCGAGTTTTGTGTAAATGAGCGTAGGGGGTAGTCGGTGCCAATGCCCATGCATATGGCGGGAGGAAGCGACGGGCATAAATCTACGCGACGGTGGCGCCGCGGCCGGAACAGGAAGCGACGTCGTCGTTTGCCGCATTGTGATATGGGCCGGCGGGCCGCGCGGACGTCTCTTTGTGAATACTACTTTATGGAGGCTATTTGAGAGATACGCCACCACCCTGCCGTGTTCTCAAACGCTATTGTCATGCCACCTTTATGGTGATAGCTTGCTTCAATACAAGTAGATACTCTGTGCTACTTGGAGAGGTAAATAAAATTGAATGAGTTGAGTGAAAGATAAGGTGTTCTATAAAGTTTTGGATATAACTTTTCTCTAAAAGGTGCATTTGCAATGTATTATTCGTATACCAACAAAATACTAAATTTGCCATAGGTTAACTTAAAATTTTTCCAATTTTTTTTTTCTAAAACAAACTGTTCTTTGGTAGGTAGGTATATAAATTGTCAGAGTTTCGTCCAACATCATTGGTTACAGCTATCAGGTGAAGTTGAATTAAACTGTTCTATCTTGTTGTTTCTTATCTTTAATAAAAACATTAAAATCAGAACATATTGTGGATATTAAATATAAATGGAATACAGGCTCGGTCTAATAGCGGAAACATTTCGAAGGTAACATCCGGACGACCGCAGTTATTGTGGTTGGTTGAATTTTAAAACTGGAATGCGTTCTATCGTTTTACAGCCATTTTCTGTCACATTTGCTGAAAAGTCTATTAATTAATTTGTAATGTTGTTGTCATTAGGATTTAGTAGTTTTTATAAAACAAGAGTTTTCAATCACCTACTTATTAATCCATTGTAGCACATTGTAGTGATTGTGTGATCTAAACTCATAGGCAAAGAACAACAATTGGGGGACCGCGTAGCTCAATACTGGGTCTATAATCATAACTAATAATAATTCCCATCTCAATTTGGGTTTCGTACTGGTGTTTCCACTGAGGATGCAGTTACTGCCTTGACTACGCTCGTTACCGAAAAGCTTGATAGTGGTAAGAAGTGCTTAACTGCATTCTTAGATCTAAAAAAGGCGTTTGACACCGTCTCTGTTCCCATCCTTGTGGACAGACTGAATACAATCGGAATACGTGGAATTCCTCTCAAATTATTTGAAGATTATCTGACGAACAGGAAACAACGAGTTAGAGTGGGACAGTACACTAGTGGAGACGTTGAAGTATCTTTCGGAGTTCCTCAGGGAAGCGTACTGGGTCCTACATTGTTCCTGATATACGTCAATGAACTCTGTAATCTACAGGTTGAGGATGCCAAAATTTTTTCGTATGCCGATGATACGGCTGTAGTTTTTGCTGGGGATAGCTGGCAGGATGTTCGACTTAAGGCAGAGAGAGGCCTAGCTAAAATTGCACGTTGGCTGAAGAAATATCAGCTCACTTTAAATATTTCCAAGACAAATTATGTTTGCTTTTCTCTGCAGAACCGTACACAGCCTAGCGAGGAATTTAATGTAAAAATTCACTCATGCGATGAGTTAAATCCGGACTGCAGCTGTTCGGTAATTTTGAAAGTACCGCACATTAAATATTTGGGTATTGTTGTGGACCAGAATCTGTCTTGGTATCCTCACCTTGAACAAGTTTCTAAAAGAGTTCGTAAACTAAGCTGGATGTTCAGGACGCTCAGATATGTGATTCCCAAAAATGCCGAGAGTAATTCAGGAGGTGCCTCTAGAAACCTTCTAAACGAAATATATGTCGCGTTGGTGCAGTCTGTACTGACATACTGCATCCCTATCTGGGGTGGTGCAGCTAAAACCAAATTTATAGGGGTGGAGCGATCACAACGGGCTCTGATAAAGTGCATGTATTTCAAAACAATTAGATACGCAACTGACGACTTGTATCGTGTTAGTAACTTACTCTCGGTTAGGAAACTATACATCATACAATTGATCCTAAAAAAACACAAGTCTCTTTCTTATGACACTAAAATTAAATCTAAAAGGAGGAAAGACATTATAGTTAACATTCCTCCAACTAAAACGATGTTTGCCTGTAAGCAATACAGCAAACGATCTGCACAGCTTTATAATAAAATCAATAAAGAAATTTACATATATCCTAAAAACTATTACGACTGTAGAATAATGCTAACTAATTATGTGAAATCACTTACGTATCAAGATACCGAGATGCTTTTACAACATATTCGTTAAGATCACAATCACACATAATACTAACACACACACACACACACACACACACACACACACACCCACACACACACACACACACACACACACACACGCCCGCACACACACACACACACACACACACACGCCCGCACACACACACACACACACACACACACACACACACACACAAACACACACACACACACACACACACACACACACACACACACACATGAACGCTTCTTGACGCATGAACATATGTCATGTACAATAAATAAATATTAAGTAATATTGTATTGTAATATTAGATAGAAAACCAACACACTTGTATTGGTTTATAATTATAAGAAACACCTTCCTGCATTATTGCAAAAAATTGTACGTTTTGTTTTGGAAGAGCGGAGTCTCCTAATACAGGCATTACTTGCTTAAAAGGAGGCTTCAATCACTAAAAAATTGTAACATCGAACTCTTTAATGCAAATAAAAAATTTATTATTATTATTATTATTATTATAATTGTAGAGTCGTAGGTCTAAACTACGGGAATAAACGCCGCCGGGCACCACTGGAAATACCTTTTCCGTACGAGCCAGAGACGCCCGGCAACAGACGTGAGAGCGGCCGGAATAAAAAAAAACGAGTAAAAACGGGTATAAAAGAGTATTGTAGCACTTGACGATCCTTGAAAGAGGTTTAAATGATTATTTGAAATTCCAATTTTAAATAAGCTCACGTTTTAAAACGTCTACAATGTTGCCAGTCCGGTGAATATTTTTCAACAGTAGCGACATCATGGAAATCTGATTGACCAGAACACGAACATCGTCCGCTCGGCGCATTTCCTGTTGATGCACTGATAACACAAAATTTGTGGTCATTCAGCACGTTCCGTCTATTTACATGGCCTGGACTGTACTGTTATTAACATGCATCTATTTAAAATTCTGTTTAATGGGATTTGTGCACTTAGAGCTACATTTGAGAGAGAGAGAGAGTTTAAATTTGTTTGTTTATTTTTAAAGTTTAACTTGAAATAAAAATTATAACAGAAATTATTATTCAATGGTAAATAGTAGTATATACATTTCTACCCTAAGTTTACCCCTAGCATTCTAAAACGAACATAGCCAAATAAAGTAGACAGTGAAACAACGAAATAGCTGCGAAAGATTGTTACTGAACTATTTCGCAGCGTGAGTTCTCTCAATATTTATGAAGCCAAGTTCTCAGCCGTCATCAATCACAAAGTTATAAATAAAACAATAAAAGGTAAAAACTTACCAAGAGGGTCGGACATTCACTCCCGGGCGCAATATTGCCGAAGGAAAACCCACTTATTGGAATAATATGTAGATTACAATGATATTAGGAGTATACCGAGGGACTTGTCGATACTTTACTACGTGGTTTTCTATAACTCTTTTGTGTAAAATGAGATCATTGTATGTGGTAACCACTAACAACTTTGTAAACAATAGATACTTTTTTTAAGGCCGCGGCTGCTCTCACGTCCGTTGCCGGGCGTCTCTGGTACTCACGCAGAAGGTATTTCCAGACTTTGACCACCTGTGTGGCGTCTTTGGGGTTAACAATAGATACTAAAGAATCTTCTCTATATAGTATGAGGTTACCACTTACAACTTTTTTACTCAAAATATAAACAACTATTTTTTGAAAGTTTGTTGCTTTGCTCGAACATCAAGCAAGATAAAGTGATGAATATGAAACATTTTGTACTTTTTTTTTTTTTTTTTTAATTCCGCGGCCCAAAGCTGCGGCCGCTCTAACGTCCGTTGCCGGGCGTCTCTGGTTACTAGCAGAGGGTATGTCCAGTGGCGCCCGGCGGACTTTAACCTGTGGTCTCTCCGGGTGTTTGGTCGGGACGAGAATCCCGCGTCATTGGGGTCGGGTTTTATCCCGCGTCAGTGAGTGAATCTGGTTGCGTGCTATGGGGCAAAGGTCCCTCAGCACGCAACCATTCTAGCCTGCTTCTGTAAGGACGGTGGGTGGCGATCCCGCCGTCATCAGGCCCCGTTCATGGAGGACGATAGTCTTGGGCGTAGTCGCGTAGTCTGGGGCGGCCTGGCCGCCGACTACGGAACTCGGCGGGGAGGGTACGCTCCCTCTCCCTCCCGGCCGCCTCCTTCACGAGCATGACTTGCTCGCAGAAGGACACGGCCGCGTTCCACCTACTCCCGCTGGATACCATGGCTTGAAGCATGGTCCCCAGCGAGAGGGTATCCACGCCCAGACCCACTACGAGGTCCCTGCGCTGACTCACCCACGCTGAGCACTCCATCAACGCGTGGAGTGCGGTGTCGTCGTCGGAAACCTCGCAGTGTTGACACCGGGGTGTGACCTCACGATGCATGCGAAACAGATAGCTACCGAAGCATCCATGCCCGGCAACGATCTGCGTCGTACGGTACGCGAGGTCACCATGCTGCCCCTGCAGCCAATCGTCCATGATCGGTCTCACCGCCGCGATGATGGTGGCACCCCCCTTGGGTTGCTCAAGTCGCACCCTCCATGACTCCATGAGATCCTGGCGGAGTTGGTACCGCTGGTCCTCGATTTCTCGAGACGCAGGCCTGTGGTCCCGCTCCAGCGCCTCCTTGCGCCATTGGAACAATGACGCAAGGGCTCTCGCTTCCAGGTCCCATGGAGGGGTCCCGGCTAGGAGACATGCAGCCTCTCCGAACATCGTACGGTACCCCCCCCCGTATGGTTCTGACGGCCAAGGTTCGAAGTGATCTGTTTAACAGAGTCACGTTCCCCTTGACCGCCAACCTATCCGCCTATACGGGAGCCCCGTATAGGGCCATACTCCGCACGATCCCCAGGTACAGTCTCCTGCAGGAGGCGTTGGGTCCCTTTAGGTTGGGCATCAGTCGCGAGAGCGCGACCGATGCCTGCGTCACCTTGGGGACCAAACTTCGGAAATGTGGTCCAAAGTTCCATCGGCTATCAAGTACGATCCCTAGGTACTTCATCGAGGGCTTGATGCCGATGCTAACGCCTCCCACATTTATGCTGGAACCTTCTGGTGGACCGTTCCGAGATCTGTGAAAACACAGAACCTCGGACTTGTGCAAGGCCACCTCCAGTCCCAGCTGCCGTATCCGACCCACGACTCGAGCAACACCCGTCGTGACCTTGAGTGCTGCCTCCTGGTACGTTGCACCCCGCGCCGTGACGAGGGTATCTACTAGGCAACGCACCCCGCAGCACCCAGTCGTAGCCGATGTTCCACAAAAGCGGTCCCAGGACCGACCCCTGCGGAACACCGCACGACACATCTCGCCGAGCTGGCCCGAGCCAGCTGGGGAAAGCTATGGCCCTCTCCGAGAGATAGGCCCCGACAATACGACGGAGGTAGAGAGGCGTTTCGTGATACACGAGCGCCTCCCTAACGCAGCTCCGTGGCAAGCCACCACCACCTTGCCCTGCGAGACTGCTTCCTCCGTCAGGCTCTTCACGCGCATGATCGCGCTCACGGTGGAGCGTCCCCGACGGAAACCGAACTGGTTATCCGCCAGGTCTGGCCCCACAATCGTGAGATGCTCGACGAGGCGTTACGCGATAATTCGCTCAAAGAGCTTACACACCTCGTCGAGCAACACGATCGGCCGGTATCCGGACGGTGAGTCCACTGGCCGCCCCGCCTTACGGATCAGGACCAGTTTCCCCGTCCTCCACACCTTGGGAAACTGGCCCCTTTCGAGGCATGCGCTAAAGAGCCCCATCAGTCGAGGCCCGAGTTCTTCGAGGGCCAGGACCCATGCACGGCCAGGAATGCCGAAGGGTCCGGGGGCAGTGATTTTCCGGCGTTTAAGCCGGAGTACTGCCGCACCTAGCTCCCCCACCTTGACTTCGGGTACGTCGTCTTCGCTGGTGCTATCCGCGTCGGGCAGAGACGGAGCCATGCGCGGAGGGACGTGCTCCTCCGCGCTCGTCGGAAACAGGGAGCCCATGACCCGCTCCAGCTGCTGCGGCTGGAGACTCTGGGTCAGTGGGGGCGCCCTAGGTCGGAGTTTCTCCCTGACCTGTAGGTACGGGCGCCCCCATGGGTTCTGCTGCAGGGTCTCCAGGAGCTCCTCGCGGGCCGCCGTCTTGGCCCGCTTTATCGTCTCCTGGAGATTACCTTTAGCCTCCCTATATGCCTGAAAAAGCTCCGCCTCTCGGGCTGCCGCATCGGCGGGCGGAGATGCATGCTGCGCGCAGCTCTGCAATCTCTGGCGACCACCAGTACACCTGCTTCCTGGGTGGTCTGGGTGTAACCCTAGGCATCGCCGCATCACAGATTTGCGACATGGCTCTCCTGAACCACTCCGCCTCGGTATCCACATCGGCAGGCCGGTTCGGCGCCGGAATCCAGGCCTGCACGATGGATGCCTCCAGGAGAGCCTCCCGATCCAAAAGGTGAAGTGCCCAACGCGGATCCGGGGGATTTGCCACCGGCTGTGGGAGGTCAGGTGGGGGGACGACATCGAACCGGATGTACCGATGATCCGAGTGCGTCTCCTCACCCTTCCTCCACGCGCCAGCCTGTAATACGGCGGGCGAGGTCAGGGGATGCGAACGTTACGTCCACGATCGATTCCCCTCCCCGCCGCCAATAGGTGGCGACATTCCCCCGGTTGAGGACGTCCAGACCACGTTTTCTGGTCCAGTCCTCAAGAAGCCTCCCCTTGTCCCTGTTTTCCCGGGAGCCCCACGCCTCACTCCAGGCGTTGAAGTCTCCCAGGAGCAGGACAGGGCGAGGACGGCACGCAGCGAAGACGACGTCGAGCTCAGTGAGCCATAGCTCAAACTGAGACTCGTCAATGTTCGGCGAGATGTAGGTGGCCACGACTGCCAACCCATCATAGTCCGCCGCAACACACCCGCGGCCCCTTGCAATGATCGCAAGGCGCGAGTTGTCTGCGGCGGACCCCCCAAAGATACAACAGGCCGAGCCGTCCTCGTCCACCGGGCTTCCCGGGTGGACGTAGTACGGCTCGGCGACCACGGCCAAGTTTATGGACCACTGCCGGATGCTCTGGTACAGAAGATCCTGAGCAGCACGGCAGTGGTTCAAATTCACTTGCAGGATACGGATACGGGCGTCAGACATTAATTGACGTCCATTACATAGAAGGGTGCAAAGGGGCCCTTCTTACATCTATCGGGCCCCAGCGACCTCACCTGCTAGTGGCGCACCTGCTGATTAACGGACGAGGTTCGTATATTACGGTACCCATGTGGTGGCTTTGGCCCCTACGTGGATACCAGGTGGTACAACAGTGTTGGTCCGGGGGGGTACCACCGTGCAGCTGTGCTAAAGCCCCCCAAGTAACCCAGCCCAGGTTGGGTTGCGTTAGGGGTTCAGCAGCTGCACTGCCGGGCCCGGGGCGGTGTATGGTGCGGCAGGCAGGGGTCCAGTGGGGGCGAAGCGGAGTCTAGTGTGGGTGGTGTGGGTCGATTCGCCGGCCAGGGAGACCCTTAGCAACGGCGTTGCCGCGGCCGCCCGCAACATAGTCATGGGGCCCGCCTGGGACCAACCACCCCAGTAGGCTGCCCCACATGTTGCGCATAATCCTGTTGTGGGGTCGCCGCTCCGGGTGGTAACCGGTGTGGGGTAGCGGCGGCCTTGCATCAGGGGGGTTTGGGAGCCCTTCCGTCCGGCGGGTCGGCTCCGACCTAACCACACGGTTCTAGACGAAGCTAGCCTCTGCACTTTGTCACTTACTGCCGCACCAAATATCGCCTGTCTTCACGCTTCCCCATATTTCACAATGACAGTGCAACAAGAGAATAGACGGTACACAGCGGCCCCTAGAAACCCCACAAAGTTGACTTCGTTTGAGGTGGAGTTCGCGAATATCCGCGGACTCCATGCAAACCTCGATACCGTCCACCATCACCTGGAGTCAGCACGGCCTTCTGTGATGTTCCTAACGGAGACACAGATACGCCGCCCTGACGACACGTCGTACCTCTGTTACCCGGGCTATATCATTGAGGAACAATTCCGCGATAAAGCCGGGGTGTGCGTGTTCGTCAGGGCGGATGTTTGTTGCCGCCGGTTGCGCTGTCTGGAGAACCCCTCCTACTCCGTCCTTTGGCTGCACGTGGATCATGGCTCCATGAGCCAGATCTACGTGTGCGTCTACCGCTTCCACACAGGGGACACTGGGACAACAAGGCTTTTCGAATACCTCAGCGAGATGGCTGAGGATGCGCAGGTGCGGTTCCCGAACGCTGACCTGGTTTTCCTGGGGGACTTTAACGGTCATCACGTTGAGTGGCTGGAGCCCTTGCGTCATTGTTTCAATGGCACGACCATACTACGAGCCATGGTCTCTAGCGAGAGCCAGTGGAACGCGGCCGTTTCCTTCTGCGAGCAGGTTATGCTCGTGAAGGCCCTTGGGACCGATCATGCGGGACGAACCGCCCATGCATTCGCTCTCTCCCACGGGCTGACCCAGATGGTACGGGGGATCACCCGGATACCTGACAGGTCAGACCACACGCCCGCCTTGCTGGATCTACTGCTGACGAGTCGCCCAGCCGAGTACAGTGTGTCGGTACGCGCCCCACTGGGCACATCCGACCACTGTGTGGTGCACGCCAGCTTCCAAGTGCCACCGCCTGCTCGTGCTGAACAAATGACTCGACGACTATGGCACTACTCGTCGGCAGACTGGGACGGTCTCCGCGATTACTTTGCGTCCGTCCCGTGGAGCCAGCGCTGCTTTGTAGGGCAGGCGCCTTCGGATAGCGCTGCTGCCATTGCTGGCGAGATCAGTCTAGGGATAGAATATTATATCCCTTTCACTGATGTCGCCAGCATCCGCAAAGCTCGCCCCTGGTTCGGGCGTGAATTTGCCGAGGCTGTCCAGAAAAAACAGTCAGGGTCAGGGCTCGGGCGGCACGTGACCCGAACGTGAACCGCCTCAAAGCAGCGTACAATAGGGCCACTAGGTTCAGCAAGAGGGCCTTCAAGAGAGCGGATGCCCAGCGCGTCGCGCGGCTTGGTCAGGAGCTCACATCCCATCCCACGGGCAGCCGTGGATACTGGCAACTGGCCAAAGCCGTACAGTCAAATTTTTGTCAACCCTTGCTGCCACCACTGCGTTTTCCTGATGGATCACTGGCTCACAAAGCCCAAGAGAAGGCGGACATGCTCGCAGACCTCTTTGCGGCTAATTCCCGGTTCGATGACCGTGGCCTGCAGCCCCCCGCCATCGCCAACTGTGGCCACACTATGCCTGATATTGTTATCAGGCAATGTGATGTACGGGCAGTGCTGCGGTCACTCGACACGCGGAAAGCCAGTGGCCCTGACGGCATTCCGGCGGTGGTGCTACGAAAATGTGCTGCTGAGTTGTCTCCAGTATTAACGCGTCTGTACCGCCTGTCATACTCTACAGGCCTCGTGCCGGAGGCCTGGAAGGAGGCGAACGTACAACCGATCCCCAAGAAAGGGGATCGATCCGATCCAGGCAACTATCGACCCATAGCTGTCACCTCAGTCATTTGCAAGGTGCTCGAGCTTCTTATTAATAAGCAGCTCATGCGATACCTGGAGGATCACTTGCTAATCAATGATCGGCAATATGGCTTCAGGCCAAAACGATCAACGGGTGACCTCCTGGCATTCGTCACGCATGTATGGGGTGAGGCTATGGAAAAGTTCGGCGAGTCCTTGGCTATTAGCCTGGACATCGCCAAAGCTTTCGATAGGGTCTGGCATGCTTCGCTCCTTTCCAAGCTTCCGGCATATGGTCTACCTCCTCAACTGTGCAGCTGGATTGCCAGTTTTTTAAACGAGCGCCGAGTGCGGGTCCTCTGCGATGGCCAGGCTTCTCGCTTTTTGCAAGTGAATGCCGGGGTACCGCAGGGGTCCGTACTGTCACCAACTCTCTTTCTTCTGCATATCAATGATATGCTTTCCCTCGGGAACATTCATTGCTATGCAGATGACAGTACATTGCACGGGAGTTACTCGGTTCGTCCGACGGCGGGGCGATCTGTGATAGAGGAGGAGAGACGACATCTCGTGGGTGATCTCGACCGAAACCTCGACAGTATCTCCCAATGGGGTGCCGAGAACTTGGTCGAGTTCAATGCCCACAAAACACAGGCGTGTGCATTTACAGCGAAAAAATCCCCTTTCCTTCCCCTACCCACTCTTCAGAATGCAATATTACCAATGAAGGACAATCTAGACATCCTTGGCATAGACGTTCGTCGAGAGCTCAATAACACAAAATACATTGAGAGATGTATTGGGCTAGCTTCGCGGAAACTAGGAATACTGAACAAGGTAAAGCGATTCTTTACACCGCACCAGAGGTGTCTGCTGTACAAAACGCAGATTAGACCCTGCGTTGAATACTGCTCTCACCTCTGGGACGGCTCCGCGAAGTATTTGCTGGACGCACTCGACGCTATGCAGCGACGCGCAGTTCGCATTATAGACTGTCCGGAGGTAACGGGAAGCCTTGAGCCGCTAGCCCAGCGCCGAACAACTGCTTCCTTGGCCGCGTTCTACCGTATTTACCACGGTGAGTGTTCTGAAGAGCTCTTCAACCTGATCCCACCCTCTCCCTTCCGATTCCGAACAACGCGTGCCGGGTAGAGATGTCACCCTCATACCGTGGAAACCGTCTTCGCGAGAACCGAGCGTTTTAAACGATCGTTTCTCTGCCGAACGATGGTGACTTGGAACGCCCTGCCTGCGCACGTGTTTCCTCCAACATATAACCCTGGGCTCTTTAAGCGAAGCGTGAAGAGGCACATTACAGGGTCGTCAAGTTGAGGGCCACTCTCTATAGTATTCCTGTGTACTGTGAGAGTCGCCCTCAATTGTCAGACGTCGCCTCAGCTTACCATCAGGCGAGTGGCGTCAATTTGTCGACATAAATATATTAAAAAAAAAAAAAAAAATCCCCCCGTGAAACCACTGGCCACCGCTCTCAGCGGACGGACGAGGTTTTGGCCTCGAGGCGGCGCAGGTTGTGCTGCCGACCCGGTGATCCGCGGTCTTGCCCTACCACCATGCACCGGAAACATCTGGTTTCCCGGGCACGAAGGAGGTGCACCTGCGCCTTTAGGAAGCCCCCTACGAGGAGGCTTCGTCCGTCCGCCACTTTCAGTGCCGCCGCGACGGGGCACTGGACGACTGTCATCCCGTGACTAGTGGAGCCGAAGGAGATATCTCCAGCCTTCACCTGGTCACGGGGGCAGCCGCCCGCCTCCACGACGGCGGAGACAACTTCCTCCGTCGTGGCCGCGTCATCCAGACCCGTGATGCGCAATGCGGCGCACTTGGTGGGTCTGGTGACGCGGACGGCTTCTTCGTCCAGCGCTTCCCTAAGCTGAGCCGCTAGGGCGTCAGCTTTAGGGCCGCTGGAGGCGCCGGAGACCTCGAGGAGGCGAGCCCCGGTGCGTGTCGTCTTGCACCGGAGCCCCCCTTGTATGTCGAGGGCCGAGAGGTTGACTGAGGACTTCACGGTCCTCAGTACGTCGGCGTACCCCACCCCTTTCTCCACACCCACCGTCGTCACCGTCAGGACGACGGCGGTGGAGCGAGGAGGGCGGGGCCTCTTCGGCACCTTCGCCGCGGCGGCTTTTGCCGCTTTCTTGGCAGCCTTCGTCTTCCTCTTCTTGGCTCCCACTACTTCCCATCCCTCCCGTCTGGAGGGATGTAAGGAAGCAGCGGGAGCGACTATAGAGGAAGAGGAGGCGGCAGGGGTGCCACTCTTCTTGCTGCGCCCCTTGGCCTTCCGCGCCTGGGCCGCGGTCTCGGCCGGCATCCGGCTCACCGAAGCGGACGGCGGCGGAGCGGGGCGGCGGACAGCAGGTGTGCCGCTTGAACTGGGAGCGGGAGTACCGCCAACAGCCGCTGCGTATGAAAACGCGGGACGCACTAGCGGAGGGCGGTACGCCCGGTCCTCCAGGACCGCGAGGCGCCTCTCGATCGCCGTCAGGACCTGCACCGTAGTCGGCACAGGCTGTGGCGGCGAGTCGGGCGCCGTGGTGGGCGCGGTCCTAGGCGCCGTCTTCGGCGCTGGTCCAGCCGTCAGAGGAGGAGGAGGCGGCATGGGACCTGGAGGCGTCTTGACCACCTTGGTCAACTCAGCAACCTCCCGACGCAGGTCTTCCATCTGATTTCGGGAGGCAGTGAGCTCCACCTCCAGGCTCGCAACCTGCTTGCGGAGCTTCGCCTCCTCCTTTGTGACGCTCTGCGCGAGGAGCTTGTCCAGGGAGGATTGGGCTTCATCCACCAGTGAAGCCACAATCTTCTTTCTCCCCGACATGTTCTTACTCCCCCGCATGGCCGCGTTCATGCGGGAGAGAATACTCATCATCTCCCGCACGGGCGGCACACCGATATCCCTGCGACTGCGCAGGGACGGTACAGATGACGGGGGTGGCGTCGGCGGGCGCACTCTGTAGGCGCTGAGACGCGTGCGCACCGTCTTCACCGGCACCTCCTCCTCCGAATCGCTGGAGAGGAGGGACCCCCACCCAGAGAAACTAGTGCTCCGGTCGCGCGGCAGCCCTCCCTTCTCGAGGGTCCTCTTCTGCGAAGAAGAACGGCCCTTACCCTTCACACCACTGGGAGCCGACCCATCATCAGTCCCAGCAGCAACATTTCCTTGGGGCGTCGACGTCGCGCTGCAACTAGGCGGCGCGACGCGAGCCCCCAAATCAAGAGGCATCGAAGTCCGTGTTTCATGCGGTATGTCGTCGGCTGAGACTGCCCGGGAAAGGTGTCAGGACCGGGGGTCTCTTCAGGTCTGTTCATGATGAACAATTTCTTCTGTGTTGCCCACTCAAGTTATCGATGTCGACGTTCAGTCACCCAACTTGCCACTGCGTTACCGTGGTCAAGTTGGGGTCCAGGGCGGACGGCGAGGACGTAGTCTAATCTCTTGAGGCCCCGCCCCAACATTTTGTACTTGGACTTTACTTGTACTTTAGACAGATTTGTCTACTATTGGCCCCGTTATCAGGTTGTCGTGCTGTGGCGATCGAGATAAAAGCGGAGCCACCCGCTTTCCTCCAGTATATTTATTTAGTGAATTATGTCGTCTATCGTATGTCGTATTACGTCACAAATTGTACTTATTGACTTAGGTATTACGACATTTTATATAACGAACTCAAAACGATTTACGCACCCCCAGGCTTGCCTAAATTCCACTGAAAAAAATATTAGAAGCTGTCTTCTGTTAGCCAATAGTATGATAACTTTAAAATATAATATTGTCGATATCTTTCATCTTTTAAAAGCTAGTTTTGCAAAATTATTGATATACGATCAGATTTCAAAGTACATTTCTTTCATAGTAGTAAATCAAACTAGTTATAGAAAAGGAATTCACCTCCTTTATAACACTAAACAGGGTGGCATCAACAATAGTTTTCCAAATGGAGTCGGTATAACTTATTTATGATAAATCGTATAAATCATTTTCGCTAACGCGCCTCCAGTGTTCGCGATAAAAGTAATCGAATAAACTTGCGTGTGATTGGTGAACGTGATACCACTGTGGTGAAGTTCGTTGCCAAACTATACAACGACAGAATAATATGGATATACTTCTTTGTAAAATAATACTTTTGGAACGAAGTTCTCTAATGCGGCTTACGGGTAATGCGATTTAGTACAAATCGTTACGTTACGCTTATCAGTGGTTCCCAACCGGTGGTCCGTAGAAGCCAAAATATGGTCCGCTTTTTTTTTGAACGCCGACACTACGGCGTCGTTAGTAAAACAAAAATTTGAGTTGCAGTTGCAAGAACTTCGTTCTTGGCTCCTCCGACCACACATTTTTTTAACAATGATGAAAGTTTTAGTTTGAATGAGATATAAATGAAAAATTTAGCTGGTGCAATTGAGAAAAACCGAAGCTTTGGCTTTATTACCAAGATCTATTAGGGACAAGACTAACTAAAGTCTAACAAGTAAAAGTGTAACCTGACCCAGGGTTGCGTTAATAGACTAGTAAGTTCCTTTAACAAAGTCATCTCCAAACTGTTCACAATAATATTTTTTTTATCGGAAAAAGAACTAGACAAATAAGCTTTTTAAGTTAAAACCATTTTTTCATATTTCCGATCCAGAGTTCCAATACCTATTTAATGATAAAAATCATCGGTCATCAAAAAATAGTCAAGTTAACAATAACGTATATCCATCAACACTATGCGAAGACTTGTATCACACAAACCATCCATATAATTCCAACATCTAAAAAACCAAATGAAAACGAATGTTTTTTCTTACCTCATCTTCCAGCCTATATGCCACTTGTAATGTGTTTAATATTTCATGATATCGCCGCCAGCTCTATCTGTATCTCAAATGCCATAAATAACGAACAAAAAAGCAAGGGGGCGCCAAATCAAACCTATCAATATGATATTAGGTTTATATTGTTGTCTGTACATCGTAACTACGTAACAAAGTTTGTTAAAAAGTATTTAGTTGACAGTACACTATTAGCAAAATTAAAGAGTGACATAATACTGCGAATTTCTTGAAAAGGAAAGTTCAAAACAAATAAGAGAATATAAGAGTGTATAAGCCGCGCACGATGTGAGTGGGATAGAACCTTGTCACAATAACCGCTCCGTGATGTCATCAATCGCTAAAAAGTACGGATAGCAAACCAGTATTGTAGGTTAATTTACGTCCTATGACGTCACAAACATAGCCGACGATCCCTTTGTCATCTTGTGCGGCTTATACATGAGTCCCACCAAGATCATAGAGGTCCAAGTCAACCTCACCTGCAAGAAGTGCACCAGCTACTCAGCGAATGAGGCTCAGGTCAACATAAATTTTCACAGATACTACATAGACTCACTTCGATTTTTTTATACAGATGACGACTACTGGAATCTATTGGGAGCTAATTGAGTGTGCCAAATAATGACACCGTATTGGGCACCCCAATCTATGTCCGCTAGCAAGCGGTCCGCTACTACAACCGTTGCCAAGGGCCTCTGGCACCAGGAGGTATTTCCAGTGGCGCCCGGCGGACTTTGGCCACCTTCGTGGCCTCTGCGCTGCGGTTTGGTCTGGTTTGATCTCGTATCGTTGAGGTCGGGTCTGATCCCGCGTCGGTGAGTGACTCTGGTTGCGTGCGACCCTTCTAGCCTGCTTCTGTAAGAACGACGGGTGGCTATCCTGCCGTCCCCAGGCCTGGATCATGGAGGTCCTGGGCGTAAATGTGTCTGCGGCGTCCTGTCCACTAACTGCGGAACTCAGGGGGGAGGGTACGCTTCCTCAAGAGAGTTAATCTACACTAAAATCTATTGGTATCAGAACAAAAATGTCCTATACTACGGTTCATATTACGTAATAACAGTTGCCAGCCGTAATACGAGTGTTGCGTAAGAACATTGCAACAGCATTGCTTTGTTTAGTATATTTATATTATTTTATCTGTAGTAATACAAATATTCAACAAACCGACTCTATTTCTTCAGCTACTTATTTATAAACTTTAAAAGATAAATGACAATTACGTGTCCCGTCACTATTTTTGAATAGCTAACTACAAACAGTACTACTCGTATTTACAATTGGCGTCGGAAATTCAAAAGGGCTAAACGGTAAATTTATCGCGTGTTTCCGATTGAAATCGGCGAATTAACGACATTGCACCCCGACACGAGCGCCTATTTGGTGAAATTATTCATAGCGAGAATCATAGTAATTGCAACTGACTGTAAATTATAATCTTGAGTTTAGAATATTTTAACAACGGGGTAGTGGACAAAAAAGGATTTGCATTATTTTTCGAAAAAAATCCTTTGAGTCTATCGTATTATCCGCAATTCTAACTTCAGTAGTTACTACTCGCATACTCTATACCTACCTTCTCCCAAGTGTGATATACAGGTGTTGAAAGGCTAATTATGTCATTTCTGTGAGGACTGTGATTTTACTGTGTAAACTTTAAATAAAAAAATAAATGTTGGTCATGTTCACACAATGTCATCTAGCCCAAACTAAACTTTTAAGTTTGTGCTATGGGTTCTAGACAACTGATAAACATACTTCAATACATACATATTATACACAAAAACCCCCCAACTCCGAACAAACATGATCACACAAATATTTGATTCAACCCGGGAACCCGAGACTGGCTTCGAAAGCCGATGCACTACCGACCACGCCACTGGAGCAGTTGACTGTGATATTTTGCTTATATTTATGAAATTTTTGTCGGTAAATTGACGTATTTGAAAGAATATTTTAGTACACGTAGATTGTCGTTACAATGTAGCCTTTCAGCATAGAAAAATATCATAGCCAAATAAAAGTTTGCCAGTAAAATCACACTCCTGAAAATAATGGAACCACAAAAATATGGCATTACCTACGTGCTTACAATCATAATATACGATTACATGTATGTTACTAAATACAATTTTAATGGTTAAACAGACAACATTTTTTTTCCGAAAAACGTTAATCAGTAAAAAGGTGAAATATCATCCGAAAAACAAAAAAGTATCAGCTGTGCATATGACAGACGCTCATCTCGATTTACGAGCACAAATCAAACATTTAGTCGTAGCGGTAAATCAGCATAGCGGTGGATTTATAGCTTACTCGCACAGTGGTGTTAAGCATGTACTGCCCTGGAAAATGTTCAGGTAAACATACGGTACATTTATAGAATCAGATAGGTACTTCTCGCTAGATATCCTTTCACAATCAATCGACGACGGCGTGCTCATAGATTGGAATTAACCTAGCAGAAAGTGGAAAACCTTAAAAACCTTAAAAAAATAAGTTTTTGTTGTTGTTCTCACGATTTACTCTAAAGGTTCAGTTCTAGCATTCTTTTGCTCAGTATTCTTAGAATAGGATTTGAGAAAGGAGCAGCGAATATACAATTTAGTCAAAACATATTTCCACAGAACTAGATAGACATACATAATACAATTTTAGCTATATTTATAATTTTAGCTATAGCTATATACAAATATTTGTATCGGAGTTTGGCTGTCTTCTATGTATAATATGTATGTATTTAGAAACATATATGTATGTTTATCAGTCGTCTAGATCCCATAGCACAAGCTTAGATTAGCTTAATTTGGGCTAGATGACGTTGTCTGAGAATGTTCAAAAATATTTATTATTTATTAGCTATTTAAATTAAAGTAAAGGTTTTATAGGTTATAATTAAGACATTTACCGAAAGAGATGAAGGGGGTGTCGTAAAAGAATTTGCAATCACTTGTACAATTAGTTATTTAAATTGGCGTACATCTGAACATACTACACTGTGCTACTGTTCGTCATACCGTTTTTCTTCACAAAAGCGTGCAGTTAATGGTTTTTTAAATATCGTCGAGTGCTACGCGGCTTCCACACGTCCGTGAACAATAGTACGAAAAAGGGGGAAAATATAATTTATTTTCGAGTTAAATCTTTTGTGGAAATAATATGACATTTCTATTTGAAGTTGGCGTGTGATTTATCGGTTGCCTTGTTGCGGTCTCGCTTTCCACTGGGCCCGTTCAATGTAGATGTCGGCCGCAATCGATTCGCATGCTTCGGCTTAAAGACCGATGGGGTTACATTTTTTTACAATAAATTTTATGTTTTTCTTTATGTTTGCTTATTTACTTACTACTTGATACTCATCCTTTATAATTGAATACTCGTTTTTAGGGAAAAAATTAAAAAAAAAAAATTAATTTGCAAGATTTGTTGTCAGACAGCTGACGGGTTAAGAATCCGTTTGCGAGATATTCAGCTGTAAATCTTTTTTTTTTGTTAAAACGGTTGCCCCCTCCCCCCCCCTTCTACAAGCAAAACGGCTGACTCCAAAAATCTAAAAAAAAATCGTGATGGTTGTCCATGTTTGAAATGTCCAACTTTGAAAGAAATCTAAAACGGATCAGATTACTCTGTTAGTTTAGGAGTTATAGAGGCTATAATGGTTGACTATGGAACCTTATTCTATGCGTGTCCCGACTCCTCGGTGGCACAATGGTACTATGTACGGACTGCCACACTCGAGGTCTCGGGTTCGATTCCTGGGTCTGGTGGATAATGTATAATTCTCTTTAGAATTTTACCCAGACAATTATCCCAGAGTCTGGAACTTGTGCCCGGTAAATGGCAATAGGCTCGCCCCCTATTACATGGGACCTAACATAGCTGGCGAGATGTGGGTGTGTTTGCACACCTCTGCCTACCCCTTCGGGGAAAAAGGCGTGATGCTATGTTATGTTTATGTTATGTCCCGACACGCACTTGCTGGTTTTTATTAATTTATTATAAGTGATTATTATTTTATTATCAGACATCGTCGAACCATATTTCCTCAGATTATCTTCCTATTCCATTGCGTCTCTCTTCTCAAAATCGTCATTTATTAACAGTTTGATAAATAGCCATGAGTCAATACTTTAAAGAAGATCAGTGCATTTTCAATGCTGTTTGTATGTCCACAAGTTTACTGTTTATATTTTGTCCGCTACAGACTAATTCAACTGCACAATAAATAGAGAAAAGCTAGTTTCAAACAGATTTTGAAATTCCACTTTTTTTCCACTTTCCATATGCGAGTAATGTTCAATACAAAGGTGCATAGAGAAAAACTCCATCGAATGTTGCATATATGTTTAATTCAAAAAGTTTTCATTAGACGAGTTGCAGCCGAGTGTGTACGAACAACTCGTATAACACGAGTACGAGTGTGGGAAAGAATTTAAAGTACAGTTAAGCAAATAAAACGTGAAGCGACAGTCGCGGGATAAAGCCAGCGTCAACAATTGCTACATTCCAGCCTCGAAACGGTCCGAGACGGCTCTATACTACACTTAATGTTAGTGCTACAATCTCCGCATTTACACTCTTTTACTGGGTACTTGACATTTAAATCGAGTTTAAATATGTGTGAAATGTTTGCGATTACTCAATAATATTTGTTCTTTGATAAATATGAACTGAATTGTGATAACATCAACGTTAATAATAATTTGTTTCGATTCCAGTGTGGTTTTGTTTTAGATATTTTAAAGTAAATTTAATGCGTGAATTTTATTATATGTAGTTTTATTGCCAGGTTCTTTCTCTCGGTTCTACCTATTGCTTTGCGAATCTGGAAATACATGTAAATATAGAAGCAATAATAATTTTTTAAGTACTTACTGACATTTGTAAGAGCCATTTAATGACCTAAACAAGTAAATAAATCATTTAATTTCATTGTAGATAAATATAAGTTGGACAAGATTTCTTTGGGTTTTCAGTCTTATTAGACAGTCTGCAGCCCTCCTACTTTTGGTTCTTACCTCATCCAGTCAATTAGCAATAGCTATGCAGAACTTCATCATGATATTACGCTGCTTCTATTATGTGTGTTAGTACTTCGAAATAATATATTCTACTATTATTAATATTATTGAAGGATTATACAAGGATTACCTTGTAAAATATTCAATAATATATATATTTTTAACCTATATATCGTCCAAACTACTCCCAATTAATATTTGAAAATATTTTACAAGAACCCCAAACTGTGTTTATTGTAGAACATCCAGTTTCCAGCGCAGTTGGCAAAGCTTTGGACAACTGACTCCTTTTTTTTCTTTTATTATACGAGCTGAGTCGCCTCTAGAGAAAATTTTACAAAAAAATTAAGCTTTATACAAAAGCTATGAAACTAATATATGGCACCATTGTTCTGAAAAAATGCTTTTCTGAATCATGAAACGAAATATGAATTATTTTTCACTGGAAGGTATGCTCACTTGTGTACGACAAAATATTATACGGACATTGTTTTGACAATAAAATATAATATTAAAATCCAGTATGCATTTTGGCACAAGCATGAAATATGAAAGTATTTTTCTCAAAGCGACCCTAACAGTAAACGGACAGTGGGCAAACCGTCACGCAGCGGTGCCTAAAATTAAAGGATTCCGTCCGTCCAAAACAAATACGAGAATATTTTTATATTTTATTTTTGTTTTAAATAAAAAGCGGTGGCAAATGGCGAGTAGGATCTGCAGGTGGGAATTTAAATAATCTGACAGGGATTAAAAGGAGAAATATCAGCTTTTGACCGTCGCCTACAGCCTTGGTTGGATTATCCATAATGTTATGTTGAATTCATATGTATTACGTACATTTGAATAGAAATGAACGAATGCGGATTTTGATATTCAGTTATTACTGGAATGGAATAATGAACCGTTGTTTGGAATCAAGAAGTAATGTATGTAAGTAATATATAAAGTGTAGGTGTAGGTTTTTGAAGCTCAAACTAATTTGAACTGCAAGTTGTGCATCTGCTGATTAACGGATGAGGCTCTGGCAAACATTGGTTTAAGAAAATGGCTTCATTCTTACTGGTACTTTGGTGGACGCTTAATATACTCGTACCTACCCCGGCCTACCGTTTCGGAGAATCAGACGTCTGAAAACTTGTGTATATGTAATTCAAATATCAAACCACTCTCAATGTTAACATTATAATGAAAATAAACAGTGCAACACCGTAATACTGGCAATAATATCGCAAAGAGTATATCTATATATTTAATACGACAATTTGTCTGTCCGTCCGTCGCGCTTTTCAATTATAATTAATAATACATACATTTGCATGAAATTTTTTTTTTTTTAATATTTTATATTTGAGGCGATACAAAGTCCGCCGTGATATCTAGTATATATGATTACTAGAAAATATCTACAATATACATCTACCTATATGAAGTTTAGCAAAGACATAATCTAAGTCAGATCATAATTCACTAATACCACAAGAATCGTACCCTTTAACCAATAGCGGTCACAATCAACATTTTAACGAATCCAAATGCAGTGTAAGACCCTGATCTCAGAGCGTAGACCTTTTGTAAACCAATGCATAAATTGTAAATGCCACCGAGGTTAGTTACGTCGGGGATCTGGCTAAACGTCAAGTTGATTAATCACCGTTTCCCCTATGTTATTAACATGGTAATGGTCCGCGAATCGCTTTCTTAGCGATACTTAATGATATAGGATTTGCTGGATGATTGTGCACTATTGAGACTAAACCGAGGCTTGCGGTTTATCTTTTTGAAACACTGGGCACAGTATGTAGTTAGGTACTCTCATGATGTGGTCTCTGCGGGGGTTAGGTCGGGATGAGAATCGCGCGTCGTTGGGGTAGGGTTTTATCCCGCGTCAGATGTCTGGTTGCGTGCTATGGGGCAAAGGCCCCGCAGCACGCAACCCTTCTAGCCTGCTTCTGTAATGACGGCGGGTGGCAATCCCGCCGTCCTCAGGCCCCGATCATGGAGGTCGATGGTCTTGGGCGTAGATGAGTCTGCGGCGCCCTCGCTGCGGACTACAGAACTCGGCGGGGAGGGTACGCTCCCTCTCCTTCTCGGCCGCCTCCTTTGCGAGCATGTCTTGCGCGTAGAAGGACATGACCGCGTTCCACCTACTCCCGCTGGAGATGCAATATGATTGTACAAAATTTGACCAAATCGCAGATGTTATAATAAAGGCCAGGTTAAAAGAACCAGTTACCGGGGAACATGCATGAAGACACTAATGAAAGTTGAGGAAGCGAAAGAAGTATGTCAGGTTCGTAGCAGATGGAACCCAACTGTGAGAGAGGTATGATATTATGTATGTATGTACATAATTTTACCCAACAAATAAATAGTACAGTACTCTTAACCAAATTAGTACGTTACGTAACACGTTAGAGTATGTTTGAATAACGCAAAATAACTCAGACGTGACACCTACATTCACTAAAAGGTACTTAACTAGTTAAAATATTTGTTCACCTATCCTCTGTCCCGAAGGACTGTTGTTCCTATGAATAAAATAACAATTATAAGTGATCCTCATCCCTGCGGCGCGTGCTTAATTCCGTTTGAAATAATACTCATCTGACGATTTATTTGATACACACAGTTCAAACGTTCGTCAAGTTATGTCAAAATTGGTATTTATGTCATTTGTAGGTAAAACTTTCAAAAGAATTTAGGCACAGATCGAAATATAATAAAATTTATAAAGATGTATTTCAATTGACCTGTTGAATGATTGATGATGAGTTTTAAAGCGTATTACATTTTATAGGTCATAGTTGGTAAGTACTAGTTACTTAAATATAAAAAAATATTATGATATAAACCATAACAATTATAAATCGGCGAATACATATTTTTGACGGTGGCTTTAATAACCGATCAACCGGGTTGAGACCGATGGCGATGTTATAAGTTCTAGTAATAATAGGAAATTCAAACCTCTTGTTAACATTTAGTAAATATTTAAAACATCATTATCTCCCACTACGCCTTTTCCTAAACCAGTTTTTGGTAGGAGGAAAATATGGAAATTCAGCTGTATCATGTGATGCGACTGTACTTCGATATGTTCAGTGATCCGACTGCCAACTGACAAACCCAACATGTTGGATGTAATATATATCAGTGTATCCAGACTGTCTGCAGGCAGGGATGTGAAGTTTGTTCTGATCGTCATTCCTCACATTATTTGATGTGGGATTGCGTCTCGTTGCCCAAATTTAGTTTTGATGACCCCCATGACGGTAAATGGCGGTTGTTATCTAGCTCTTACTGTTAGTAGAGGTTTCAAATTAGTATTGTTTTTATCATAGTTGTATTGTGCAGGATTAATTGGTTGTCTGGTGCTAATTATAGTTTGCAGTCAAATGGCTACGAAACTTTGTAAAGTGCCACTGCACTGCAGACAGTTTGCATCAGTCCACTAGCTTATACAATTGGCGACAGCTCAATTTTGTCTGCTAGGACTGTTGGTAAATCTGTAAATATTTATTCGAGTGGCTTTGTTATTAGATATCATAGTAATTTAACGTAATATTATTAATTAGAATATTAATAATTATAGTGTTTATCACAGTCAAGAGTTTGGTGACGTTTGCCCCATGTTCGGGGTGCGCGCTCTCGCGCTACTAGCAAACCACGGCTGGGCTAGGTTTGAAATATGACGTCATCGGAGCATTTAAAGCTACTAATAAGACACTTTCAATGTAAATGTAGCAATAATTTCAACTATGTTGAACGCGAAACGCCAAACGTCACCGGACCCATCCTACCTAACCTAGGGTATAGTAAACCGCCGGGCGCCACTGGAAATACCTTCTGGGTGTGCACCAGAGAAGCCGGGCAACGGACGTAAGGGAGGTTGCGGCTTTTGGCCGCGGAATTAAAAAAAACAAGAGTATAGTAAAAGTAATCAGTTATTATTGTGGATTTTACTGATACAAAATTTTGAGTACTCCTCCGTGGTCTTGTTTACAATGTATCTGAACCTCCAGTTTGTAATCTTTGTAGTAAGTGTTTCTAGTGTCTAATCTAAGCATTTAAATGACTTTCTATGTGGCTAGACTATGAAACGGTTGTAAGTTATTGGTACTTAATGATAACTTTAAACACTATGCTTCGTGTCACAACAATTTATCCGTAATCTATACGGCTTATCGATTCTAGCACTAATAATCTCTAAAGATGTAAGATAAAACAATTACGTTACGTACGATGATCGGTAATAACAGTAAAAATAACCGCGCTACATAAAAGATCGCATAAAATGATGGTTGTAAAGTTGTTTTTACTTAAACTTCCCTTTATGGGGGAATAACCATAAAGAACGAAGTTTGTCGAACGATAACCGATATCTGTTGAACGATATGAACGAACCCATCTGCTTTTATCTGCGGGGGAGTTAACTGCCAATCAGCGGAAGCTGTGTCAATGAAAAAAGTACGAGTATATACGGGATTTAACTAATTAGTTTACAACATAACATTCAACTCTCGTAACTATAACAAAGATTGGAAGTTGTCTTTGACGGAAATTTGTCTTGGGTTGGTCATATTAATGAGGTCAGTAAAAAGATTCACTTTACTTTTCACACTTTAAAATGTCTTCAGAATTTCTTGCCTCTGGACACCAAAATTACGCTGGCCCAAAAGCTTATTCTGCCCATTTTAGACTATGCGGATGCTTGCTGCCTGGATGCTACTGATGAGCTCTTAAACAAACTTGAGCGGTTGCAAAATTTAGGTATTCGATTTATTTTTAACTTACGTAAGTACGAGTATGATCACGTCTCAAAATTTCGCAAGGAACTCTCGCAATCCGCCTTCGTAGGAATACTCGGTTATTATGTCTCCTCTTCAATGTCCTACACAATCCCTCATATCCTTCCTATTTGCGGGAGCGGTTCCCTCTGATGCGCGCATCAGATGAATCGTGCCGGCATCACCTCTCCTATCGCCTCAACTGTCCTTCCCATAAATCCGATTTCTTTTCCTACTCTTTTTCTGTTCATGCTGTTCGGCTGTGGAACGCTCTTCCGGACGATATAAGGAACTGCAAAACTGTATATGTCTTCAAGAAGAAAGTGACACTATCTCGCTTCCCTTTCTTAACTATTTGTATGTAACTAGTTTTTGCAACCGCTCAAGTTTGTTTAAGAGCTCCTCAGTAGCATCCAGGTAGCAAGCATCCGCATAGTCTAAAATGGGCAGAATAAGCGTTTGGGCCAGCGTAATTTTGATGTCCAGGGCAAGAAACTCTGAAGACATTTTAAAGTGTGAAAAGTAAAGTGAATCTTTTTACTGACTTTTATATGTTAATGTATGTATGTTTATGATAAGTTAATATGTATGTATTTGTGTATTTATGTAGTTATAGTGTATGTAAGGTTATTAACCTTAACAACCATACCAACCTGCACAAATCCGATTTCTTTTCCTACTCTTTTTCTGAACGCTCTTCCAGACGATATAAGGAACTGCAAAACTGTATATGTCTTCAAGAAGAAAGTGAAGGAACACTATCTCGCTTCCCTTTCTTAACTATTTGTATGAAACTTAACTCTTTTTTTTTTTTGTATATTGTAATTCTTTTTGTATGTTAATGTATGTTTATGATAAGTTAATATGTATGTATTTGTGTAGTTATAGTGTATGTAAGTTAATTAACCTTAACAACCGTACCACCTGCACACACACCAGCATCTGAAACTCACTTCTCCATTCCTAGGCCCACTGGAAGAGATCTCTTTAGAGATAAGTGGCACCATTGTATACATGTATATAATGTTTCCAATTTCACTATATTGTTTACACTGTGTGTAAATAAATAAATAAATAAAATAAATAAATAAAGATACGTATAAGACAAAGTATGTTAATCAACATCGAATATATCCCATGGATATTTCTTATATTTATTAATATTTCATGTCAATGTCACCTGTCTTTCAGAGGGCTCGTTAGAAGTTACTCTTTCTCTTCATATTCTCATAACTCTTTCATATTCGTGAGATGAAGTCAGAGACGTATTCGACTGGAACCTTAATAACTTGGGCTCTAAGTTGGGCAATTAGTCACCAACCAAATGTCTAGAAGAAGATCTAGTATGGCAATGAAGCAGCTTAAAAACAATAAGGTGCCATGCGAGGATAGAGTAACGGCTGAGCTTCATGAAAAAAAAAAAATCAAGAAAACCTTTGTGCCAAGTTTCATGAAGATCAGATAAAACGAAAGTAAAATTGTCCAGACTTGAAATGTAGACGCTTCGCTCACTCGGTCAATTATTATCACGCCTTAATATCAAATTACTGTAATGTACACAAGAAAAACCCATTAAATGACCGCTAGATTACATGTATGAGATCATCAACGCAAAAATGAAAATCCGGCCACAACACGACCTTATTCAATTCCCGCATTCCCATCATCGATAAGGTAGCTATCAAAAGGCTCGAATTCTTTTTTCTCGTCAGTCTCCCCTCGCAAATGATCGCGTCGCTTATTATTTGGCGTGTGCACAAACATTTAGCGCCCTTATCGCGGCTATTAAAGATACGGCTTCATTACACGGAGAAGGTTGCTCTTTGCGATCCACCGTTCTGATATTTTCTTTTTATACACTTGTTTTCCTTGTTTCAGTTTGTTTTGTGGCGTAATAATTATTATTTTTATGTAGTTAAGTATTTATTTCGTTCGAGGGGTTTCAACAAGATCTTAAGAGTCCCTATCCATTAGGCCCTAGAAAACATAAAACTTCCCAAGAAAGTTACCATTGGTGAAATGTAGTCGTATTGTATGCGAGAAACTGGCGTAATTACCTATAGTATTCAGTTACACTTTTACTTCCTTTTATTGACATTGAACAGATAAAAAAAAACGTTTCTTTTTAAAATGTTTTGTAGAGATTTTTGTATGATACTAAGGGGCTTACCAGCACGAGATGATCGTGATGGCAAACGAACGAGGCTTTACCTAATATCATAGGATAGAGAAAGTACTACCTCGCTCCATATTACTTAGGTTGGTTTGTTTGAATGCGCTACCCTAAGGATCTACAGTTTCATTTTAAGTATTTTTTTGTAAGTTGATTAGTCCATTTATTGAGGAAGTTTATAGGCCGTAATACATTGCGGTTAGAAGCGGAGTAGAAATGAAGCCTGTGACCACGGCCCGATGTAATTCGGTCCAAACGTCAGGCCAAACATACGGTAAATAACGCGTTTAAGTCCCGAAATCGTAAAAAGCATAATGAATTCAGAACGCGAATATGAAATGTGTGAATGTAAAATGCGCAATGATTCTCTACCAAACATGAAGCGAAAATATTTGGTGCATAAGAGTTCCAAACTAACAAACTCCTGAGTGTCCACTAGTATAAACTATAAATCTGCTTATAAAGCATTTAAAACATTCGCATAATTTGTAAAACCCACCACATAATAGAGTAACTTGTGACGTTATACGCGGGTCGAGGGAAATGAAGTGGAATCTTTCAGATAACGCACACATTCCCACTGTGTATATCATGCACATACATGTATGTATGTTACCCACACAAATAGCTTTCGTAGGGTTGAGTTCACAATGTAAAGTAGGTGACGCCGATAATTTGCTGTAATGGCATGTAAGTGTTAAATTTAATGTATTTAGATACGAGTTGAGAGTTGATGACTTGTGACGTGGCATAACAGTAATATTACTGTTACTCATTAAAGTAAGTCAAAAACATTTAACATGCAAAATCTTAAACACATCTTGTGTATGTGGTCACACTCTTCATAGCTCTACCAGGTGCAAGGTCAAGGATCAGGAAGTTTTTATATTTGGTATGAGATATTTTTTAATATCCTAATCATGCCATAGCTTTTAATATTTTTTAATGCAGAACAGCACACTAAAAGAAGATCGCCAACTAAGTAATATTATAAATGTAAATGTTTATGAAGATGTTTCTTAACCAACCACACATGATACATAAAAGCCGCTTTTGGCATTACAATACTTTTTCTTGAAATTGTGAATGAAAAAACTATTTCATGATCTGCATCAGTTAGTTTTGTTTTATTCCACAAAATCTCAGAAACGGCTGGACCGGTTTTAACAGGATTATCACTGCCAGATAGCTTATATAATATGAAGTAACATTATTCTGCTACTTTGTATCCCGGGAATTAGACTATTGGAAACTATACCACGCGGGTGAAACCTTATGTATCAGCTAGTAGGTAAGACTAAAATATACGTTCAATCCATCATAAAATACTACTAACATGGATCTCGCGGTTTATTATACTCTTTGTCTCTATTATAACTACGGGGCCGAAGATAAGCCCAACGCCTTTATGATGCATCATCAATCTTACTGATACTTCTTTTATTATTTATGAAAGACTAGCTGACACCTGCAACTCCACCTACGCTTATATGACGACAACTTCTTTCTGACATCCGATTTTGACGAAACGTTTAGTTGAACTGTTAGTGATAAATGCACGAAAATCTCGCTCTGTAAGTTTGGAGATTATACTGTACAATTAGTGTACGTACAGACATACATGTTGTATTATTTTTTTGTATCACCCACACATATTTTTGGCACTACTTTTCTTTTTTTGAGACAAAATAAAATAAAATAAAATAATGTGAGGTGAAATGTGGACGTACTAAACGCCTCTACATACCCGTTCATGTCTTTGTATTACTGTTCGTAATAAATAAGATTTGTTATTTATGTCTTTATGACAGATTCGCATCATTTTGTAACAAACTGTGATTTATCTAAAAGCTGTAAACAAAAGACATCAAACAAAAAGAAATGAAAAATTATTTGAAGCAAAACACCCTATAAAACTGAATTGTCTCGAGAACTTTATAAGCGCGATAACGACAAAAGTTGTTCCAAGCTTTGTATCTCCGCTTACATAAACACGACCAGAAAATCATGACCTGCTATGGTCCACGACATGTTAACTTTGAACCAGGAAAAACCAGTTTTCGATGAAGTGTCAGAGCTCTTGTACGTTTGGACGTCGCATCGTTCCTAGATACCAAACGAGGCTACAAAAAAGAGGATTTCAAGGAGTATCCGTCTCAAACTCCGCCCAGTCCGCGATACGCCCACAAAGATACTCTCATGAAAGGTCCAGAGTGAGACATTTTCTTCAGGTTAAATATAATGTAAAGGATGTCAATGTGTGCAAGGGTTGTAACACGAAACGTTTATGTTCGGGTAAAGGCTAGACTGTATGTGTGTACATCGGTACAAACTCATGTTCTATATTACATTTAGAAAGTTGGTAGGGTGATTAGGTAAAGGTATTCGCACACATTTCGATATCTACTCCGTTATTATATAAGGAGGTATTGGATATATACATGGGAGGTAGAATTGGGTTCTCGATCGATAATATCATTGCTATAGACTTGTCGCCTAAGTTATTGCTAATCTGATAATCTGCGATAACTTTCAACAAAGTTATTACTAAAAACCGGTCAAGTGCGTGTCGGGCTACGCATAAAATAGCTTTCCATCATCACTCATAATAGCGTCTATAACTCCTGAACTAACAGAGTTATCTAATCCGTAATAATTATCCGTCAACGATCATTACCAGTATGATTACTTTTACATTTTTTGAGCCGGTTGTTTAGCCTTTAAAGAGGGTTTTGTCCTCCTCAATGGAACATGGTGCTCCTATGGAACAGACGGACGAAGCTCTGGCAGAATTTACATCGTTAACATCCTAACTTCCAAAATTAAAAACATTACATAGCTTAAAAAAATATACCTACGAGGAACTTTGGGATAACCAGTCACCCTCAACTACACGCGGTGCCTCTGTTAACGGGGAGGTTAAGAGGAATCAAGCTCGCCACTTATTACGTGAGGGTTAACAAATTGGCGAAATGTGGTTGAAATAACCGCCTCTGTATGCCCTTTGGGGATAAAGATATGACAAATCATATTTTTATACCCAGTCTGTCTGACGACTTAACGTGCTACGCCGACGATACCCTCGTCACGGTGCGGGGTGCAACGTACCAGGAGATTCACTCACTGACACGGGATAAAACCCTACCCCAACGACGTGGGATTCTCATCGCGACCCAAGGCCTGCAGAGACCACAGAGGTGGTCAAAGTCCGCCGGGCGCCACTGGAAATAAGTTCTGCTTGTAACCAGAGATGCCCGGCAATGGACGTTAGAGCGGTCGCGGCCTTGGGCCGCGGAACTAAAAAAAAAAAAAAGTCTGTCTGAGAGGGACGTTAAATTTCTGTCTGAGATAAAATTGCTTCGGTGGCGTGATCGGTAGTGCATCGGCTTGCGACTCTGGAGTCTCGGGTTCGATTCCCAGGTCAATTCAATATTTGTGTGACCCACAAAGGTTTGCTTCAGAGCTTGGGTGTTTTCTATGAATAAGTATGTATTTAGAAACATATAAGTGTGTTGATCAGTTGTCTAGATTCCATAGCACAAGCTTGTAGCTTAATTTGGGCAAGATGACGTTTTGTGAGAATGTCCAAAATATTGCGAATGTCATATATATTTATTTATTATTAAAATAAGCTACTTTGCTTTAGATATTAATTCATGTTATGGGTTTTACAGGCTACACAATAAAACAACATAACACAAAATTCACTTCTTTATGCTCTAAGAATAAACGCCTCTGTCTACGACACTACGTTTATTACCAGTTTTGTTGGTCCCGTGTAGGTCTCATAGATAACTACAAGTATAATGGGGATTATGACTGTACCTAAAGATCACTAAAATAATGTGTTTATTTAGTTATTTAGGATTATTGGAAAAATGTATTTTTTTTCATATTGAGGGCGAGATCGATACTTTATTTAAAAATTAAAACTATGAAATACAACATTCCACCATTATTAGGTGAACTCTAATCAGAGTGAATGATGTCACGACCTCTTGAACGTACAGGTTGCCAAGTATAAGTCGGCGTTGCAATGGTGGCGCCACATTTCATTGACAAATGTCAAAAACAAGATTTCAGAACAGGAACTTCATACAATTATATTAGTTCCATTTTTTGCCACGCGCCAAATTATACTTGGTGGGCTGTACGTCACTTAGTTTTCGTATGAAGTTTGATCAATACACAAAGCCTACAAAGTACAGCAAGTATAGTGACGTAACAAACAGATGCCATGCCAGCGGCGAGCGTTTCGGAACGTATTTTAAACTTAAAAATAAAATAACATTTATTTTAGAATAAAATCATTTCCTGCAAAAAATATTTTATTTATTTGACTTTTTCAAATCAGATATCATCATCATTATAAGCCCTATTTTCCCAAGTAACTTGTTCACCTCACTTAACATGGGGCAATGGGGTAGGTGATTGTCTAATCACCTTTTTTTATTAAATGTTAAAACGATACGCCTCATAGATATTTGTATGAAAAACTCAGCAATGACGACTGACGTCACTATTATGTAGCGTCAAATCTGTAACTATTAGTGATTCAATTAATAATTAAAAATATATAAAAAAGATAATAACATATATACCTACATACTTTGGGATTCTTTATGTAGTAAATACATTTAAATTATTTATTTTAGTTGTAGGCATCTACCCTATTCTTAAGCTGCCAACAGGGAACTTTAAGGACTTTTTTGTTTACTAGGCCCTCATCTGTTTATTACAATAAAACTAACATAAGTAACTGTTTTATTAGTTATAAAATGTTAAACAGTGTATCGATTAGGCTCTAAGTATATTCTGCCATAACCATTGAAAAAACATAACAAACGTCATGCTATCCGGAAACGGATCCTCGTTTAATTTTTAATTCGGTCGGCGGGCGACGCGGCGCTGTCGTCGGCGTCTTCCTGCCGTCGCTTCCGGTTGCGTGGGCTTCTTTTTTCAAAGGTTGTATTTCCGGTTTGCCACAGAAGCCTGATGTCACGCGGAATTGGACAAGACGCAAATGAAACGGTTTAAAATTTTTATTTACCATCAAACGGTTCGTAGCGTTTACTGTTTTACCCGTTTTTGTTGTGATTAATTTCAAAAGTAATGGAGAAAGAGGCTTAAAAAAATAAAGATATAGTAAGTAAATATTTCTTCTTCTTCTACTTCTTTTAAACACGTGGCTCCATCGATATTGATCGATGATTCGCCAATGTCAAGGTAATGGTTGATTTGTTGATAGTCCCGCACAGAAGAACTAGTTATTCCTAACTAGCTCCAGGTGCAGGACAAGAAACGTTGTTCGGTATGTGAGTATCTGGGAGCCCGATTTTTGCGGAGCCCCAGAGGTAACCTAAAAAGGCACCAGCCATGTGCTCAGCAAAAATCGAACTCCAAGTAAATATTTATTCAGACGGAGACCATTCATTTATTCATTACACCCACATTTCGTCAGTCATTGTTGATCCCCGTCACATGCCTATTGCCGGGTACTTTGAGTGTTCTCGCTAGAGCTCCGTCTCCGACTTAGGCCCTGAAGATGATAATAGCGCCCCTTAGCACAAAAACTAGCTTAGTTTATTGTGTTGTTGTATATTTCGAAGTCGTTTTGCTTATATTTTTGATTATTATTACTACGGTATTATACGAGTATCAACAGATATAATTTATTATCCAGAGACAACGCAAAGGTCGTTCTGATTATTTTTCTGACGTACAAAATTTTTCACACTGAATGAAAAATCCTCATCTACCGGATATTATCATTAATTATGAATCAGGATGTTTCACAGCAGTCAGCGCTTGACTTTTATAAATTGTGCGAGACAATTGTGGACACGTCGGAATTTTTTAATTTATGAGTAGGTAGGAATATTTTTACTCTACTGTCCGAGATGTGTACAAATATAGAAAATTATGGTGATGTTCCGTTGAAAAACTTGTTTTTTTTTCTCGTCAACCAAAGTTATGTTTCTTGTACCACCAGTTTTCATCTTTATTTATCATTACGCGATTTTTTAAATAAGATTATTATTGAGGGAATGTTTTTGTTTTTGAAGACTAAGTTAAATGGAATAAAGTAATGGTAAGTACAAACTTTTCAAAATAATTGCATCATTCTCGCAATTTTTTTTTTATTTTGCGAGAATGATGCAATTATTTTGAAAAGTTTGAACATCTTACTTACTTTGTCATGGATTTTCCCCAGGTAACGCCTGATTCTATCCAATATTTAAATGGGATAGTTGGACTTCTTCAAGATCCTTGCCGTCCCCCTGCGTCTAGATTGTACCCCCGTATTACCCCCGTAGTACTTATATTCATGCTTCATCAATCATCAGCCAATTGACCCAACAAACACTTGGGCTACTCTTATCCAGTAGCTTCCATATTCCATAGTCGACTGCTTCGGTGGCGTGGTCGGTAGTGCATCCACTTTCGATGCCGGAGTCTCGGGTTCGATTCCCGGTCGGGACAAACTTTGTGTGATGACACATACGCTTGTACCGAAGTCTGGGTATTTCCTATGTATAATATATATGTATTTACAAAAAAAATGTATTTAAGTATTTATATCAGTTTATCTAGTACTCATATCACAAGTTCTGCTTAGTTTGAGCCTAGATGACGTTGTGTGAATTGTCCTAAATATTCAATTTATTCATACCATTTTAATAAAATTATTAGTTCTATAAACTCAAGGGAAAATGTCATACAAACAATAAGTAAATAGCGGACAAGACACAGAAATAATCTGCCTTCGGGCGATTGATCTTATTCGCAGCACGTAAATCAAAGTGGGCAAACACAAGGGCCGGCTAATGTTCGCCAAGGGTCAGTTGGTGGGCGGACGATAGATGACCCCGTGTCTCTGCGGCCGCGGGATGGATGGGCTAGCCCTTCGAGAGACTGCACACCTGGTTGAACGCCGTAAATCTTCAGGTAAACTCTGAGTAGAGGTAATGTTAATTATTGAAAGTAAGTAGATTATCTTGTAAACATTATGAAGTTGATCTAGTATTCTAGTACATAATAAGGATTAGGCGCAGAATGTCCCATTTGCACAGTATGGCATTTGTAAAACGTCCCAAGTAGAAACATAAGTGTCTTGTCTATAATGTGTTTAATTTTATTATTGATCGGGGAACCATAAGGCATCGTACCTTTAATTTATTCATGATTAAGTCTCGTTAAAAAGTCGGTAGATATTATAAGACTAGCTGGCGCCCGTGGCCGCTCGATTGGAAGAGTTTATGTGTAGCTTTGTTGTTATTAATATTTTATTTTCGTCCAGACTCACTTTTAATTAATTTTAAGAAATTTACAGAACAGACACTTGGTTTCTACTATTTTATTATTATGGAAGTTAGTATGGAGTTATGTAACATCCCTAGTATTGCAGCATATTTAGTTATCGTGCAAACTAACGTATCATTATCCCATGTGGAATAACCGAGTGTATATCATCGTGACGAATGGTTGCAGTAAATCTAAGTATAGCCAAGTTGTTGGACTGTTTCTGGAGTATAGGTAATGCAGATTAAGCTGATATATTTTGGATCAATGAGTGTTGCTCTGTTTGCACGTTTAATAGTTACACTTGTAGTAATACGATGCGATATAATGTAGCTTAGTTCTTCTTCGTAGGTAGGGTGTACAGGGCTGTAGACTGGCTAGGAAATAATGTGGACTACGAGTATTGCAAATGAAATTACGATTCTCGTGGAATGCAGCAAGTGCTTACTGCTTACCACGTATTTCCTGTCCTGCCATGTCTGTCATACATGTCACACGTCACCAGTGACACACTTGTCTGTGGCGATTGTTACCACAGTAAATAAATGTGGAACTATGTATGGATGTTAAATCACAGATTACTAAATGCAGAAATAAAACACTCTTTCTTTCTTCTTTCAAATGTCAAAAATTATTATAGTCCCGAAGGGCTAAGTAGAGTTCAGCAGTAATTTGTTTGCCTTTAGAAATTTTTGGTTAACTTTAATGTTTGCCAGTGGCTAGTCCGTTAATGCACAATGCTGCCTTGTAAAGAAAGGGAACTGACGCAGTTTCACGGTCTACCTATATCTTGAATCACTGCAAAAATCTGCCATCTATAATACTTACGCATGTCAGTAATTAGTACGTTGTTTGCCTAACCTGGTGTTACATGCACAGGTAAACACCCTACAATCCTACATTTATACTCGTATAAGTAAAGGAATGTCATCCAACTGTATAAACCACCGTCGGGTTTCGTCTCAAGTAGGTAGTCACATGATTAAGTGTGTCGCGGTCCCCGGGGCGCTTTTGGGAACGGCTCTTTACGATTTATGTCCAGGATTCCGATGTCCACTTCAAACAAACACGATGTTCAGTTGTATCTTGAGTAAGGTATTTCTACCCTACTTATAAATTACTAGCTGTTTGATACGGTTTTACTTGCGGTTTTTCTATATCGTGTTGTTACTTACTTCTGATGGAGATTCTCATACACACACACACACATATCACGCCTATATCCGCGAAGGGGTAGGCAGAGGTGCATTACACACCCACAATTTGCCAGTATTTTTAGTCGCACGTAATAGGCGGCAAGCCTATTGCCGTCACCGGGCATATTTACAATGGGTTATGTTCAAAATGGCCGAATGAATTTAATAAAAAGTAGCAGCTATATTGTAATTTTGACAAAATTGGAAACCTGTTGCCTTGCGATGAAATGTAGATGAAAGGCAACAAAATCTTACGTGCCAGCCGCTATGGCACAGCTAATAAAAAGTCCTGGGCGTCTCGGACTAAGTGATTCTGCCGGTTAATAACATTCTGGTTAACATTTCAACGTCTTATAGACTATATAAATACTAGAAGTAAGCTCATTCAAATTACCAAAGTCCAGACTACAAATAATATACGTTTAATAACATTATCTCTATAAAACTGTAAGCAAACAAACAAAGCATATAATGATCATTTATATCCGTGATCGAATTCATTAGTTGCACAGTGTATAGTCGGCACTAAAGTTGGAAACATATAAATCGCGTCGACACTTGCTCTTTCCCATAGATATTATTAATAGGCTCTCTTGGATTCAGACCGTAGATTGAGATAATATTATTAAGGGGATGAAATTAGTCTCTATGGAAGTAAGTTATTTAGTGAGACGTTGTAGTGTACTTCGTTTCGCTTCGGTTTTACGTAAATTTTATAAACAATGTTTATTATTTTAAGATTCAACAAAAACCCGCAAAGTGCGAGTTGGACTCGCGCATGAATAGTTCCGTACCGTTATGTATAAAAGTTTCAAAACAAATTTCGTTTGTTGTATGGGAGCCTCCCTAAATATTGTTTTTATTTGTTGTTATAGAGGCAGCAGAAATACATCATCTGTGAAAATACCAACTTTCTAACTATCAAGGTTACTGAGATACAGCGTGGAGACAGACGGACGGACAGTGAAGTATCAGTAATATGGTTCCCGTTTTACCCTTCGGGTACGGGACCCTAAAAAGATGATCTATCTTATTTATGTTTTATTGTGTACCTATCTGTGTTCAGCAACAATAAATACATAAAGGTATCTAATAATAATCTTAAATATATCTTTATTTTCCTTGTATAGAGGCCAAAGCTCGATGGAGAGACGATATTCATAGGTAGTGGGTGTTGGGTGAATGGAATTGGTCCAAAATTGAATGATGATGATGGTGATATATTTTTAAACTATCACTAACAAGAGCCTGAGCTCTTCAAACTCAAATCAAATCAATCAAATCCTTCTTTGTTTGTTTAAACCGAAGTTGAGGTGTTTCCTATAAAACTTATGTACTTACCTACTATAATTACGATTTTATTATTATTTTATTACAAAAAAAATTAACATTTATCGTTCATTAATAATTAAATACCCAATAATAGTATAAAACAACAATCACACGAGATAAATTCATAGGTACTTAATTCAACGATTATTTAATAAATGGCCACCCAAATGGTTCAGTGAGTTCCGGATGCCGGTTTACCGTAACGTATAGGCGTATCGACATTATCGCTCGCCGAACACCTATGAATAAATATGGCGGCAAAAATGGCCGCCGTTTATCAGCCTCCGGAAGTGGACACCGGGGACCGGAAGCGGAGTAATAAATGTTATTAGATAGCCCTAGGGCTTAGTTGAGCCGGGATTATACACGGTGTTTTTTTCGTACTTCATTCGGTGGCCCGTTTTTGTTAATGTGTCTGGGTTTGAGAATAAATTGGTTCGAGCAATTAAGTTGACTTTTAGATTTTTTATGTTAATTTTGGTTTAAAGGGTACCACATTGTCAGTAACTTTTTAGGGTTCCGTAGTAAAAGTTTTGGAACCCTTATAGTTTCGTTGTTCGTCCGTCCATCCTCGGCTTTCCTCCCAAACCGTTAGTGATAGAAACATGAAACTTTGCATGAATATGTATATTTACTACACCGACAAAGTGCAAAATATTTTTTTTGGGGTACCCCCCTCCAAGTAAAGTGGGGATGATTTTTTCTCGCATCTACCCCATCGTTAGGTCGGATTGGTTGCAAAGACAACTATTTGATTTAAATATCCGTTTGCGAGATATTCTACTTTAAAGCGCATTTTTTTAACATGGCGTCCCCTCCCCTTCTAAAATCTAAACCGCTAGCTCTAGAATATAAAAAAGTTCATGATGGTAGCCCATATGATGAAGTTTGAAGGAAAACTATAACAGACCAGATAACTTACTTTAGGAGTTATAGATCCTATAATGGGTGACTACGGATCCCTATACTATGCGTGACACGCACTTGGTCGGTATTTTTAGTCCTACGCAGTAGGGTGTGAGAACTACATAACCGAGACAAACTACTTATAAACATTTGAATGCCAGATTTATTTATATCACTGAATCAGTAAAAGTGACGAAGTACGAATACAGTTAACGCTAAGAAAATGTATTGTTTATTGATTATCATTATGAATTATTACCCCGGTCGGACCTATTTCTCTAATGTCATCATAACTATCATAACCTTTGAGCACCTACTACTCCTTCTCTCTGCATCACCCTAAGGTTGACTGTTAGACAATGCCTATGGCCTTAGATCAAAAATACTATAGATATTGGATTCAGTACAAATACAACGCGGAATCTTGGCACTCGAATACTATATAGGTAATTATTACAAATACCATCTATAAAATAAACAAGATTGTACATTGATGGTTGACATAGAAATAATTCGTAATAATTAATACAAAAGGATTAATGTACAGCGCCGTTGTCGCATCCCTCGAGAGTCAGCAAGCGGAATAGGAACTTAGTACGGAAGCGGTTGAAGCTCGCAGGTGTGCTATGACCGAGGTGATGTGGTAGAACCACTGCATGACCGAAGCACTGATCGGTAATCTAGGTATTTTTGATCTAAGCCTATGGCATTAATTTTGCCTATGTACTGTTACTGTGCATGAAGTGTAAATAAATAAATAAATAAAATAAAAATCAAATTAAATACTGAGAAATGTAATCTACGCAAATAAACTCTTAACTATATATTATAGTTAGAGTTACCTACATTTACAGTATTAAAAAATGAAGATAAACAAATAAAAAACTCGGAATTCAGTGAATATTTGCTCCATACTTCTGACTGTCAAAAGCATCAGCAAACGAAGCGCGTCGTATTTACCAACTACTAGTTGCCAGTAGTTGCAGCCAACTACAAATTGGTTACTAACACATTTAATTTTCAGTTAACTTTAACTGCTAGAAAATAGGGTTGAGTTTTGAATGAACTCGATTGAGTTGGACTAGGTGAAACGCTCTATTTGATTTCACCGTGATCGGCGTGTAACAGTTGCTTACTAAATAAATATGGGTAGTATTTAACTGCTTATCAAAAACCTTTCGTTGTGTACTAAAAAAAATCCTTATGGGGGGCGATAAGTTTTTTGCTGTGTATTTAAATTTATCCCAATAAGTATTACAAAAAAACTATTTACAGTTATTTTTAACCAACTTCAAAAAAGAAGGAGGTTCTCAATTCGACTGTATGCTTTTTTAATTATTTTTTTTGTGTTTTTTACCTCATATCTCTGGTCTGGTTGAACCGATTTTGAATTTATTTTAAATGAAAGCTACTACTTCCAAAATGGTCCCATTTCAATTTGGTCCCATTCCGACAATTATTTGGTCCCATTTCGGTAATTTGAAGTCGGTTGTTGTGTCAATTTTTGATTATGTTTGACGTGACTTTTGTCAAGTTGTTCATAAACAATAAATATTAATTAAATTAGAAGCAGTGTGATTTCTATAAAGAATTAAATACAGCATACAAACTTTATTTTTACATCATATGTTTGATTATTATCTAATAGTAAAATTCCCAACCCCAATAAAATATTGTGCGGGTGTCAGTAAACGCTACGGTGCTACGCTGGCGTAGCTGTAGCTCGTAGCACGTCGATAGTGTCAATACTGGCAAGCCTCCAGCCATGAACTTGGCTATAACCTATTTACATACGAAGTCGCCATCTGATAGCCAATAAATAAAATATTTTTGCTCTTTTAAATTTAGCTAGCATTTAATTTTCTGATTATGTTGTACGCTTAGTTCAGATAATATTAAAACCAATTCACCGGCCTAATTTATGCTAGAGAAATGTGATTAAAATACCACCTTTATGATCTTCACAGCATGCAATGGATTTCTTGGATGTACATATCATTTCTTCAGCTCTCGATCAAAGAAAATTTCAAAAATATTATTCCAATTGTAGTCGTCAATTTATTTAGTTGGAATCATATTGTAATCATATTGGAATCATATTGTAATCATATTAATGAAGTTTATATCCAAGACTAAAACAATATTTAAAATCTTAGAATTTACAAAATTATTTTATTTACATAACCTCGAAGTGAGTTAAAATCAAAAATGTCCACTTCAGTACCCAAGACCCTAAGCTCGTTACTTTCACCACTAATTACACCTACACTTCTGTAGCTTAAAATTTCCAATTGTAACCCTCTCACTACCTTCTCTTTCTAACACACAACAATGTCAACTGTTGCGAATGTGAGCTTGTGTACATGTGTGCGTGGGTAAACACCGGTTTAAGCCTAACTGGCCTTAATGAATCGTAATGGCCCCTATAATTCGCGGCGTAACTAACTGGCCATGTGGGGACGTCCTCCTCCCCTCGAAAGCCTCACCTCCTCCTACCCCGGCATTTGGAAGCGAGCCATATCGCGCATATGACAGCGGCGATTCTCTTTTTAAAATTTTAGGGCAGCCGGGTTTGGCGCTACAATTTGCGGTTACGTGTTTAGATTGCAACGCCAAAATATTGTCGAGAGACATGATAGGATTTTTATTTTGACCGTACAACTAGTTTGATATTCACACTGGTTTAGTGTAGTTTCAAGGATGTGACGTTGCTGACGCTTATATTTAGCGACCTTATTAAGTAACTATAAAGTGTTCTGTGTATAGAGCGTCTTTTAATCACAAGTCTAACAACTCAACCCTCTCGCTGGGGACCATGCTTCAAGCCATGGTATCCAGCGGGAGTAGGTGGAACGCGGCCGTGTCCTTCTGCGAGCAAGTCATGCTCGCGAAGGAGGCGGCCGGGAGGGAGAGGGAGCGTACCCTCCCCGCCGAGTTCAGTAGTCGGCGGCCAGGCCGCCCCAGACTACGCGACTACGCCCAAGACTATCGTCCTCCATGATCGGGGCCTGAGGACGGCGGGATCGCCACCCACCGTCCTTACAGAAGCAGGCTAGAAGGGTTGCGTGCTGCGGGGCCTTTGCCCCATAGCACGCAACCAGATTCACTCACTGACGCGGGATAAAACCCGACCCCAATGACGCGGGATTCTCGTCCCGACCAAACACCCGCAGAGACCACAGAGGTGGTCAAAGTCCGCCGGGCGCCACTGGATATACCCTCTGCTAGTAACCAGAGACGCCCGGCAACGGACGTTGGAGCGGCCGCGGCCTTGGGCCGCGGAATTAAAAAAAAAAAAAAAAAGTCTAACAACTCAAATACACTTGACTGCTTCGGTGGCGTGGTCGGTAGTGCACCCGCTTTCGACGCCGGAGTCTCGGGTTCGATTCCCGGTCGGGACAAACTTTGTGTGATGACACATACGATTTTACCGAAGTCTGGATGTTTTCTATGTATGTACTCATATTTACAAAAAAAAAATATTTATAAGTATTTGTATCAGTTTATCTAGTACTCATATCATAGGCTCTGCTTAGTTTAAGACTAGATGGCGTTGTGTGAATATTTAAAAAAAAAACTCAAATACAAGACTATGAATAATTCAATGTGTTGGTATAACCTGACGTAGAATGAAAATGTACCGCAGCTCGGCCGCGTGATATAGTTTTCTCGTTCCTGAATCCCGTGGGAGCACTCTAGCGGGATAAAAAGCCTATGTTACTCAAGGATAATGTAATTTTCAAAATCTGTTCAGTAGTTACGGAGCCTATTCAATTCAATTCAAACAATCAAATCGTAATATACTCGTAGAAGTATAGATTAAAAATTTCAACGAGATTTTAAATTGTAATTAATTTTTAAACAGTTTTAATTTGAAATTATTATTTATAATATCTGTTTCTCTGGCGGTTTGTTCTCCATCTTCACAGTTACTATTACGTCCACCCGGTTATCAGATGATGTATTATGAAATAAAATATGAGTTAAGACTGAAGTTTCCACAATAAATAAATGTTTCCAGAGACGTAATTGCCGTAATTTCATGAATAATTACCGCCACAGAGCAATTAAATAAATTACAGATGTAATAACGAGCTCCTTCGAGCCTTAGTTTTGAGTTGGGGAGCGGATGTTGCACTTTACGATTTGGTATCATAATTTGAGTTATCAACTGAGCCTAGTGAATACCTATTTTATTAAACCGGTCATGGGCGAGTCGGACTCGCGCAAAAAGGGATCCGTCGCAAAAAAATACGTTTTTTGTATGGGAGACCCCTCAAATTTTTATTGTAATAATATTCTGTTTTTAATATTTGTCGTTATAGAAGCTCCAGAAATACATCATCTGTGAAAATTTTACCTTTAGAGATACAGCTAGGTGACAGACGGATGGACGGACGGATGGACGGACGGATGGACGGACGGATGGACGGACAGATGGACGGCGAAGTCTTATTAATAGGGTTTCTGTTTTACCTTTTATTTATTTTATTTATTTATTATTTAATATAGCGAGAGTTATCCATTTAAGTTCTTCTCTAAGACGTTTGAGGGGTTCTTTGCTAAAGAACGACCAGCTTTTTTTTAATTCCGCAAGACCGCGGCCGCTCCCATGTCCATTGCTGCGGGCGTTTTTGGTACGCACCAGAAGGTATTTCCAGTGGCGCCCGGCGGACTTTGGCCACCTGTGTAACCTCTTCGGGGAAAACGACCAGCTTAAGATAAAAAAATTATTACTTTCAAAACACAAATATATAGTGCAACAAAATCTCGATGATTGAAAAGTTGGACATTAATTTAAACTACATTTTAATTTACTGAGCACTTTGTTTAAAATTGGCAAGGATATTTTCGTTCAGTTTGAATTGACATTGTCCATCGCGCATATTAATCACCGAGAGGCGTCATCTGCCTGCGGCTTTACTGGACTCAGATTAAATTAAAATATGCGGACCCGTAGACTTTGTAGCGACAAACATGTAACATTTGGTGCTAATAGCTGAGGAATCCTTGCGGTCACTTCAAAATTTAATATTGGAATATTAATGATCAAATTATAATGTTCAATAGGAATAACGTGATGCAGGGTTTCAGTGTTTGTAATGTTAACTCAAACTCTGTATCTCTGTATAGGTAGAGGCATTTATTAAGTAAATACAACTTTGTTGGTCCTACATAATAGTTGACGAACTTATTATCGCTTTTCGGGAAATTTTATGTTTGTCAGAGACTTTGTTGATTGGCTGGTGCACCACTTGCAGAGGAGGTTAATTTGGGGCTTTTTAGGGTTCCGTAGTTCAAGTATCGGAACCCCTTATAGTTTCGTAATGTGTGTCCGTCCGTCTGTCCTCGGCTTTCCTCCTAAACGGTGAGTGTCACAAAGATTAAACTTTGCATAGATATGTGTAGTTACTACTTTGACAAAGTGTTTATTTAAGTATTCAACTACTTAGATATTCAACTTTATACCTCTTTTTTTTAGTCAAAGAATCAAAGAATCAATTTCGTTTATTCAGTTTAGGCACATAAAGAGCACATATGAATGTCAAAATTTTACAATTTATTGTCAAGTAATAATTATAAAAATACTAAATTAAGTACATAAATAACCATTTGAAAATGATTCGGTAAGTTGGTTCTCCTGAGAAGATACCAGCAAGAAACTCAGGTAGATTATCCATTTTCTTTTTTAATATTGTTTTGTTTACATTGTTAGAATTAGTTTATATTGTATTACTAGTGGTCGCCCGCGACTTCGTCCGCGTGGTAATTTGGATTTTTTCCCGTTCCCGTCGCGCCGCGTCATATTTTGAACAATTCACACAATATCTTTATAAATTATAGCCTATGTGTTATTATGATGTTTAAGCTATATTATTGTAAAGTTTCATTAAAATCCATTCAGTAGTTTTTACGTGAAAGAGTAACAAACATCCATCCATCCATACATAGGTACATACTAACTCACAAACTTTCGCGTTTATAATATTAGTAGGATACGAGAGGCCAACAACAGAAGATTAGGGTGACCATGCATTTTTATCATTAAGATATTCGTCTATATTATAGTAGCCTTTCTTCATCAAACATTTTTTAACTACTATTTTAAACTTATTAAGAGGCATGTCAACCAAATCCTGAGGAATTTTTTTTTTTTTTATACATTTACCTACAAACGAATTACCACCTTTATGAAGTCTAATTTTTATCATTGCCAGTTTATTTTTATTTCTTGTATGAAAATTATGGTTATCGGATTTTTTGAAGAGATATATGTTCTTCCGTACATATAAGATGTTGTCGTAAACATATTGAGAAGCAACTGGTAAAATATTAATTTCTTTAAATAGATCTTTCAGCGAGTCACGGGTCTGAGTCTATAGATTGCTCGTATAGCTCGTTTCTGTAATATGAATATTGTCTCAATATCGGCAGCTGAGCCCCACAGCAGCAGACCATATGACATAACGCTATGAAAGTAGGTAGCTAAAATAAACTAATCATGCCGTTTTTTCGTCAGTCAGTGACCTTATCTTCCTAACCGCATAGGCAGCTGAGCTAAGTCTTCCTGCCAAGGCTGTGATATGAGAACCCCATTGTAGTTTACTATCTAGAGTTATCCCAAGAAAAACTGTGGCATTGACTATTTGAACTAATTCATTATTCATAGTAATATGAGTATCCACCTGTCTAACATTGGGCATAGTAAATTTTACACATTTTGTTTTCTACGTATTGAGCAGCAAGTTGTTACTTGTGAACCAATGCAATATTTCCGAAAGGGTATATTTACATCGTCAAGTGCTACTTTTAAATGTCTATCACTTTTAAAAATTAATGATTTGTCATCAGCAAATAATACTACTTCACAAAGATTTTTAGTGAAATAAGGAAGATCGTTTATGTATATTAAGAATAAAAGGGGTCCTAATATCGAGCCCTGGGGTACTCCCATGACTAATGAGGCGTCAGAAAAGAAAAACAGAGCATCCCCCCCTCTAAAATCTAAACGGCTGGTTCGAAAATAATTGTGATGGTAGCCCATGTAATAAACAATAAAGGAAAACTATAACGGATCCGATAACTCTGTAAGTTCAGGAGTTATAGAAGTTTTGACTACGGAACCCTATTCTATACATTACGGTTATTTTTATAAATAAATTCGTGGGAAAAATGTGATAAATTAATTAATTGGACAGTTTCAGTTATCGTTTTATTACATAGAATGAAAACCAAGTATTTATTACGGTGACATTTCGTCAGCCACTTTATAATGTCTACGTAATAGAGGGCGAAACTATTGCTGCATACTTTGCGTGTATTTGCCGGAGCCTCCTCCGTCTGCTACCTAACTTACTAGCACCTACAGTTACATTATCATTCATTTCATAAAGTACTGTATGTATTTTACTAGTTTACCTAATAAATTATGCACATAAAACTATCGAACATAATCTATTTAGACACAAATATTGACTAAAACTGTGTTGCGAACGATAATAAAATTGTCGACATAGGTGTACAGCCCCGTATTGTTCAAACAAGAGGTACAAATGGATAGTTAGGCGACCCGCCACGGTGCTTTCCACGTGATAAATTCATTTTTGGGCGAAGCTGCGAAGGTTTAATTTGTTTGCGCACTCTGCTATTTGGAAAACGCCATTTCTCATTGAACAGATTACGGAGATTACGAATTCATTAGGGATGCTATATCTTTTGTTCGTGGTGTCGGGACCCGGCTAATTGATATTTTGGGCACACATGTAGTTCGGTGCCGTATTAAACGGTTAGGTAATTAATTTTGAAAAGACTAAGGGTTGAATAATATCGGTCTCCAGAATTTAATTGATCTTTATCAGGTTACCTTCAAAGGGTTTAATTCAGGATAACAGAAGCAGATGTGCCATTCTGAACACGACGATGAAGGACGTATCGACGTATATATAATCTTTACAGAAAAAGTAGTATTAACATTTCATTAGGTTCTTTTTTAGGTAAAATTTTACTAGTTCACTACGAAATTAATTATCTTTTTTTACATATACATAATGCTCTGATGATGTATAATTATGCAGATAGAGCAATACGAGTTTCTTTGTACTATAAATCTCTATAGCAACTCTAATTGAACTGAATACACGCACATTACTTCCACGTGTTCCAAATAGTGTAAATATTTATTTACATAAAAATTTAAAAACTTTCCGCGTAATGACACAGACAGAAGATTCCCAGAATGATGACTGTGTAACCATGTTAAATAGCGATACTAATTCTTGAGTCAGGAAAACCAGCCTTCTGAGAAGCATCGATCAGTATAATAATACAACAAATTAATAGTACAGTACCTAATAATAAATTGAAACATATCTTAAGCTTCAGTGTAGGGTGTTCCTGACCGAGCCGGTATAGGACAGCAAACACCGCAACCGAACGCGCAACAGAATTAATTGCGGTGCGCGTTTGAGGTGCGCCGTAATTACCGTACATGTGGAAGCTTTACCGATATTGATGGTCAGCGGGTTAGGGCATTATAAATATATTTTGTAGTGACAAAAGTTAGTAGGTACAGTGCTTCAATTTTAATATAGTTCGGGAATCATCCTATTTCCGAATCCAACCGAATTCAAGTATTGTATAATAGCTTGAATTTAGAACATTTTTTGCCTGCTTTGATTTCCGTATCCATAGTATCCGTATTTTTTTTTTGTATTTCAAAGCAATGAGTTTGCTTAAACTATTCTTAAAATATTAAGAAAGAAATCACGGACTTTTCCCTAACAGGGGGACTGCTCTGACCAACTGAGCTACGATGACCACTACCGACGACATCGAATTTTTGCTTCATATCATATTCATAATTTCTACATCGCGCTATTAAGGTTAACGTTGGATCCACCTACCGCAGTTCTACCGAACTGACGGTACCAGTGTATCGTGTTACAACGATATTTAAACACTGAATTTTTAGATGAATCCTTACCAAATCCATATATATATTTTTTGTATTTCAAAGCAATGAGTTTGCTTAAACTATTCTTAAAATATTAAGAAAGAAATTATAAATAGATCACAAAAACTTATCCGTATTTTGTTTTATTTTCTGTTTCATTGAGAAAATAGAAGCACTGTATTGGATGCCCAACCTAAAGGGACCCAACGCTTCCTGCAGGAGACTGTACCTGGGGATCGTGCGGAGTATGGCCCTATACGGGGCTCCCGTATGGGCGGATAGGTTGGCGGTCAAGGGGAACATGACTCTGTTAAACAGACCACTTCGAACCTTGGCCGTCAGAACCATACGGGGGTACCGCACGATCTCCGGATAGGCTGCATGTCTCCTAGCCGGGACCCCTCCATGGGACCTGGAAGCGAGAGCCCTTGCGTCATTGTTCCAATGGCGCAAGGAGGCGCTGGAGCGGGACCACAGGCCTGCGTCTCGAGAAATCGAGGACCAGCGGTCCCAACTCCGCCAGGATCTCATGGAGTCATGGAGGGTGCGACTTGAGCAACCCAAGTGGGGTACCACCATCATCGCGGCGGTGAGACCGATCATGGACGATTGGCTGCAGAGGCAGCATGGTGACCTCACGTACCGTGCGACGCAGATCGTTGCCGGGCATGGATGCTTCGGTAGCTATCTGTTTCGCATGCATCGTGAGGTCACACCCCGGTGTCAACACTGCGAGGTTTCCGACGACGACACCGCACTCCACACGTTGGTGGAGTGCTCAGCGTTGGCGAGTCAGCGCCGGGACCTCGTAGTGGGTCTGGGCGTGGATACCCTCTCGCTGGAGACCATGCTTCAAGCCATGGTCTCCAGCCGGAGTAGGTGGAACGCGGCCGTGTCCTTCTGCGAGCAAGTCATGCTCGCGAAGGAGGCGGCCGGGAGGGAGAGGGAGCGTACCCTCCCCGCCGAGTTCCGTAGTCGGCGGCCAGGGCGCCCCAGACTCCGCGACTACGCCCAAGACTATCGACCTCCATGATCGGGGCCTAAGGACGGCGGAATCGCCATCCGCCGTCCTTACAGAAGCAGGCTAGAAGGGTTGCGTGCTGCGGGGCCTTTGCCCCATAGCACACAACCAGATTCACTCACTGACGCGGGATAAAACCCTTCCCCAACGACGCGGGATTCTCGTCCCGACCCAACACCCGAAGAGACCACAGAGGTGGTCAAAGTCCGCCGGGTGCCACTGGACATACCCTCTGCTAGTAACCAGAGACGCCCGGCAATGGACGTTAGAGCGGCCGCGGCCTAAGGCCGCGGAATTAAAAAAAAAAAAAAAAGCACTGTATTGGATATAGGAGTAATAAAAAAGCTATATAAATATCCGTTCGTGTAACTCAATTATTTAAAACTAGAAGATTCTAGTTTTCTCGTTCCCGGTTCCCGTGGGAATTACCGGGATAGAAAGTAGCCTATGTTACTCAGGAATAATGTAGCTACATATCAGTGAGAGAATTTTCAAAATCGGATCATTAGTTCCGGAGCCTATTCGCTTCAAACAAACAAACAATTAAATCTTTCCTTTTTATAATATTAGTATAGATGTACGATTTGGACACTTTGGAGATTTATTTTATTTATTTAGAGAACTCAACAACTTATTTGTAAAGGTACAAGATATTGTCAGAACTACATCAAACACTAAAGGTAATAATAGAGTTCTACGACATTTATGTAGACCCTTATACTAAAATAAGATTATACAAGATATTAAGTATTATACTATTTAAATACTGAATGGAGTCAGGCGATACCTGGCGAAAGTCCATGATAAAACAATGTTTTATTATACAATTAGAAGTGCTTAAAGGGCCTATCAAAATATGTATAGTCATCCTCACTTGTACACGGAGCATCTGCTCACTGGCAGAACAAGCTCTGGTACAAATACTCAAAGTACCACCAGTACCATTAACGGCAATAGGCTCAGGTAATACGGGGAATGAACGGGCGTAATGAACGCGTATGCCTACCCCTCCAGGCTACTAAAAGATATGTTAAAAAATTACTACACTTGCGAAGCCGGGACTATGGTTTTATAGGTATATTTATTTGTTAGTTTGCATTGATAAACTCCGAAACTATTAGATCTATTTGAAAACCTATTTTACCTAATATGTATAAAGCTGCATCTATTGTATAATCAATAAAACCCGTGGTGTAGCAATGAAAAATGCTACAAAACCACGTTACCTCTAGACGGAGTCGCGAGCGTCTGCTAGTGTGATATATGTTAATAATTTCTAAAACAATCTTAATTTATATCAAAGTAAAATGTCACAAGATGCGTTGAAGCAAGTGCGACACGCGGTAAAGACAGGGGTCGTCGCGCGGGCACCGAACCGCAACCGACCTGCGCCCGACGCCAACGCCGCGACAGAATTAATTGCTCAACCCACTGGTGAACACTCGCTTCACCTCGAATTATCGTTAGGGAGGTTTACTGTTGATATTGTAATTAGAGAGAAATGTTACCGAATTTAGAGTATGATTTCGCAAATATATGTTAATATGGTTAAAAAGTCAACCCTGAAATGATTATAGGCTCGCCAACATAAGTTCGTAACGAATTTTTTTAAATTAACCTAAGTGCCACCGCATAAAAATGTTGAAATAGGTAGACGAATATGAATTCTAAATTAGATGTAATCAGGATAATATTAAAAACAAATTGCTGTGCCATGCCATGCCGCGACACCCGTATAGGCTGTTTTTCCTAAACTATTCTTTTTAACTTAACCATATTTATAGTATCTACATATTACTATCTCCATATGACTAGTATTTATACCAAAATACCAAAAAAAAAAAAATGACATAGTGGGCGGCGTTTGTAGGTAAAATGATATAATTATATACCTAGAGAAAGTTTTCATTACGATTATCTCAAACCTACAAGAACATTAATACAACCTTTAGATATTTCTACGCCTTCACCTGAATACTTAATCAAGGCAGGAACTTGGGAAATCAGTATTCGCAAGCGGTTCGTTCTTACAGGAGATAAGCCGGGGATCGCGTCGCCTGTGAATTCATCCCGCGATACTTGTGACTAATCGCTGGGATTCAACTCTCCGTCTCACGATAATCCCGGACAAATTATAGGGGTGCTTATTACTGTGTGGGGTTTCAGCATCATTATTTAACAGTCAGTTGAGGTAAGCATTGTTTTAGATAAAGGTTGATAGAAGATACGTTCATAGAAATATAAATAAGAATAAGTGTATTTGCTGCATAGCACGGCATTGTACGGCATGGACAAAGATTTTATTTTGATGATATATTCTAATAATTATAACTATGTACGCTTTTATGCCTAAACCACTCAACCGATTTATATGAAATTTGGTAAAAAGATAGTCTGAAGCCTGAGGAATGATATAAGCTAGGTCCTTGGTCGTGGCGTACCGTAAGTAAGTTTTATAGCATTATATAGAATACAACGAGTTGTTTTATTCCCGTCGCTTTTGACAGCTGGGTCACAGAGGAGGCAAATAGCTACCTAAAAGTAGCTACAAACCAGCTATATTTTTAATTAAATCAGTCGTTCCGGGTCATGAGCACAGTAAAATATAATAGTTCTTCTGCAAGTACTGACTTCATTTGCAAAAATAGAATCCAAATAACCAATGAAACCGGATCTATAAAATAAAAGACCGGCGACTCATAAATAAATACACTGAAAAATGCAAAGGGAAAAATAAAAAGAGGAATAATGGTGGGTATAAAAGAGGACAGTTTGCGTCACAAAGCCGCATGCGGGCCTCAGATATTGACAGTAAATTTCATTCATACGGCATTAGTGCCACACCATCAGATCCAGGGATATGTCCCGCAAACAATACGCCTACGAACGGATAGATGCGGTAACAATGGTATTTATGCTTTTACTACATATACAAATAAATAAAATAGAAGAATCTGTAAGTAATTGAAAATTAACAGCTTTTCACTAATGGCAATGAAGGTATTTTATACTTCTAAAGTGGTTAAATAAAAAGATCAAAAAAAAAAAAATTCTCTCTCTATTTGTTGGATTTTATTTGGGTCTTTCTGACTTGATGTTACTGGAGGAGTAACTTAAGCCACTTTTTGTCTCTTAAATAATCTCCGCGGGAATCGGAAACTAGAAAACTATTAGCTACGCGCGGGCGAAGTCGAGGAAATCGTCTAATAATGCACTTCAATTAAAGCATCAAAAATAACTCCTGTATAGAAATCACTTAAGCCATGAAATTAAAAAAAAATATTTTATACTATCATAATAAAGAAAAGGCACATTTATTTACAATAAGAATTACAATATACATAATTATATACTAAAAATATTTACATTACAAAATATTGTTTAAAAAATCCTCCGCGTCATTGCCGACTGGGAAGGTTCCCAGAATGCTGGCTGTGTTGCCACGTTGGATGGCGATACTTATTCTTTGGGCCAAAAAATAGCCAGCCTTCTGGTCCTGAGAAGCATCGATTAAGCGTTTAGCAATAAATATATATTAAGCGTTTAGCTATAAAGGCGGCGAGCACTCGGACCGCATGACCTCAGTGTCTCAACCCCTAACGGCTCAAATATGTAATCACCTGCTGGTTAGCATATTTACGCCGTTTGAGGCCTTCAGCCGATGCAGCAGCAGCGCCGGCACATCCGGATGTGCTTTGAATAATTCAATAACAATCAATTAATTGAAGAATTAATAGTATAGAGGTTAAAAAAACATAAACTACGATTATTAACATATAGAAATTACAATATTCATAATTATATACTAAAAATATTTACATTACAAAAGCATCATCATTCACTGAGCCTTTTCCCAACTCAGTTGGGGTCGGCTTTCCAGTCTAACTGCGATTCGGCTGAACTTCGATATTTTTCCGTGAAGCGACTGCCATCTGACCTCCACAACCCATGGGCGACATCGAAGTTCTGTAGTTAGACCGGTCGGATTTTTGATTTAGGGCTCCAACTACCCCTAACGACTGCCAGATGTTAGTATGACAACCGGGACCGACGGCTTAGCGTGCTCTCCGAGGCACGGAGGGGTCCTGTAGCTAACCGAATAGAAAAAAAACTAATTTACCTGTTTACTGTGTTGTTAAATACTTGACAACTTAATACATGTAAACCAGACCTTAGATCCTTAGACCTTAGACACTACCTTAGATTAGAGCCTTAGTGAAACATAGTGATGTATTAATCATGTTCGGTGTGATAGATTGTGTACCAGAAAAAGGAACATTTTTTTATGTCCATTGCTAAGTGTCTCGGTTACGCCATAAAAAGGATATCCTCAGGGCACCGGCGGAGGCTATATATCTTACCTTAGTTAAAACTCGGTAACTTTAAATAACCTGCAAACATTACAAAGAGAGTACATTGTAAATAATTACATGTTATAATAGCTTATTTACAAACCAGTTAAACAAAAATAAACGTCTCAAAAGACACCATAAAAATAAAGTTGTTTATCTGCTTATCACAAATAAAGAGTAATTCGTGTCAAATCCCGGGACTACGTTTCATCCCATTGTTCAAGTTAAGCCAATATTTGGCGAGCCCGGGAGCAACTTCCGCGAATGTGACCCGGTAATTTATCGACGGACAAAGTGAAGTTTATCGAAAGAACGAGAATAACTTTATTATATAGTGACCGGAAGTGGAGGGTGGACGTCTACACAGTCTTGACGGTACAGTACACTCGAGCACAAAAGTTTTGAGACAATGTTTATTTAATCAACCTTACTAACTGGTCACATAATACTTTGTCACTGTCTGTACGACCTACCCATGACTCTCTAGTCATCTCTCTAGAGGTACAGACATAGATAGTATAATAATAGTATAATAATAACTAATCAATTAACAGAAATGAAATTAAGTTGAGAAATATACATATTTTTTTATTTTACATTTTTTTTCGGACATTAACAGAAACATGTCATAGGCCATAGTATGTGATTATGTATTATTGTTTGTGTTAATTTTCGAATTAAGGAAAATAAAGATATAAGACTCGAAAGTTTAGAACTTAACGTTCTATTACTAAATTAAAACATCACATTTTAGAATTTATCAAATTCGAATTTTATAATCTTACATTATAAGATAAGATTTATGTTAAAGACTGTACAGTTTTGCGTCGTTCTATTTTATGAAGTCACTCGGCATTTCTTTGCAATAATGAAATATGTCGCGAGCGTCCAACGTCCGTTCCTCATTGTAAACACATTTCGGAAATCGTCCTCATGTGGACGATACGAACACGGAAATCGCGCACGTTTTAGGCATTTTATTTCATATTAACTTACATTTTCCTTTGTAGAAAATATTTGAGGTATGAAGAGAGTGCTGTACAATAGCTACACTGTAAAATAAGCCTTTTTATTTTATGTCTTTTGAAATAATATATTGTTAAATTCTGGTTGTGATTATGAAGTTTAACTGTATATATTTTATTATTTAACTCGAATTTATGTACATAAATGCTATCGACTCCTAATATACCAAAAAAGATATATGACTTCGCCGTAAGTACTTATTTAGATCTGTCATGTATCCACTATGCAGTACACTTCAGATTAAGTACCATAAATTGAATTGACAATGTCTATACTGGAAATATGAACAGAACAAAACAGGTTCCTATTATACTTATAATAAATACTTTTAGTACTTATAATAAATATGTAGAAGTGAAAATTCTTAACATTGAAAATATCAAAAAATAAATGGCAGGGGGTGTTACTAGACCGACACCAAACCCAAAAATATGATTAAAAATATTTTTGTCTGTCTGTCTGTTTGTTCAGGCATCACGCAAAAACTACCGGTTCGATTACGATGAAACTTGGTATAATTATTCTTTAATATCCTGGACACTACGCTGGGTACTTTTTATCCCGGAAAAGTATATACAATAAAAAACAAACTTAAATTTGCGGTTCGATCCTTAGACCTGATTACTGTAATAAGTTTGTCGTAGGTTACGTCACCTGCAGTGGAGTTCACTAAGGGCCTCTGCACACGGCTAAGATACTATAATATTTTATCTTAAGATACAATATCGGTCAACAGCTATCTTCTATACTTATAATAAATCTGTAGAAGTGAAAATTCTGTACATTGAAAATATCAAAAAATAAATGGCAGTGGGTGTTACTAGACCGACACCGAACCCAAAAATGTGAATAAAAACAATTTTTGTCTGTCTATTTGTTCAGGCATTACGCAAAAAATACTAAGGGGCGCTGCACACGGCTAAGATACTAATAGGTATGCAATGCACGCTGCTGTTGCAAAAAACTGAGCGAAGTGTTAAATTTTCGAATGACAACGATTTATGATTTTTTTTTGTTAAGTCCGATTTTCAATTTTTTATGTTCTAAACCACCATCACGCCCACACGTTATCACTGTGTTAAGTTTAAAGGAGATCAGATCAGGAGTTTAGGAGGAGTATGCGGAGATACGAAATACATGAGTCGCCTAAGATTGAGCTTCGCTCGCTTCGCTCGCTTCGCACACTTCGCTCAATAATATTTTATCTTAAGATACAATATCGCTCAACAGCCATACATAATAAATCAGTAACTGGTGATCAAGAAAGCTATAACATGCCGGCAGAGCTATAAATAAAAGAGCAAAATATAAGTATCAGTAATAAATGATAATAGTTAATTTAAAAAAAATATAAAAAAAACAACGTATTTATACCAAAAGGAGTTATTACACCCACATTTCGTCAGTCACTTTGTCAGCTTTTTTGCCGTTTCTGGGTATTATAGATGTATTTGCCAGGGCCCCGTTCGTCTATCTGCTCTCCGTATAGGTGAAAATAAAGTTCATAGGTTTAGCAAAAAATTATAAGCAATCAAACAGGAAAATATTAATCTTAAAGATCTTTATAAATCTTTCCTGTTATATAATAACCGAAGATTTTTGAGGTACATACATGAAAAATGTTGAATAAAGTATCATTTAGCGTCCATTCTGACGTCCAAGGAGCTCCTTCAGATATGATACTGTCAAGTCGTTTACGCTCCACTGCACTTATTCATGACGACGCACCGGCGACATCTTTACTGATACAAACCTCCTTGCTACGTAACTGTGTGCGTTTCACTAGTTATTTATCGTATACTGTACGTGATTGTACCAACTTAGTAAACGCGTTGAAAGGTTTTATCGAACTTGATTTTTAGCACTTCTACTGAAATGACTACTAAAAATGATAAGTACTCGTAACATCCTTACAAAATGGGAATAAGCCCTTATACCTACTTAGTATTTAAAAACTTTATAATAAGTAGTCGAGCCATTTTAAAGCAATGCACTTTACACACACTAACACCGACACGATATTTTTATTTATTAAATAATAATGTGTGTGCATATTTTATACTATTAATAAGCATATTGTAATAACGCTAGTTACATCAGAAGTGGGCAAAATTTCGTAAACGTTCATTTACATTCTATGGCTATACCCTTGTCCAGTACGCAGTGAGTTCTGTTTCGATAAAGGCCCGTTTAACTACAAAGTGATTTGAAGCGGAGACGTGTCGCCCCGGGCGACGCTTTACCCTGCCTCTTATGAAAATTGCCACAAACCTTCAGTACCTTTGATATCCTACGACATGTAATTGAAAAAGGACAGGTATTCTTACAATAGCTTTATTATATCTCATATAGTCTATAGGTATATATTGTGAAATTTATTGCGGATCTTTTTGTAAATGAAGGTACTACTGCTACTCGTTTTCTAAGTTTTTCATTGAAACGTGGTTCCCTGAATGTCTGTGATAAAAGTAGAAAATAACCAGTCTCCTGGCCCTGAGAATGTCAATCAGCAACGTAATTAAGAACGCATTGACCTCGAGGACACCCGAGGTAACACGTCATTTATGAAAATTCAGCGTAAAGTAAACAATGGGTTATAGTTTTTAGTAAAATTTTTACTTGTAACATAGTTTTAGATTAGGTATTTATTTGTACACTAATGATTTAATTTTTTTGAAGTCAAACTATTTAAGTATATCGAGAGCTTAATATAATTGAACATTACTTTTTTGACGTGACAACGTCTTATAATTCGATGGAGCCGGCTGTACGCACGAAAAAATGAGGCGTTCCATTTAAGGCTTGAAGTGCAAGCGAGAGCGCGGAACGAGAGACAAAGAGGCACAATCGGCCTCCGCGTTCGGCAGTTGTCACGTTCAACTATCGTCAGTAAACCGACTTTACAGACAATCGATTTTTTTAACTTTTGCGTTTTGTACACATTATAAACTTAAGACAAACGGGTCTTCTACGCGATTATTGAGATATATACATACCTCTTTATTACCCGACGTTTCGACCCTGTGATATACAGGGTGAATTTTTGAAAAGGTATTGGATGGCCAAATCCGAAACTATAATCCTTATAGTTTCGGATTTGGCCATCCAATCCCTTTTCAAAAATTCACCCTGTATATCTCAATAATCGCGTAAAAACCAGTTTGTCTTAAGTTTATAAATGAACAACGTTATGAAAAACTTGTAACCTTTTAATTTTTTGGAGTTTACTCCTTAAGAATCGATTTTCATATATAAGGCGCCCGGTATGAGAAAAATCCGAGGGGTAAAACCTACTAACAAGTAACGAAAATCGTGTCACGTTTTTGGTGCGCACCTCTAGTGCGCAACTTTCTAATTTGTTATGGTTAGATACTCGTACTTAAGGAGTAAACTCCAGTCGTGCGTCGGAGCTGACACACACACTTTTTTTGTTTTATTTCTTTAACAAAGAAGTAGATGAAAATAAATTTATATTTTCCGATGGAAATTCATGTAATTGTTCCAATTGGGTATCTGGGTTTACTCAGAAATGTATTCAAACATTCTAAAAATGAATAATATCGAAAAGTAACATTTTTAGCGTCATTTTTTCACTGCCAATGATTTAGTTGTATAGTTCCTCAAACAATATAGAGCGAACACGTGTTAACGGCGCCATAACCGTGTGAGTTAACTGCCGAACTTAGGGCACTTTGTGAAATATGACGCAGTGCGAAACGACCCTTATCACCTTGTTGATTTTGTTTTATGTTACACGTTATTCACAAGTATGTAATCTTTAAAAAAATACAGTGCTTAAGTAATAAGGTCCGAACTATTTACTGTTCGCACCCTCCTTTATATCGTAAAATATTTGTAACCTACTTTTTAACGGATTTGATAGTAAAATTTTATGAAAAACATACACAAATTGTAACAGGTATACATATTATTACGGCAAATTTAGGTCATGAACATCTGTTACATTCTATTATTAACTTGTAATAACTCTATATCCGTCGGATTCCTTGGGAGTAATAAAACCTTGTACAATAGAATTTTATTTAAGAAAAGTTACCCAAATAAGTTTCCCTGTTTATAGCCAAGCGCAGGTGTTTCCAAATACACTTCCTCTTATATTTTATATGATGCAAAATGTGAAACTATTACTATCGAGAAATCGTATCGTAAAGCAAGTGCCGCGGCGTTTGGCAATGGACGATGTTAAGGACATGACGGACTTAAATAAAAAATCATTGGCGCATACATTTTATACTCACGCCAACACTTCATACTCACTGACCGTTCCTACCAGAGACTTGGGATGGCGCTCGCTTCGCTCCCTTAAGAGACCAACAGAGCGTGGGAAAGAGAAGTCCGGAGAAGTCATCATCATTCGAACATTGCCTATGAGTAATAAAGATAGACGATGACGTACTTTTATCTATGTGTGTCAGTGCCAAAAATTTTCCGTAGTTTTCCAAATAACAAAAAGAGCATTTATCTTGTAAACTGGCGAATATTAGATTTCTAAAATATAAGCGAATCCTTGAGTTGTTCACAATAAAACTGTATTTAAGAGCCATGGTGTCTTGTTGTTTAAGTAATTGTAATGTGACTAAAGCCGACAATCCAAATAATTTCACGTTTCACAGGTAAATACAAATTTTTCCAGCAATTCTTAAATAACAGATATTTAAGTAAAATGTTTTTAAGAAAAAACCTTTTAAATTTATATAATAGCATTAATTTTTCGCAGAATTAAAAGGACAACAAAACGTCGAGACTAAACGAGGCATTATCAAGACTGTCTCAGAGAGAACAGCAAAATTCGTGGTTGGAACGTTTTTGCTTATAAGTAAACGCGTGCAAATTTCATTATCGCGATGTAGGATTCTTTACAATAACTAATGTGGGTAGAAACCTCAGATCATGCTAACTAAGTTCCAAAAATAGGTATTCACCAATACTTGACCTTATCTGTTTGATTTAATTACTATCTTTTGATAAGTTGCGCAGAAACCCAAATGACACACACAAACCAACAACAATTAATGTGTCCGTCTGTTCGTAAATAGATTAAGTAAGGGAGATGTGTGAAAATCTACTTGCTCGTTGAGTAAGGTGTCCGCATCTCTTCTAATTATTTCTAGCCTTTCCCAAACACTTAACTTGAACCCTTTCTCACATAAACGTAAAACTTTAAAAGTGTTACTATTGTTCAAGGAATGACCAGTGTCAAGAAGATGCTTCGCGAAGAGAGACTTATCAGGACAAGCATGGCGGGACGCCGCTCTATGTTCCTTATATCTAATATCGAAGGACCTGCCAGTCTGTCCCACATACTTCAAACCACATTCATCACAACTCAACAAATAAACACCTGATCTGCGTGAGACCGACACCGAATCCTTGCCATTACATAGCTCCCTCAAGGTGTTCTGCGTTCTAAAAGCAACAAATATACTACTTTCCCTCATGATCTTAGCTATACTCAACGAGACGGGGCCCACGAACGGCAAACAGGCCGTATACTTCCTAGGTGGATCTTGAATCGGATATAATAAATGAAAACTAGCCTTTCTGCGTTTTTTATTTAATAATGAGTGGACCATTCCTACGTCATAGCCATTACTTTGTGCTATGTAGCAAATGATGTACAATTCCTCACCAAATGCCTGTGGGCTCAACGGTACCGCCAGTAAGCTGTGGAAAGCTGCCATTTTATGTTGCCATGGGTGATTGGATGAGTAAGGAATAACTGTGTCTGTAACTAAGGACTGAGTGGCGATCCTATAGCCAAACCATTCCTCTGTAGAAAAAAACTGTTGTTGAACTGAAAGTAATTCTGAGTCATACACAATCTTGTTAGGTTATAAATTTCTTCTATTTTATTGAAATTGATCCTTTTTATTGTTAATTTGTATTTTAAAATATCTAATACTTCATTATACGGTACGTTAGTGAACAAACTTTTCACGTCCAAAGACACAAGTTGAGCATTGGACGGTAACTTAATATTTTTAATCTTGTTTATGAGGTCAGTACTATTTTTTATAGAAAATTTTGGGTTAAAATCTATTGCTTCTTTAATGATTGTGTTCAAAAACCTTGACAAATTGTATGTTGGGGCGCCCCTGTATGCGACAACAGGTCTAATTGGGCACCCTTCCTTGTGTATTTTAGGAAGGCCATAAAACAACGGACAACTGGGATTCATGTTTATCAAAGTTTTATGCAACGAAGAGTTCTCAGGGAATAAATAAGTTGTGGATTTCAAAGCAAGCTTTAGTTCTGCCTGGAACTTAGCTGTAGGATTGAAGGTTAAGCGTTGAAAATCATCAGATGAAATGATGTCATTGACTCTTGCTATGTAATCCTCCCTCGGGATCAAAACCACGGTGTTACCCTTATCAGCCTTACTCAGAACCACATCCCCGTCCCTAAGTTTGTTGCGAATCGACCTTTGTACAGTCAATTCGGAGTTAAAAGTACCAAATATTGGATAGAAACAGGCGTTACTTGGCGAAAATCCATGACAAAACAATGGTAAGTAAAAATTTTTTTAAGAAAAAACTTTTTAGCATTAATTAATAGCATTAATTTTTCGCAGAATCAAAAGGACAACAAAACGTCGACAATTGTTTCGCCTCTAAACGAGGCATTATCAAGACTGTCTCAGAGAGAACAGAGAGAACAAAAGTACCAGACAAACAAACAGAATCGATTTTTTGTGCAACCAGTGCCTTCAACATTATGTCACCCTTATTTCTAATGATTGCCACCTCCGCATCTACTGCCAAAGGTTCTAAAGATTTTTTATTGTTAAATGATTTAGGTATGGAATATTTTAAGCCCTTATTTAAAAGGGACACCTCACTGTTGCTGAGATGTATATCAGAAAGGTTCTTGATTCTGGGGTAAAATGTATGATTAGAAAACACCTGCTCCCTTCGGTCAAGAATCTCCCCTCTACCCACCTTTAAATTAAATAATTTTTTTGATTGTATTAAATTTTTTTTATGTATAAATTTAGAAGCTAAATCTCGTGCCTTTTTATCCAACAAATCAAATTCTACTCTGTGTAAACTGAATGACAACTCAGAGTGTAGAACCTTTAAATGCCACTTCAAATTGTCTCTCACTCTAAATAAACTCCTAATTTCCGAGTTTAGCCACACTGTTTTTGCTTTTAAAATAGAATTCCTAGCCGACACTGAGTTATTGTTTGTTTTTAGGAAGATGTACCTTGGAAACACCCCAAAGCGCTTACACTCTTGATTGAACCAAAGATTTTGACTTGCTGTTCTGTGGAGCTTGATCAACTTTATGTATAGTTTAGCCTGGATAGCGATGCTCGCTGATCTGAAATATTGGATAGAAACAGGCGTTATTTGGCGAAAATCCATGACAAAACAATGGTAAGTAAAATGTTTTTAAGAAAAAACCTTTTAAATTTATATAATAGCATTAATTTTTCGCAGAATTAAAAGGACAACAAAACGTCGACAATTGTTTCGCCTCTAAACGAGGCATTATCAAGACTGTCTCAGAGAGAACAGCAAAATTCGTGGTTGGAACGTTTTTGCTTATAAGTAAACGCGTGCAAATTTCATTATCGCGATGTAGGATTCTTTACAATAACTAATGTGGGTAGAAACCTCAGATCATGCTAACTAAGTTCCAAAAATAGGTATTCACCAATACTTGACCTTATCTGTTTGATTTAATTACTATCTTTTGATAAGTTGCGCAGAAACCCAAATGACACACACAAACCAACAACAATTAATGTGTCCGTCTGTTCGTAAATAGATTAAGTAAGGGAGATGTGTGAAAATCTACTTGCTCGTTGAGTAAGGTGTCCGCATCTCTTCTAATTATTTCTAGCCTTTCCCAAACACTTAACTTGAACCCTTTCTCACATAAACGTAAAACTTTAAAAGTGTTACTATTGTTCAAGGAATGACCAGTGTCAAGAAGATGCTTCGCGAAGAGAGACTTATCAGGACAAGCATTGCGGGACGCCGCTCTATGTTCCTTATATCTAATATCGAAGGACCTGCCAGTCTGTCCCACATACTTCAAACCACATTCATCACAACTCAACAAATAAACACCTGATCTGCGTGAGACCGACACCGAATCCTTGCCATTACATAGCTCCCTCAAGGTGTTCTGCGTTCTAAAAGCAACAAATATACTACTTTCCCTCATGATCTTAGCTATACTCAACGAGACGGGGCCCACGAACGGCAAACAGGCCGTATACTTCCTAGGTGGATCTTGAATCGGATATAATAAATGAAAACTAGCCTTTCCCAGAAACTTTGCATAAATATTATGTGTATTAATAACGGTGACAATAAAATAATGAAAATTTTTTTTTGAGTTGCCTACCCTACACAAAATGAAATTGATATTTTTCTACCGTCAACCCCATCGTGTATAAATAGATAGGTCTTTTAAAAATATTTAGAAGTTGCAAAGACAAATTTTTGGTTTAAGAATCAATCCGTTTTCGAGACATTCAACTTAAAGCCCATATTTTCGTTAAAACAAAGCTTCATTAAGCAAAGTTTAATCTAAAAACTAAACAGCTGGCTCAAAAAATCTTAAAAACTCATGATTCTATGTAATTAAACTTTCAAGGAAAACTATAACAGATCAGATAACTTTGTTAGTTCAGGACTTATAGGCTATTAGCCTAACATGACTACGGAACCCTATTCTTTGCGTGGCCCACGCACTTGGTCGGTTTTTTTAACTAATGCCAGTGCGAGGTAAGTGAAAAGAATAACGGATTAGGGAGATTCTATTGTATTACTTAGAAATAACACTAAATTTTTTATCGATATTTTGCGTATTTCATAGTGTACACAACACTATTACACCCACACATTTGCATTTTGTTTTTGGAATCGCCTCTGAAATGCTTTGTGTATCTTTGGTTCCTACCTGTGTTGGGGACATATCTGAGAAATTTTCAAGCCTTTATAACGTGACGTAAGTCTGGCAGTCCCTGGCTCTCGGTATATTAGAATTATCCTTTTAATTGTTAAACGAAAATAAATTACGATCCTGTAATTAAGTAATTGAGCCGGTTTCACAAATTAGAAAACAACTTACAAAAATAAATTACTTAACTGTTAGGAAAAAAACTGTATTGAATTTCTTTTCATTTTTTAAACTTGCTGTAATTAACCCTCGGCCACACCTGCGAGGCTTCGCTCGAACTTTGACCAGGGAATCCTGACAAGTGCTTATTGTGAAATACGATCATTTAACATCTCCTAGTTACCGTAAACAAGCAACTATATTTGTAAAAGGTTTCCTACAATAAACAATTCGTTCAATAGTTTAATAGTTAATATTTACCAAGGAGGGGAGCAGTTGCGTCATGTACCAAACCAATAATAACTTTAGCGTCTCACATAAATCGCAGCATTAATTTTACAACTCAAATGTAACAATTTAGTTGTAGGTAAGTAAGCACTTAGTTATACGCCAGCGGCGCAACCTCGCAACTTAAGCGGGCCTCCCTTACCGCTAAACAAATTTGACAGCTCCAAGTTAGCCTAAGTTTGGGTACACATATTACAAACTTAACTTTATACTGGATTTAAAATTATACCACCTTATGTTTATTATGTTAATAGTCATATTTGTTTGGCATGTGTGGATGTGTATGATGTAATTATGTTGGTATTTAACTAAAGTTTCGTCTGACTAGTTAGCATTGTGCCCACGTTGAAACAAGTTGTCATGATTATTAAGGTGTTTAGCGCAGAGTTACAGTTGGCGTATGATTACTTTGTGAACTTGTCTGTACCGAACACGTACGCATAATTTTGTGTTCATGCAAATGCTAGTTTTAAACTGAGTTATAAGTGAACTAAATAATACAAATTATGTATCCATCAATAAAGAAATTTTTATCTAGAACTTTTATATAATATCCGTTGAAATAACCGTCTTCAAAACATTCAAACTCTTTAAATAAATAAAAAATCTATGGCTACGAAAATAAACCTATATGCATAAGTAGGTACTTAATTTACATTCTAATATTATAATAGCAATCCCCCGAGATCTGAAGTAATGAGTATGCAGCTAAGTTATAAAAGATTGTTGGAAAGTTTAGCGCTACGATCTCCCGAAGCGCGAGTTTAACTCTCAGTTTAACTGTAATCGTCTCATGCTCTGAATTTGGAAGTATTTTTACCATTTTTAGGATTCCGTAGTAAAAGTCTCGGAACCCTTATAGTTTCGTCATGTCCGTCCGTCCATCCTCAGCTTACCTCCCAAATGGTTAGTGCTAGAAACATAAAACTTAGCATGGATATGTATATTTACTACGCCGACAAAGTTCTAAAATAAAATTTAGAAAAACATTTTTTTTTGGTACCTCCCCTACATGTAAAGTGTATATTTTTTTCTCACGTTTATCCCATCGTATGGTATATCATTAGATAGATCTTTTAAAAATATTAAGAGGTTGCTATGATGTTTTTTTGGTTTAAGCATCTGTAGGCGAGATATTTAGCTCCCCGCCCCCCCCCCCCCCTCTAAAATCTAAACAGTCGACGTGAAGAACCTGAAAAATTCATGATTGTAGTCCATGTGCAGAACTTTTAAGGAAAACTATAACGGATCAGAGAACTCTGTTAGTACATATAGACTGTTATAGAGGTTATTATGTGTGACTACAGAACCCTATTCTAGAAATCTAAATGGTTTTAGACATCTGTCTAAAACCATTTGCCAGTTATATTTTTTAGTGTTGCCTAACACGAAAAAAACAAAAGTGCCGCTAATGGGGAACTTCTTCGTTTAGCAGAAGCTCGTCCGTTGATCGACAGTTGCAATAGTGTAGATGCCTACAACTAACATAAATAATTTAAATGTATTTATCAATAAAGAATTCCTTAGTGTATACACACTAAGGAATTCTTTATTTCTATATTTGGTATTTTACTTACCATTGCTTTGTCATGGATTTTCGCCAAGTAACGCCTGGTTCCATCCAATATTTAATAATTCAAAATTTAAAGTATCAAAACTGTTTATAGAAAGCTTCACAATGATAGTCATAGACACAAATGTTGCTACACTAATCTTTCTGTGGGGTTGCCAAAAAAAAATAGTCTGGCCACGCTAAGTTTGCAAATGAATGAAGCATTTGCAAACTTACCGTAGCCAGACTATATTTTTATAGTATTCAATCTTATTGTCCTTTTTGTATTTATTTTTAATCACCAATTGAATCACTAATAGTTACTGATTTGATAATATTGATGTCATTTGAAATAGTGATGTCATAGCTCAGTTTTTTGTACAAATCACCACTGTCGAAAATTTTATGGTCGTTATTTAATAATCAATTTAGAACACATTTTATACTGTGCTGACCTATGTGTGTTGGGTTACCTATGTGTGTAATTTATACGATACGATTTGGTTTTCCGAAATTACCACTGATATTACTTTGGTATCTTCGAATAAGTTTCAATAGGTTAGGTAAGTAGTATTCACCACCACTAATGTCTGGTTGGGGCTGTCTAAGATACACGTATTAAAGGCCCAAGCCAACCTCACTTTCAAGTTTTGCAATATAGATGACTGTCCAGTTACATCAGTTCTTTTTATTAAATATCAAACGAGTAGACCTCATTCGAAGACACTAAAGTAATATCAATGGTAATTTCCGAAAACCAAATCGTATCGTTTAAATTACACACATAGGTAACCCAACATTATACAGTACAATATAAAATGTATTCCAAATTGATTATTAAATAACGACCATTAAATTTTCGACAGGGGTGATCAAAAAACGCGGGATTAATTCAGATTTAAGCTTCGCGAGTCGGAAGCTTTTAAATTCGCATAAATACAACATGTCATGGGCGGTAGCCGTCTGCCTTCATCAATTACAAAAGAGGAACCGTTTCAAAAAACGGACATTTAGGAAACAAAACTCTGGACCTTTAAAATTTAGTGTGTGAAGTAAAAGTGTGTATTATATTAAAACGATGTTTAATAAGAATTACAATATACATAATTATTATACTAACCATATTTACATTACAAAATATCGTTTAAAAAATCCTCCGCGTCATTGCCGACTGGTAAGGTTCCCAGAATGCTGGCTGTGTTGCCACGTTGGATGGCGATACTTATTCTTTGGGCCAGAATATAGCCAGCCTTCTGGTCCTGAGAAGCATCGATTAAGCGTTTAGCAATGTCTCTATAAAGGCGACGAGCACTCGGACCCCATGACCCCAGTGTCTCAACCCCAAACGGCTCAAATATGTAATCACCTGCTAGGTTAGCATATTTACGCCGTTTGAGGCCCTTCAGCCGATGCAGCAGCAGCGCCGGCACATCCGGATGTGCTTGGAAGGTGTGAAGGTGCTAAGGTGTCAACGCATGTAACGTCCCACACCAAAGGCCTTCCCATATTCCACGGGAGCAACGACATACCGTCCGGTCTCTTTCCATCGCTTCGTGCTAACCCATTTGGTTCACGTAGGGCCGGAAGACCTGCGGTGGAAAGAGCCCTACGAATTATGTCGTTTAGAATAGCGTGCCGAGGTATACCACCTGCGCTTCTGCTACAAGAAAGGCCATGGTGTCAAAATTAACTTAACCGACCAAGGAACGGGATTACATGTATAAGTACTCAGACGAATGGGCAGTGAATAAGTGTAGTAGAGATGCTCCATAAGAAATGAGGTTGTTCTTACCAATTTTTTTCACGGCCCAAGGTTGCCAGTTCCCGATTCCCAAGCCTTTCTTTTTCAGAAGATTCCACATATGATAAAGTTTAACGTATAATTTAAAAAGTCGAAGGTTTTACTATAAATAAAAGCAATTGCATAAAAGTATGACATTATATTAATTACAAGTGGCGTAACAAATGGAAAATATTTGCTCATTTGCAGGTCAACATGATAAATTGTAAATGACTTGAAAATGTGTGTTTTTGAGCCCACCGGTTTCCAGTTTGGTATGATGAAATGTATTCACGGGCAAATAATGAGGGGCGAATTAAAAATTCAAAAATTGATTAATGGTCCGTTCGTTGTTCTGTAAATATGTGCACTGGAAGTGCAACGCAGTGGTCGGTAATTGTTCACCGTCCACAGTTTTATTGCTTTTTATTCATTATCATTGAAGGTTAATCAACGTATGGTTAACCTATAGTCGTTTGATCTTAAGAATAATACACCAAGACCTTTATGCACTGTACCGATTGAGGTTACTAATAAAAACAATCAATATTCATATAAAGGACTTTGGCCAGTTTTTGTTCTAATAATAGTTAGTTTATAGAATATATCAAGTGGAGCTGTCGGTGCCGACATTTACTGTATTATAAAACTTCATCAAACTCGAAAAGAAAGTCTCGTTTCCTAGGGACCTAATTCAAAGGAATATCAAGGTCTTCGAGTAATAATAGGCACAACAGACAAGGAGACACTCACACAAGTTTAATCAGTACGAGTAACCGACATGCGCATGAAGTCCTTTAGGATTCCGTACTTTACTAAAAATAATTAAGTCTAGTTTAATCACATTCAATCATCGAGACAAAACTATAAGGTGTCGTCTAACGCCACAAATAAAATAAGCATATACTTAGTACCAAAGCTTAATTTTATAATACCTTTTGCAAAACGTACACAAGTCGGAACAAAAGTCACAAATCGCAATTAAAATGTACATGTAAAAGGTAAGATTGCTGGTATAACTTTTTACCGTAGATTAATAGCATCAATCGCAAATCGGCCATTCAACACGCTCAACCGTTTCAGCAAACCATTAAATAGTGGTGGAGTGAGCTACTCACATCGCGTGATAAACGTATATTAGGTGTCATAACATTGCAACTGGCTACAGCCTTCAACCAGTGCTTAGACTGCACTAAACTGGATTGGAGTTGATAATATTTTGCTCTTAGGTTATCTAGAAGTACCTTCTATCTATGGAGCAACCCAACCTCATTTATAGGTGGTGCCGTTCATATTTAGCGGCCCATCATAAAATAACTGGCAGTGTGAGGGTATATTATGTACGTCTGACTACGCTTTTGACGAACCAGGCGTGATAGAACACACAGTGAAAGTTGAAATAAAATAAAATCATTGATAAATCATGTAGCTTGTTCGGAAAAGGTAGCATACAAACAAATAGAATTGCACATAAACAGTATCTCCTCACATTGCTGTTATTCTCATATTATTTAATGTTATTTTAAGAAATAATATCTAAAATTTACACAAAATCAAAAGAGAGGGTATTTATTATAATGGCCTATCCACAATATGCATTTAGAATTCGTAGATGCATTTTCCAGGGTGCCATTTCACAGTGAGATCGCAACGATAATGCCGAGCCACGCAACAAAGCTACACTAAACACCGTAAACTTGTGAATTATTAATCTCCTTATCGAGTACTAAACATGACTAGCTTCATGAAAAATTTAATAAATCGCCCGTTAGATTTATCGCGGCGCATTTCATGCAACCGCACCGTGGTGGGTCTAATAAATTTGAATGTGAATGTTTTACGTTCTTTTAATTACTGATAAACATGTGGTTTTGATTATTCCTATTGCCAATTAGAGGTAAGTAATGTTGTTGCCAGTAAATCATGCTACTTACTATTGTTCTATGTCTTCTAGGTAGCGCAGAGGGCGTCCACAATCGTGGCTCTGTCGTGATCAGTTTTGGGCGTTGCGTCTCGCTACACGACTTCCCGATCTCTTTGGCTTGCACACATGACATCTGAGATGACCTCGCATCCACTTTCCATCGAACCAAATGGTAGCTTTTGTGTTTGTCAGAGCCTCGTCTGTGAAGGTAACAGTCTTCGGTTGCAACTGTACATTATTCATGTTCTGTATACCATGATCATGTGTGAACTTATATCCTCATAAATATGTGTGTCAAATACGTATTTATTTTTGAACGCACTGCAAGGACTCTGGTGTCTCAGATTCTCAGTCAGAGGTAGCTTGCTTCATTTTTACAGAGGTAATGAGCAATGAAATTCAATTAGAATGTTCAACCATAAATAAATTATTTCTACAAACATTAATCTTGCTGAAAAATGTTATCTCTGGCAACCCTTTACCCAAACACGAAGAAGGAAAACAAGGAGCAAAGTGGAGTTGCCAGCGCATTTGCTAATTTTATCCACAGAACTGAATAAAGATATATTAGTGGTCCGAACAAAGATAAAGGAATAAATTGTGGACGCGATAAATCAGTAAAGGATGGTTTTAATTACACGTCGGACGGAACCACTTGGGTTAAAGTTGGATGTACAATGAGCATTTTCTGAATGCAGAGTAAAGACTAGAGTCAATTATTTTTCGGTTCTCAAATACAGTTTTTTGGCAAATATTATACTAGAATAGAATAGAATTTATTTCATTAAGCATAGTACATTAATTGTTACAGAGGTTCTTACATAAGAACTCAAATGTGCTACATAGGTAGATTGTACCGAAACTAGGTATTCCTGTGTGAATTAGATTTTAAATAATCAGGTACAATTGTAAATAAATACAATAAGTGGAACAGTATAAAATCTAAACTTATAAATAGAAATCGGCTGAAGGCTTCACACGGCGTAAATATGCTAACCTAGCAGGTAATTACATATTTGTGCCGTTTGGGGTTGAGACACTAGGGTTGACCCCCATCTATTGTAGCACTAGGTATGTGGTTCTTCTTGTAATTTTGCACTTTCATGTATCTCTGTCCTAAATAAGGTTTTGTATTCTCTAGGTTCTAGAACATAAAATGTAAATAATGTTGGTCATTGTGAGTTAAGTGACTTTATACTTACTGGACTTAATTTTACTTTCGATCAAATCAGTTGGTTCCTATCTAATTTAATTCTCTATAAAATTCAAGTTGATTTGTTAAAAAGCTTTCTATCATTACCTCAATTTTAGCCAGTATTTGAAAACTAATTGACGACCTTAATTCGCTGCTACATTGCGACCGTGATGGCACCGCTTTCTTAGGAAACCGCGCACCTTACCGAAGAATAACTTTATGTTTACCTACCATCCGTTGATCAATAAATGCACAACTTGTAAGTAAAGTTGGTTTGGGCCCCTAACCTATCTTAGTGAGCCCCCAGGTACATACGTCATAAACATGGCTAATTAAAATGTTAACATTTTCTTTATTCTTCGAATGAATAAAAAGAACATCAAACGTACAGAAGATACCAAAGTGCACATAAAAAATTACCCACGAAGTGAAGTAGTCGTATTACACGCATCGTTCGTTAAAAATCTCGCTTTGATTCGTTCAAAAATGTGTATTATTTTAATTATGAACATTATTTACCTTAATAATTAGAGTTTTTGCACACTCAGAGCTCAACCGCTGGCAAATTGGCGGCCCACTTTGAATGTGCTATAATTAGGATGCAGTTTTAGCACACAGGCACTTGAAAACTCACGTGTTTGGCAAACTGTATGTCGATGGGCTGCTGAAAGCCCTCGCTCTGGCAATTAATTCGTTAGGATATAAATGAAACTCGCTGCGACTAGCTATGAATTGATGACGGAATGTTTGCAATTTAGGAGGAATGTTGTGAATTCGCTTTGAGTATAGTTTTGTGTTATGTTTTTTTAACAATACCTTTGATTGTAGTGTAGACTTTTATACCTACAAACAAATACACGAAATCATGGTTTTATCTCCAAATACGTAAACAGAGTCGTTTATTACACCCTTATTTCGCCATTTGGGTATATTTATCAGACCTTGAAATTGCGACCCATATTTTAGATACGTCTTAGGACGGCTTTCGAATTACGTCGATCAATAATATTACGGACAGTGTTACAACTGTTTTACATTGTTAATGAGGAACTACCACATTTTTTAGCCCTGCGTCTCGGGGCCGCGGCCGCCTTATCGTCCATTGCTGGGCATTCGTTGTATACCTACCTTGGGTACACAACCTGCCCCATTCAATAGATTTACGTTACGAGGCACGAGCAAAGTTAGAAGTGCCCTCTAACTTCCCCAGAGCCGACCGTTGATGAGCCGCAAGCGCTTGCAGCCCTGAAGAGCATGGCAGTGTCCACTAAAGTTGGTCGACATAATTCAACCAATGATATAACAGAAAATCTCGGTCACATGACTAAATTAACACATTTTTGACACTTTCCACTTTATCTAAATTACTTAAATCAAAATATTTATTTTAAATAAATTAAATTTATATTGATTGTATTTAATAATTTATGCCGTTACTAACACTGTTAATAACTGTTTAAGTTACTGTACACTGACACACTCCCATAGTGTGTAAGAGTAACATTTCTTGAGATTCCTAAGATATGTCATTCAACCATTTTTTTTTATAACTGAAAGTATATAATGTGTTTTTTAGAATTTGTGTAAAACACCTTTGAAGATGCCATAGATCGAAACCGGTCAGGTCCTATTAATAGTTAAAAAAATGTGGAATATCTGTACAAGTTAGTCATTTCATAACGTATTACTAGGTATATGCTCCACCAAGTTCCGACAATCGAAAGCATAAATTATATTCCTAAGATATATTTTTTTATTATCTTTGGATGTCGATTGAATTCGGCGATGACTGTGCTAGGCCTGGGTAAAGAATACGATATGAAATATAACCAAATACTATCGAGGAAAGACCGCGAGTTTTTTTAATACAGGCTAATTAGTGCTAAATATACAATACCGATAATAATCATTACTCAGCGGAACACGATAGGCTCAGGTTTCCTCGAAATACAAAATGTTAACTATTACTTAATGAGTGGTAAATATTGTGATACATTTACCATGATTTATCAACTAATTAAACGTGGTTATAGTTTTTTTTTTTTTTTTTTTTATATTTAGGTCGACAAATTGACGCCACTCGCCTGATGGTAAGCTGAGGCGACGTCTGGCAATTGAGGGCGACTCTCACAGTACACAGGAATACTATAGAGAGTGGCCCTCAACTTGACGACCCTGTAATGTGCCTCTTCACGCTTCGCTTAAAGAGCCCAGGGTTATATGTTGGAGGAAACACGTGCGCAGGCAGGGCGTTCCAAGCCACCATCGTTCGGCAGAGAAACGATCGTTTAAAACGCTCGGTTCTCGCGAAGACGGTTTCCACGGTATGAGGGTGACAGCTCTGCCCGGCACGCGTTGTTCGGGATCGGAAGGGAGAGGGTGGGATCAGGTTGAAGAGCTCTTCAGAACACTCACCGTGGTAAATACGGTAGAACGCGGCCAAGGAAGCAATTGTTCGGCGCTGGGCTAGCGGCTCAAGGCTTCCCGTTACCTCCGGACAGTCTATAATGCGAACAGCGCGTCGCTGCATAGCGTCGAGTGCGTCCAGCAAATACTTCGCGGAGCCGTCCCAGAGGTGAGAGCAGTATTCAACGCAGGGTCTAATCTGCGTTTTGTACAGCAGACACCTCTGGTGCGGTGTAAAGAATCGCTTTACCTTGTTCAGTATTCCTAGTTTCCGCGAAGCTAGCCCAATACATCTCTCAATGTATTTTGTGTTATTGAGCTCTCGACGAACGTCTATGCCAAGGATGTCTAGATTGTCCTTCATTGGTAATATTGCATTCTGAAGAGTGGGTAGGGGAAGGAAAGGGGATTTTTTCGCTGTAAATGCACACGCCTGTGTTTTGTGGGCATTGAACTCCACCAAGTTCTCGGCACCCCATTGGGAGATACTATCGAGGTTTCGGTCGAGATCACCCACGAGATGTCGTCTCTCCTCCTCTATCACAGATCGCCCCGCCGTCGGACGAACCGAGTAACTCCCGTGCAATGTACTGTCATCTGCATAGCAATGAATGTTCCCGAGGGAAAGCATTTCATTGATATGCAGAAGAAAGAGAGTTGGTGACAGTACGGACCCCTGCGGTACCCCGGCATTCACTTGCAAAAAGCGAGAAGCCTGGCCATCGCAGAGGACCCGCACTCGGCGCTCGTTTAAAAAACTGGCAATCCAGCTGCACAGTTGAGGAGGTAGACCATATGCCGGAAGCTTGGAAAGGAGCGAAGCATGCCAGACCCTATCGAAAGCTTTGGCGATGTCCAGGCTAACAGCCAAGGACTCGCCGAACTTTTCCATAGCCTCACCCCATACATGCGTGACGAATGCCAGGAGGTCACCCGTTGATCGTTTTGGCCTAAAGCCATATTGCCGATCATTGATTAGCGAGTGATCCTCCAGGTATCGCATGAGCTGCTTATTAATAAGAAGCTCGAGCACCTTGCAAATGACTGAGGTGACAGCTATGGGTCGATAGTTGCCTGGATCGGATCGATCCCCTTTCTTGGGGATCGGTTGTACGTTCGCCTCCTTCCAGGCCTCCGGCACGAGGCCTGTAGAGTATGACAGGCGGTACAGACGCGTTAATACTGGAGACAACTCAGCAGCACATTTTCGTAGCACCACCGCCGGAATGCCGTCAGGGCCACTGGCTTTCCGCGTGTCGAGTGACCGCAGCACTGCCCGTACATCACATTGCCTGATAACAATATCAGGCATAGTGTGGCCACAGTTGGCGATGGCGGGGGGCTGCAGGCCACGGTCATCGACCCGGGAATTAGCCGCAAAGAGGTCTGCGAGCATGTCCGCCTTCTCTTGGGCTTTGTGAGCCAGTGATCCATCAGGAAAACGCAGTGGTGGTAGCGAGGGTTGACAAAAAAAAATATTTTTTGTATTCTACACTTATTTAGTATACCTACTGACTTACATATAAATTACAGAGATATAGTCAAATGTATTTAGGGATGTTTACTTAAAGAATGAGTTGTGAAATAAAACAATTAAATAAATTAAATTATTTCCAATAAAAGTAAGCAAATTTTACAACAGCCATTTTTCATAACCTAAAACGAATATAATAACCTAATCACTACATATATATAATAAAACAAAGTCGCCCGTTCTGTATGTATATGTAGATCTTTAAAACTAATAACGGATTTTGTTGCGGTTTTTACTAATGTACCTATAGAGTGGTTCTCAAGGAAGGTTTTTGTGTATATAATTTGTCAAGCGGGTGTACGCAAGTTTTACCATAAACAAACTTACTTTTACAAAAATAAAGGTTGGTTCTGTTCAGTACCATACTGAAAACATAGTCCAATTTCTGCAGAAACATTTAAGCGTTCACAAAAGCTATTGTACGGAGGTTTCACAGCGATAAGAATGAAAGAGATGGGTTTTGCCCGACCTTATATCGGCAACATTAACTCACTGAAACTACACATCGGCCAACTTATAGAAACTTGTTATCTGTTTCACGGTGTATAAGGCTATTGGAATCGTAGTACGGCAATGTTATACACTTATATTTTGTCTTTTTTTTTAATATCGCGGCTGCTCTCACTTCCGTTGCAGGACGTCTCTGGCTCGCACGCTGAAGGTATTTCCAGTGGCATCCGGCAATATTTTGTCTTTAAAGAACTTAGGGTTTAAATATGTAACGCCTTTTGGGTCCAAGCATATCTTTGAAGAACTATGCTATGCTGGTGAAAATTAGATCATTTAATAAATTAGATTAGAAAATTAGAAAAAACAATGGTAAGTAAAATGTTTTTAAGAAAAAACCTTTTAAATTTATATAATAGCATTAATTTTTCGCAGAATTAAAAGGACAACAAAACGTCGACAATTGTTTCGCCTCTAAACGAGGCATTATCAAGACTGTCTCAGAGAGAACAGCAAAATTCGTGGTTGGAACGTTTTTTCTTATAAGTAAACGCGTGCAAATTTCATTATCGCGATGTAGGGTTCATTACAATAACTAATGTGGGTAGAAACCTCAGATCATGCTAACTAAGTTCCAAAAATAGGTATTCACCAATACTTGACCTTATCTGTTTGATTTAATTACTATCTTTTGATATGTTGCGTAGAAACCCAAATGACACACACAAACCAACAACAATTAATGTGTCCGTCTGTTCGTAAATAGATTAAGTAAGGGAGATGTGTGAAAATCTACTTGCTCGTTGAGTAAGGTGTCCGCATCTCTTCTAATTATTTCTAGCCTTTCCCAAACACTTAACTTGAACCCTTTCTCACATAAACGTAAAACTTTAAAAGTGTTACTATTGTTCAAGGAATGACCAGTGTCAAGAAGATGCTTCGCGAAGAGAGACTTATCAGGACAAGCATTGCGGGACGCCGCTCTATGTTCCTTATATCTAATATCGAAGGACCTGCCAGGCAAAACGTTCCAACCACGAATTTTGCTGTTCTCTCTGAGACAGTCTTGATAATGCCTCGTTTAGAGGCGAAACAATTGTCGACGTTTTGTTGTCCTTTTAATTCTGCGAAAAATTAATGCTATTATATAAATTTAAAAGGTTTTTTCTTAAAAACATTTTACTTACCATTGTTTTGTCATGGATTTTCGCCAAGTAACGCCTGTTTCTATCCAATATTAGAAAATTAGAATTCAGATAAAAACGTCGGACCAATAGGTACATCTTGGCAATGAAATTTTATTGATGCGTTTTCTATAAACGGTGTCAATCACCGCTGCAAAGAGAATATAATACTACCACCGCTGTCTAGAAAACAGAACCAATTTGTTTACATAGACAACGTTCTGATGTCGTCCGACCGCTTTAGGACGGCACCGCTTCTTAAAAAACCGAAGCTTTAACGTGAGACCAATAAGGTTACTATCCAAAAGTAGGCGTATAATATAATGATATGTAAGTGTGTATGTTTTTATTAAAACAAGTAATTATTCAAATCAATTAACTGTAGTAGATTTTAATTAAGGTGTTAAAAAGGGCCATTATCTCGGTTTATTTGCGTAGGGCGTCGACTTTGTGGGCATAAATCAACTGTAGACAATGGTAAGACCCGGGAATTAAAAAATACTCGCTGGAGACGCAGCGAGCCCACACTGAAATAAAGGACTTACCACAATCTTTGAGAATGGTTAATGAATTACTTTTGCTAATTTCGCGATAGGGGCCGGACTCAGACCACATTTACGTTGAGAATATTTAAGGATCAATAACCGAAATAAAGATTTTCGTGAACATACAAAATTATGTTTCGATCTGTCAATAATCTCCAATAGTAGGTACATATTAAAAATATTTGCTTGACAATAGTTCGAATGCGCTGAGTATATTAATATTTAAAAGGGAGTTCGATTTTTGTTGAGCGCGTAGCAGGTGGCTTTTTAGGTTACCTCTGACGCTCCGCAAAAATCGGGAGACGCGAGGCGAGCGACGCCCGGCATTTATCAATAAAAAATAGTAAGTAAAGATAAGGTTAGTCATAGCCCAAGTACATCTCTGTCTTGAATTAAAGTATCTAACTAAGACAGCATTATGATGTATACAGCGGTGGTTCACCCTCAGCTGACATTTTAATTAATCATTGCAGATTAAATGTGAAATACGACCCTGATAACAAGTCGGAAAAGAAATCGCTACGGACTGCATTAATAAAGCAGTCATCCATTTTATTTAGTCTAACTTGTTTTAAGTTAAATGTAAGTTTAATTAATAGTCTGCAGCTGTAAAATTAAATACTAAACATTATTATTTTCATTATCAATTTATATAATCACACTTATATCCACGAAAGGGTAGGCAGAGTTGAGTTAATAACCCACGTTTTACCAATAACTTTATGAGTACCACGTAATAGTGGCAAACCTATCGCCGTTTTCTAAATATTAAGTCTAAAATACTAGTATTATTATCTATTACCTACTAAGTATATTACTTACGCTGTTTTATGAACATGAACAATATCTATGGTATGGTGAGTAGGTTTTCTATAAATTTTATGCATCGGAACAAAGATTATTGGGGAGTTCGATTTTTGCTGAGCGCGTGCCTGGCGGCTTTTTAGATTGCCCCTGGCGCTCCGCAAAAATCGGGTTCCCAGATACTCACATACCAAATAACTTTTCTTGTCCTGCACCTGGAGCTAGTTAAGAATAACCAGTTCTTCTGTGCGGGACTATCAACTATTGAAGCATAACCTTGACATTGGCGAAATCATCAATGAACATCGATCGAGCCACAAAAAAGAAGAAAGATTTTGGGTATTAATATTTTACTATTATTGTTGCATATGTAATTACTTAGATGACTGTTAATTATACACACATCCTTATTTGAACCTATAGAAATAGGTACCTATTGAAATGTATGTATCAATTATATAAGTTTAATATGTCATTGTATAGCCTCCAATAAAATACTACTGAAGACATATTTTATTAAAGTATTATAGCGCTTAAAGGCTTGACAACGTTGTATGTAAGATATTTAGTATTTCTAGTTTGTCTGAAAGTTTCTAATTATTTATGTCTAATGCACAATGAAGAGCCTATTATAAAACTCTAGAGAAAAAATTTCAACAAGACTATCCGGCAAGACCGGCAGTATTATAACTGGACCCAGTTGAAAGGATCTATACAGTTGTCAGCAACCTTCGACAGTGTCATCCCAGACGACGCTTGGAAGCCGACTGAAGTATCAGAGGGTGGGCGGGGCCCCAAGTGGGCGTCCTACCGCCTACCCACAGCCCCGCCTACCCAAAGATCCGCCTCTTGAAAGGAAAAACCGTGACAGGTGGGCGGGGTATACTGAAGTATCGTCGTTAAGGATACTTTATCAAGTAATTTGTTACTTTCGATGGCGATTTAAAATTTATTTGTCTATGCTACACTTTAGGTAGGTATATCTAGTTGGTATCTAATTTATTGGTCTGGGAGATTACTATGAACTCGGACGAGCAGTTTCAGCAACAATGTGACACCCGTAAAAACCGTAAAAGTAGGTGGAAATATTTACGACGAAAATTTTGTTCATTAGTTTCAATTTCAATGTGTTTAACAGTTTGATTCGCACGTTGTATATTTAAGTACATTTATGTACACTGTGTAACACTTAAGTAACCCTATTATACTGGTAAAGAGGTAAAGTTTGAAAGTTTCTTCAGAAACTCAAACTTAAAAATATTTATTAATGTTGTTTATAAAATAACTGTTATTAACGACAGTACAACTTTTTAAGTTACATTTAAAGCAAGGTTCGCAAAGCCTGACCCACAAACTTTAATCGGTAATCTAGCCTCTATCATTACTTGGCTTCCTAAGATAGCCTAGCCCAGAATTGTACTTTAAAGAGGCAATTATGTTCAAAGTATGTAAGGCTCCAGGGCTCAAGTCATCCTCAGCTGCATGCAATGCAGCTACTCACAATCAGACGATAGGGTCTGGCTTATACATACTTTAAGCACCTAAAACGGCAATAAGGTCGTCAGAGAAACTGGCAAAACGGGGGTCTAATAAACGCCTCCACCTACCCCTTCGGTGATGAAATGTTGATTTTGTGTGTGAGTTACTTCTAGTTAGTGAGTAATTATACCTATGTAACTGCACGAAGTCTCAAAATATTTTGTTCAAAGAATTCTTAGCAACATACCTACCAAGCAAGTAATTTGTGAAATTCGAAACACCTTGAGGAGTTAACAAAGCGTTATGTCATGATCACGTCCGGAATGTCTTTGAGAAAATTATTAACACAGCGGAATGCCTCCCTGAATAATTTCTACTATAATCACCCCTCAAGTGAAAGGGTTAAATATAAGGTCTTATTTATTAGTAAACTAGCTGAAACCGCGGTTCCGTCCGCGTGGAATACTTAGCTTATAATATGACGATAACATGTTTTCCTGTGATCAGATTATAGTAGATTATAGTATCCCCTATCTTCAGCGGTTAGGCGTAGTGTAAGCCCATACAGACAGATAACTAAATACAAAAAATACCTTCCTTGTGTATTTTTTTAATCACCGAATCAGATTATTTTTTTAATTTTATTAAATTTCCACAAACACAATATCTGTTAGATGGAAACAGGTGTTACCTGGCGAAAATCCATGACAAAGCAATGGTAAGTAAGATGTTAAAAACTTTTAAAATATAATAGCATTATTTTTTTCGCAGAGTTAAAAGACAATAGTACGACGACAATTGTTTCGCCTCTAAACGAGGCATTATCAAGACTGTCTCAGAGAGAACAGCAAAATACGAAACCAGAACAAATTAGCTTTTAAGTACGAATGTGTAAATATCGCTAGCGCGATGCAGGATTTGTCACAATAACTAACGTGGGTAGAAACTACAAGTTATGCTAACGAGATTCGATAAATAGGTATTCAATGATATAAAACATTACTATTTAATACATAGCAATTACAAAATGCCACACACAAACCAACAAACAACTACCGTGTTGTTTGTTTAATTTCTCCTTTACTTAATTTGTTTCACAAACAAATTAAGTAAAGGAGATGTATGAAAATCTGTTTGTTCGTTGAGTAAGGTGTCCTCATCCCTCCTAACTATTTCCAACCTCTCCCAGACACTTAACTTGAACCCTTTCTCACATAAACGTAAAACTTTAAGGGTGTTATTATTGTTTAAGGAATGGCCAGTATCAAGGAGATGTCTCGCGAAAAGGGATCTGTCAGGACAACCGTTGCGGAAAGCCAATAAATGCTCCCTGTATCTGACCTCAAAGGACCTGCCAGTCTGTCCCACATACTGCATATCACAACCATCGCAACTCAACAAATATACTCCTGACCTGTGTGAAACCGAAACCAAATCTTTGCCATTACACAACTCCCTCAAGGTGTTCTGGGTTCTAAAAGCTGTAAATATGTTGTTATCCCTCTTGATCTTAGCTACACTCAGCGAAATGGAACCCACGAACGGCAAACACGCAGTGTACTTCCTAGGTTGATCCTGAGATGGATGTAATAAACGAAAGCTAACATTTCTACGTTTCTTATTTAACAATGAGTACACCATTCCTACGTTATAGCCGTTACAGTGCGCTATATGACAAATAATGTTAAGTTCTTTGTCATATGCCTGTGGATTCAACGGTACGGCCAATAACCTGCTCAATAAGCTGTGGAAAGCTACCATCTTGTGTTGCCGTGAGTGATTGGAAGAGTAAGGAATAACAGTATCTGTACATGTAGGTTTCTTGTATATACTGAACTCATGAACCCCACTCCTCCTAGAAATTGATAGGGATACAATATCTGTTGTTTTCTTGTACCTTCGGATATTTTCGACTACCTGAACTTCTAGGCATCATATCTTCAGATGTAAGGAAGATATCAAAGGAGTTATTGTAATTTGGCATCTTGCTAGTTTTTTTTAATAAATTTTAAATAAAATGGGTAGTTTTATCCAATGACACGTTACATGTTTGTACCTACCATTGGACAAAATGGTTTGTCATCAACTCAAATCAATTTTATTATAAAGAAGCGGACACCCGCAGCTTCGCCCGCATGACAAATTATAACACAAAAATCTTCTCGTAATTCGGCTCTCATGTCACTTTTTAACATAAAAGATGGAATACAATTCCATTTTTTTTCAGCTGTTGTGTTGGTGGCTGGTCAGTTGGTGATAGTGTCCTGATCCTGTAAAGCAACTGACGCGGTGATTCAAATCCAGTCCAAGACTTCATGGACCCAAAAATCTCTTTTTTTTTTTAATCCGCGGCCCGAGGTCGCGACCGCACCTACGTCCATTGCCGATGTTTTTCCGCCTGTATTAAACTATTTTAATAAAACCTTCTCTTCCTCTCTTTTTTTACGAATGGTGGAGAAAAAATCTTGTCCACAGGTACAAACAGTATAACTTAAAAAATAAAACAAATTTACCTTATTTACTGGGCTAAATATAATAGATTTATATATGGCACTGTACAAAGAACTAACTTTAGCTATAATTTCAACTACTATTAGTTAAATATTAGCTGCCAGTAAACAACCAGAAAAGTTAAAACTTACTTTTTGACTCGAAAATGTTTGCAACGACTTCTCCGAGCACATGATGCCGACAGCGTGACTTCGCTCACTGGTGTTGCCACGTGTCAAAAATATTAATAGAATTGAACTTATTTATATTTTTAGCACTGGTTGTTTTTCAATATTTTCAATCTCCAAATTACCTCTCCTCTTAATCTTAGCTATCTATTATATTGTAATGTAGTATACCTTTATGTAAGTTTATTATAGCACAGTATGTATTTATGTATAAATACATACTGTGCTATAATAAACTTATACATATATATGCCCCCTTAGTTTATGTAAGTTTAGTTACTTGCACACGTCACCCTCTCACCCCTACATCTCCGTTCAGGCCTGCTGTAAGAGATTCCTCTAGGAATAAGCAGTGCCCTTGTACTATGCTCACTGTATTGTTTGTACTACTGTTTTTGTGTTCTTTTTCTATGTGTGTTGTACATAAATAATAAAATAAAATAAAAGTAAACTGTCCACACTGCGAGGCCTCCGGCTAAAATACTGCACTCCACGCGTTAGTGGTGTGCTCAGCATGGGGGAGTCAGCGCCTGGACCTCGTCGTGGGTCAAGGAGTGGATACCCTCTCGCTGGAGATCATGTTTCGAGCCATGGTCTCCAGCGACTCTAATGAACTTGACCAAACAACTACAACTGCAGATTATAGATGTCAAAAAACCTTTTCTGCTAGTGCAGAAATTGTAAAAATAAGTGTATTTCAATCACCAATTTTGTTCACTCAATCGCGACATGTCACAACAATTAGCTAAACCTCATAGATATCAAAAATATTGGATAGAAACAGGCGTTACTTGGCGAAAATCCATGACAAAGCAATGGTAAGTAAAATGTTTTAAGAAAAAACTTTTTAAAATTTATAATAGCATTAATTTTTCGCAGAATTAAAAAGACAACAAAACGTCGACAATTGTTTCGCCTCTAAACGAGGCATTATCAAGACTGTCTCAGAGAGAACAGCAAAATTCGTGGTTGGAACGTGTTTGCTTATAAGTAAACGTGTGCAAACTTCAATATCGCGATGTAGGATTCTTTACAATAACTAAGTTATTCCTTACTCATCCAATCACCCATGGCAACATAAAATGGCAGCTTTCCACAGCTTACTGAGCAGGTTACTGGCAGTACCGTTGAGCCCACAGGCATTTGGTGAGGAATTGTCCATCATCTGCTACATAGCACAAAGTAATGGCTATGACGTAGGAATGGTCCACTCATTATTAAATAAAAAACGCAGAAAAGCTAGTTTTCATTTATTACATCCGACTCAAGATCCACCTAGGAAGTACACGGCCTGTTTGCCGTTCGTGGGTCCCGTCTCGTTGAGTATAGCTAAGATCATAAGGGAAAGTAGGATATTTGTTGCTTTTAGAACTCAGAACACCTTGAGGGAGCTATGTAATGGCAAGGATTCGGTGTCGGTCTCACGCAGATCAGGTGTTTATTTGTTGAGTTGTGATGAATGTGGTTTGAAGTATGTGGGACAGACTGGTAGGTCCTTCGAGATTAGATATAAGGAACATAGAGCGGCGTCCCGCAATGGTTGTCCTGAGAAATCCCTCTTCGCGAAGCATCTTCTTGACACTGGTCATTCCTTGAACAATAGTAACACTTTTAAAGTTTTACGTTTATGTGAGAAAGGGTTCAAGTTAAGTGTTTGGGAAAGGCTAGAAATAGTTAGAAGAGACGCGGACACCTTACTCAACGAACAAATAGATTTTCACACATCTCCCTTACTTAATCTGTTTACGAACAGACGACAGACTGGAAATAAATCAAACAGATAAGGTCTTGTATTGGTGAATACCTATTTTTGGAACTTAGCATTATCTGAGTTTTCTACCCACGTTAGTTATTGTAAAGAATCCTACATCGCGATATTGAAGTTTGCACACGTTTACTTATAAGCAAACACGTTCCAACCACGAATTTTGCTGTTCTCTCTGAGACAGTCTTGATAATGCCTCGTTTAGAGGCGAAACAATTGTCGACGTTTTGTTGTCTTTTTAATTCTGCGAAAAATTAATGCTATTATAAATTTTAAAAAGTTTTTTCTTAAAACATTTTACTTACCATTGCTTTTTCCTCATAGAGATGTATGGAGACTTTTTAATTTAATGGTTGATCGTTTCAACGAACTGGACGTGGCATGGCCGTCACAAGCTGAGTGCAATGCTTTAATCCCTTTAGAAATATAAGGATTTCCGAGCTTTTTCACGGTATTTGAAAAGCAAAACTGAGTAATGTATTATTAAATTATTGGCTCAACGTTTTTGTGTACCAAACGCACAAAGTAGGTAGACAAACAAATGTAGTAGCCAGTTGCATAAATGCTAGTAAAAGGTTTACTCTAAACTGGTAAATACAAAATATTGTTAGAGTTTTTCAGTCTTCTTCATCTTCTTATTTTAAGTGCGTGGCTCCATCATTCATCGATGATTTTGTCAATGTCAAGGTAATAATATTGATAGTTTCCGGCAAAAAAGAACTAGTTACTGGTGTGAGATAAGGAAACGTTGTTCGGTATTGTAACGGTGCAGATCTAGGATGATTTTTGTAGAATGATTTGGTAGATGGCAAAAGGTCGTTTGTCGAGTCAACAAAAAAAGTTTTGAGTTCAACGCACACGAAGTGGGGGAGGCCATTCGTGAGTCAGGTCGGTGATAGACGACCACGAATCCTTTTCTACTTTTTGGAAAATGTTGGAAAGACATGAGATGGCGGCTGAAAGGGCTGTAGGCGGCTGGGGCGTGCTACGTGAGGTATGTATTTGGAATTCCCAGTTTCGTGTGAGTTTTAGCATCTCGCGATGACATGTGCTTAAGAGAAAGTTCTTTGTTCTAGGGTTTTTACCAAGTGTCACATGGTTGGGAAGAGGTGGGAAGAACGCATAGGCGTATTAATTGCAGATAGTATATCGACACCTGCACGCTAGACCAACGACAACAGTTGTTAGGTTAGGTTATAATTTCCCACCTGTGTAGGGTAGACAACAATCAATGCCATAGCAGCATGTGCATAAACAAGAATCAATGAATCTGTTCTAGGACGCTGTGTGCAACGGCTGGGTTCATGTGACCACTCTCAACCTTTAGTTCCCTTGAGGGATGAGTCATCAGGTGAGGCCAGTCGGGCACACACACCAGGTTACAAGTGGCTTGGCTAGACCTTGGCTGCATGTGAGCGTATGGAACTCGTTTTTTGCTGAGTGCCAGAGGTAACCTAAAAAGCCACTTAACCATGCGCTTCGCAGTCAATTTTTATTTTCAGTCAATCGGTTAAAACCTCATTTAACACCAAACAAACAGCGTAAAATACTTAAATAGTTAAGTTAAGTAGAGAGCACTCCATTTTGGTAAGGAATGCAGCACTGTAAATCTAAATTATTTATTTGACTTTCATTTATTTACTTTGTGTACAGTGACCACCATTGATCTAAAATCTAAACCATGTCGCATAACTAACTAAAAAAAAGGTGTATAAACAGGTATACCGCCGTTTGCCCTAATATCATTTGACATAATAGTCAATAGACATAATATTATATGACATGATATTCATTTGCCCTATTCTTAGTTGCTATATTAGTCACGTGCTAGAAGCTTTGTTTCCCATAAAGTCTCTTACCATAATATCACTTGTCATAATCATTGTAAGCCCTAATTATCACATGCACTAATTATCACATGCCCTAATTATCACATGCCCTAATTATCACATGTCCTAATTATCACATGTCAAAACATCAGTGAGGTTTAAGTTATGTGAGAACGTAAAAGACAACGCACGAGCCGAGCGAGCGAAGCGAGCGTGCCGCGGCTGCGGCCGGCGAAGTGCCACAATCATTTGTGATAATCATAGCCCTTTTTTTTAAGTTGCCGCGCCTTGATGTGGCCATACTGCGTCCATTATGGGACGCCTCTGGTAGTTGCGGTGGTATTTACCCAGTGGCGCCCAGCCGATAATCATAGCCCTAATTATCAGATGCCATAACATCATTTGACATCGACATTGAGGTTTAGGTTAGGTTAGAACATGAAAGACAACCCACGAGCCGAGCCAGCGAAGTGACCGTGCCGCGGTAGCGGCCGGCGAAGTGCCAGTAAGCTAATAAGTAGGTAGGTATTAGAATTAAATCGCCTACAAATGTTTTGTCGACCCACCAATGTATCCCGTTATAGGGGTTTGTAAATCATTTTAGAGCGCTTGTAGAAATATCATGAGCAAATGCATAGCTTGGAAGAAGATTCGAAAACAATTTATTATGGCGCTAAAATATCATGTGTAATGATTATTATGGCGTTTAAATATTATGTCTAATAATTATTATGGCATTTAAATATTATGTCTAATAATCATTATGGCGTTTAAATATTATATTTCATAATTATTATGCCAATTAAAAATATGGAAAATAATACGTATGGCACTCGTATCTTATGGTGTCTAAGTTTCGGGCAATTAAAAGTATGTCATATGTCTTTTAGGGCAAATAAAACATTCGGGCAAATGAAATTCGGGCAAAATAAATTCGGGAATATGATGATTATGGTATATAATCTTCGGGCAAACAATAGACAACCGTAAAAACAACTTTATGCTCTCCATTCCTATAAACTTTTCTGTGTCAAATTTCAAGATGCGGGGTAACATCCGACCACCTCGCAGCGGCCACACAGGTGACCAAGGTCAGTCGGGTGCCACTGGGAATTCTCTCAGTGCTTACCGGAGGCGCTCGGCGATGGACGTAGGTGCGGCCGCGGCCTAGGGCCTAAGGGTATTTTTACTTTACGCATTACGTTACTACACTCATATATTACCTATTTGAATAAGTTTATTTCAAGAAACAACCAAGCTTTAGTCACCCAGATACGTCCTCTTAATCCAAGAAAGCAGTGAGTGTTCGCCGACCCGTGTGACGACATTAGCTCGTCGCCGTGCGATAAACAAACTCAAACGGCCCGCCTGTTCCCGTAATCCATCTGTTGTGTCAAAATTAATTAATATCTTAACATTTTATACCGAACAGAATACAAAGTCGGATAATTATCCAACGCTTTTACATAAATTTCATTCGTACTGATAAATTTTCGATAGGTATGTACGAGTACTGAAAAATATTTAATGGATTAAGCGATGAAACAGTCAAAATACCTTTAAGGTACACATTTCTGTGTAATTAAATTTTGCATAATATTATAGAGATGTATTTTGAATGAGATCTTTTTTGAATGTATAAAACGATGAAGGTGACCATGGCTTGAAGCATGGTCTCCAGCGAGAGGGTTAGTAATGACTCTATAATATCTGACTCATAGACTGATCTTATATTACTAATATATATAGGCTTATATATTAATTACTAACAAAGGAAATGTACATTAGCAAGGTGGGGCGAACATAATAGCAACTCTTAGGTACGTGCTTATTTGTATTTACATAAACGCACGTACCAAAATAATATTATAATTTGCTGAGATTGCAATGACAGAATATAATACAAGTTACATTCTATGGCTTCGCCATAGAATGCTTGGTCCAGCGGTTGTCGGTTCTGCGACAGATATAACCGGTCCATTGCCACTTTAGCTTGCATATGCGCTGGGATATGTCGGTGACACCAGTTCTCTGACGGATCACCTCGTAAATACGAGTACATCTACGTACCCTTTAAACTCTACACTCTATGACCTGCTGGGTGGGGATACCAGTACCATGTCGTTTTAATCTTCACGCGGTACACCTGCTGAAGGGAATGAGACCTTGGCAAATAAACTCAAAGTAACCGAAACCTCTTCGGCTAAATGGCAAGCCATTTATTGCGTGGGACTAAAAACCGGAAAAGTGCGAGTCGTACCCACGCATGAAGGGTTCCGTACCATAAATTATAAAAACGGCAAAAAAATCACGTTTGTTGCATGGGAGTCCCCTTAAATATTTATTTAATATTGTTTTTTTTTTGTTATAGCGACAACAAAAATATGTACATCATCTGTTGAAATTTCAACTGTCTAAATATTAAGATTCATGAGATACAGCCTGGTGACAGAAGGACCGACGGACAGTCGGAGGCTTAGTAATAGGGCCCGTTTTACCCTTTGGGTACGGAACCCTAAAAAGACTAGGAATATAAAGCTCCTTAATTTATCTGGATAGAAAGCTTAGGCTTGTAGGATTTTAATCGATCTCCATACCAAATTACTTAGGTACATCAAATCTGCTACAACCATTTTAAGGGATTCCGTACCCATAGGGCAAAGAGGAAACCCTATTACTGAGACTTCACGGTCTGTCCGTCCGTCCGTCAGTCTTGTGCTGTACCTCATGAACCGTGATAGAAATATATATATAGAAAGTTGAAGTTTTCAAAGATTTCTGTTGCATCTATAACAACAAATACGGAATATAACAAATATTTAAGGGGGCTCCCATACAACAAACGTGATTTTTTTGCTGTTTTGGTACAGAACCCCTTTGTGCGTGAGTCCGACTCGCACTTAGTCGTTTTTTTTTAAATGATGCCTGAACAAACAAACTTCACATTTTAATCACAACATGCATCACAAAAACTTAGTATGAGAAAAAGTTAGCATACTTCACTGCTTATAAAGTATAGTTATTCATACAACCTTCAGTCAAGATCACAAGGGTATTGCCGGCATGTGTTATCGTTGATCAGCGAGCTAATTGTGCGTTGATCAGTCGTTAATTACCGAGTGGGCGACGTCATTATGCGACCACTGTCAGTGTAATCAATATTGTACTGTCACATTCAAGTTGCTCTAATTTGTCCAAGGTTTACGAGGGCTATTGTGAACATCTGGGTATTATGCTGTATCTTACTTACCTATAGCAGGGCTATGTCACTCGCCTAACAATCGCAAAAAATACGTAACGTCAGCTACAACTTGAAATTGTAAGTCAGTAAGGGTTGTCTCTTGTTTGTGACACGGCATGGACCATTGAGTTGATAGTGAGGCATTAACGTCATTCAAATTATGCTGGAATATATTTAACTAGCAACCCCTAGCGCAAACTGCGCAAGTAATAATTTTTTTTTTTTACTTTTTGTCAAATTTCTAATCTTATCGCACCACTTGAGACCACGACCTTTCCAACGGTGTGCCACACTTGACTGTGCGACTCTTAGTTTAGGAGGAGAAGCGGCTTCACTGGCGTATTATATATATATAGATTTACTTACTGACAACGTTGGAATCATGTGCTCTGTAAACAAAAGAATGTGCTTTAATTAATGTCGGAGTGCAAGTTCTGTATGTAAGAACCTACTATTCTCTATTCTGTGCCTATAGGTGCTCGTACTGCTGAGATTTTATTTACGTAGTTGGTGTAACGTCAGTTCTGGCTGTTGGAATTGTGGTTGGAATTACAGAGTGGTTATATGAAGTTTTCATAGCACCTACCCGGTAACGGCAATAGGTTTGCCTTACGTGGGTGGAATCAACAGAATTACCGGCAAAGTGTGGATGTGTAATGCACCTCTGCCTACCGCTATTTATGTTACTTTCAGATTACTTTATTTAATTACTTTAGATTAGTAAACAGCTCAAGTTGGCTTTCAACTTTTTATGACTTTATACTACAATTGGGTTATTGTACAATAAATGCTTCGGAAGAGGCCAATCTTTTTGTCCTACGACATACTTACAGTACACCAGTATTGTCCCCTTTGTGTCAGTTGTCCAACTAAAATAGGACACGCTGCTGAGGTACCTACAGATCTACGGGTCCTCGTACTTGTTGTAACTCCAGAAATAAGTATAGAACACTACTACCGTGATATACTTACAGCTTCTGAATGCATAATGGCAAACAACCAAGTAATATTGCTGAAAGACACTGTCCATTGTTCAAAATTCAAACATCAAGCGAAACCCATACTGCTCGTTCATCATAAGCGACAGACATCAAAATACAATTTGAAAACGATAACTAATCCGTCGTATCATGTGCCGTCCCAATTGCATGCCAATTCATTAGCGGGTTCCGTATGCGTGACGTGACTCGCGCGTCATAGCCACTGATCGTCATTTGCCGTCAATCGCCTTCAACGTCTATCTTGTTTGATTACAGAATGCTGATGTGGCGGTGCATTAATCAATCAACAACAATTATTCAGCCGACGGGATGTACCTACTTAGTAGGTACACTATTTGCGCTCTAAATTAGTGATTTGAATTTCCATACTCAATGTTATAAATATGAAAGTTTATTTAACAAATGTTTAATCATTAAACATGAAAGGAAAAGAAAGAAAATATGTTTATTTTAAAGACAGAAGTGTCGTTAACAAGCGTTACTTACCTACAATAAGACAAGATTAAAAATATACACAAGAAAATGTTCAGGTGCATGCTAGTGCACGCCACATCTGCGTGGAAATTGGTCTCCTCTCAGCTTAATGCTGTCGTAGCTGGTGCCACGGTGATCAGCGCTGATTTTCAGAGTAAGCCAGTGACACTGGAAATGGCCTCCCCATCGCATAACTCGCCAGTGTAATAAATAATGATCCTATTATGTACCTTGTACCTTATAGGATATACCTTGATTAGGTGAATATAGGCTATCTTTTATGTGAAAATAAAATTTAAAAGACTGCAATAGTAGTAATGTTGAAAGCTTGTATGCAAAAATATGATAAAGAACTTAATTTGATTCCTCCCGTTTTGGCAACCAGAAACGTGAGGAATCAAATTAAGATCTTCGGAAGCAACCAATTTTCCTTGGCAAAACGTAAAACATCAAGGTAAATATAGGCAGTTACGTGGTTTGTACCAACTGGACATTTCCAATGAAGAAAAAGTAGGCGAAGGAATGAAAAACTTGCAGGCTATTTAAGAAAATGGAAAAAGAAGTTTGTCCAAGTGTTTTATTTACATGTATCTGACTTCAAAGAAAGGAGGAGGTTCTCAATTTGACTGTAGGTTTTTTTATGTTTGTTAGCTCATATCTTTCGTCTGGGTGAACAAATTTAAAAAAAAAACTTAAAATCTACTGCTTCGAGAGTGGTCCCATTTCAATTTGGTCCCATTCCGGTAATTGGAAGTCGGTTTTTGTGTCAATGTTTGACGTTTTATTTATTTATCACATCTGGGTAATCTTTAAATTTAAATGTGATATGTCGTAAAACCTATATTTCGCTACACCGTATTATTTTATGACTATGTGAATGTTTTGTGAGGTTATGCGAACAGCAGTTTAATATTTCTAAATAGGTAACAGTTCTCAATAGTTTACATTTGATTGAATTTGATTGGTGAATCTACCATTCAGTTTCGTAAAATACCTTGTTAAGTTTAATCCTATAGTGCTTTTACCCAGGCCTTCAACTCATCCACCTTAATCCCTCAGTGTAGCCGAAAATATGAACTAGTAGATCCATAAAAAAATGTAATAAAGCGATAACGGAGTGAAACGTGCGAATAAACGTGGTATTGGTCGTAAAAGTGTCGAATTGAATGGACGATGCAGTAGACTGGGCCGCGTTCATACGTGAAACAAACAAGACAACACGTTTTTCTTCCATTGTGATGAAATTGAACGGGAAATTACGTCGTAATAATTTAAAGGAACTTTGTAGGTTAAGCTTATTACTATAAGAAACTAGAGTTGTCCCTCCTAAAATTACTGGCTGGCATTTGAAACGTAATAAGACTAATAAGGTTTAAAATTAGTTTAGTTTTAAAATTAGTATGGTCGTTAAGTTTTCTTGAATTTTCTAATGTTCCGTACAACTTTCCAAAACATCCTTCTTCTGATGATAACGAACTATGTTATTATTATATATGTTCTGAGACTCTGGGGTTTCTTTTTTTAAATCCGCGGACTCAGGCCGCGGCCGCACCTACGTCCCTTGCCGAACGCCTCCGGTAGACACTGAAAGAATAACCAGTGGCGCCCGGCGGACCTTGGCCTTGGCTTGCTAATCCATCGTCCTCAGGCCCCAATCATGGAGGTCGATGGTCCTGGGCGTAGTCACGTCTGCGGTGCCCTCGCCGCACACTTCGGAACTCAGCGGGGAGGGTACACTCCCTCACCCTACCAGGCCGCGTTCCATTGATTCCCGCTGACATGGCTCGTAGCATGGTCTCCAGCGAGAGCGTATCTACGTCCAGGGCCACAAAAGGGTCGCGGCACTGACTCACCCACGCTGAGCATTCCACCAGTGTGACAGGCCGTGTCTTCGCCGGAAGCCTCGCAGTGTTGGCACGCGGATGTGACCTCACGATGCATGCGTAACAGACACTCACCAAAGTTTCCGTGCCCGGTGATGATCTGTGTCGCACGGTACATGAGGTCACTGTGCTGCCTCTGCAGCCAGTCCTCCATGATCGGTCCACCGCCGCGATGGTGGTGATTCCCCACTTTGGTTGCTCAAGTCGCACCTTTCATGTCTCCATGAGATCCTGGCGGAGTTGGGACCGCTGGTCCTCGATTTTTCGAGACCTGTGGTCCCGCTCCAGCGCCTCCTTGTTTGAAATGACATGTGATTAATTTACGAATGAGTGAATTTCCCCATTTTCAGGGTAAATTTCTTACACTGCCTCTTAAATTTTATTTGTGTCTACTCACATATATTTTAAGAATTTAATTCAACAATTGCTTGAAGATATGTTAGACATTGTAGTAAAATATTTGTTAGAATAGAATAGTTTATTCGCTCGAAACATCGGTCGCGATCATGGTTCGCCGGATAGTTCACGGCATGCAAATTTTACACTTTGAGTTTTATACAATATTGAACAATGTTTTATACTTTGTGGTCTAAGGGCTCGTTTAAGGAGACGCGGCGTGTCGAGCGGTGCGGTCCGCGAAGCGGGCCGCCAGAAACACAAACATACGGCAATGTTTGGAGCGTTCAAGGAGAAGCGTCTTTGCAAGCGTTTGTTTGAGTTGTAGCTGCCCAAGCGACGAGCGGGGCAAATGTAGCGGTGGCGCCGCGGAGTACGCGGCGGGTAAACCAGCGAGTTTCGCAATGGGAGAACGCGGCGGATGAAGCGGCGGGTGACGCCGCAAAGGACGCGGCAAGAAAGGGTGGGAGAGGTGCGGGGTATGCAGTGGGAATGACATTCGTGTATATCCATGAAATACCTCATAACCTTTTGTTCTTACTGACTGGTAAAGAGTTGCATATTCTCCAAATTCGTTGTGGCTCAGAATATCAACTTCCCAAAATGTCCCCTGGTACCAAAATGTCAACTTCCCATAATGTCCCTTTCCCAAAATGTCCCTTTCCAAAAATGTCGCTTTGTTTTTCATTTCAGTTATAACGTTTAAGCCTAAGAATGGGGGACATTCTGGGAAAGCGACAGGGATAGGGACATTTTGGGAAAGTGACATTTTGGGAAAGGGCCATTTTGGAAAAGGGACATTTTGGGAAAGCGACATTTTGGGAAAGGGACATTATGGGAAGTTGACATTTTGGAACCAGGGGACATTTTGGGAAGTTGACATTCTGAGCCACAACGTCCAAATTGTTCGCGTTCGGCTGCTGTGAACCTGGGTTCCGCTCTAGCGGTAAATAAAATACTTTTTAAGTTATAATTATCTTCTTCAAGTAATATATCAATGATGTCGTCCATGATAACAAACAATACACAAGTTTGCTCTTTATAACTAGTCGAACAAGACTGGAAGGACGGCAATAAGCTGCGAGAGTCGCAGCGGCTGTCGCACTGAACCACGACGCGACGCCGCATACAAAGCTGCGTCTCACGCGGCGGGCGCAGCGCCGTGCGAAGCTACGCCGCTCGCGTCGCTCGTCGCCCCGCGTTTCCTTAAACGAGCTCCTGCATTTCTATATGTTTGAGTTTGCGCTTGACACGACGCGGGCCGCTTCACGCGCCGCCTCTCTATAAAGGCCTGGGCACACCAAAAGCAGGACAGGCGCAGCTCCTTAGGAGGGCAGGTCAGTTGCGTCCCGGTTGATGTCACACCAGAAACATGAGCAGTCAGAAAGCAGTTTGAAGGCGGTCCTGCTTTATAACCGCATTATGTGTGTCGTATCGATCGCCACACTCAACATACTTCAAGATGTTAAATGATGTTGTTGAGCTATCTTACCCCATAGTCGCATCTTGTAAACCATATTCCTATAATATTTATCCTTTACATCATATAAACATTTATTTTCTCACCAACTCAATCAATTTTTCATTTGGTTCCATGATAAACTTGTAAAAAATTACAACCGTTTACAACCTGCGCTGCGTCTGTCTCGCTCAACTGCTCTAGTGTGACCACTCAAAATGGCGGAGGTAGTAATACAACGTGTGCTCACTGCGGCCGCCTCGCGCCTGCGCTGCCACCGCCCCGCGTCTGCGCTGCTCCCGTCCAAATGTTTTGTCGAAAAGCAGTGCATGCGCGGCGCAGTGGCGGAGCAGGTAGGTTAAGCAGGCCCGCGTTTGTTCAGTGTGTCATCCCTCATATAACTACATTATTTACTAACGTAGACGCACTGCTACCGCACTGCTCCCGCACTGCAACTGCTTTTGTTTTGCCCAAGCCTTAAATGGTTAAATCGCTCGACGTGCCGCGGCAAGCCACACCGCACGTGAAGCTCGACGCCCCGCGTCTCCTTAAACGAACCCTAAATCCAATGACAATTATTTTAATTTACTTATATTATCATTAACGTCACTTAGTCAATCTTATAAGTAGATCAATATAAAATGTCAACTATTATTAAGTATCAGTATTGTAGCAAATTAGTCACAAGATAATGTCAGTATTTTCAATATATTTTGTTTAATACATATGTAAAGTGAACAACAACCTTTGATAATGCTGGGAAAAACTAGAACGTGCCCAAAGAGCAGTAATAAAAGTTGCTCTTTTCCTGCCATTCCAATACCCCACAACCCTAGTCTACAAAGATTTCAATGTACTTACAGTTCGACAACTCTTCATACTGCTCACTGTTTCTAAAGCTCACTCTCTGGTTAAGTATGACCCCCAAATCAAGTCGAATAAGCGCCGTTCCCAGAGAGTTTACGAAACCAATGCAATTTATAAAACTACGCTATCTCATAGATTTTATTGTTTTTTGGGTCCCTATTTATATAATAAAATAAACGCACTACTAGCCGTTTATGATTTAAATAAGTACGAGTATAAATTAAAACTAACGTTAATAAACTGGCTTAAAAACCTATCTTATACAGATACTGAAGAACTTCTTACTCCACCAATTTAATTTCATTTAATTTTTTTAACGGAGTACATTGTACATAGCAGCACACACGCACTAACACACACACACACACACCCACATACACACACACATCACACACACACACACACACACACACACACACAACACACACACGCAGAGACACGCACACACACCCACACACCCACACACAAACACTCACTCACTTATATTGTAATTTTGGTTTGTATTCCTTACCACATCACCGTTTCTTTATATTTTTTATTCCTACGGCGTGTAATTTCTGTCCACACACACACACCCACACACACCCACACACACCCACATACACCCACATACACACACACATTTACACACACACATTTACACACACACACACACACACACACACACACACACACACACACTCACACACACGCACACCCACACACTCACACAGACACACACACACACGCAGAGTCACGCACACACACACCCACACACCCACATACAAACACTCACTCACTTATATTGTAATGTTGGTTTGTATTCCTTACCACATCACCGTTTCTTTATATTTTTTGTTCCTACGGCGTGTAATTTCTGTCCAGTTCGTGGGCGGCTGGAGATCTGTAACACGGGTTTTCCTAACTCAGACTCCAGTGTCTCACAGATTTGTTGTTTGTAACATGTAAGTACTTGCCTATGTTGTAATTAATAATAATAATAAATATTTTTTGTTTGCTATAAAGCGAAACCGGTCAGGTTAAATCCTGTATATTAAATAAAAGTGAAACGGTGTACAAGTGTTTTTTGTTAACATGCAATGACGCAAGGGCTCTCGCTTCCAGGTTCCATGGAGGAGTCGCGGCTAGGAAACATGCAGCTAGGGAGATCGTGCGGTACTCTCTTATTGTCCTGATGGCCAAGGTCCTCAACGATCTGTGTAAAATTAAAATAGCAGGGTTGTTGGCCATCAGTCTCGCCGCCTATACGGGAGCCACGTACACGGCCATGCTCCGCACGATCCCCAGAGAATCTGGTGTGGACCGACCTACCCGTTTACGTACATCGGGTTTGTGCATCATCTATTACTATAGGTTCCACGAAGTGCCAACAGTCGAAAGTATAAGCTACATTTCTCCAGTAATTTTGTTGGTCCCACGTAACAGGGACGACTGGGCTAACCGTTTGTTAATCGGCAGGTGCACCACTTGCATGTGACTCTTACTCAGATAAATACAACGAGTATCATATCCACCAATTTGTCACGTCTACGTCCGTAATATGAGCAGTGTAAAATCAGATGCGACCAGAAAAGCGTTCGCGTTAATAATGATAAATTTCACGTCATTAATTCGGCAGGATTAGTCGTGAGGGCGAGTGCGCGGCTCCGATAACCAAATATTAACTCAATTAGTGCAGAGACGCGGGCCTCGCATTCAAATGCCTGCTAATCCTACCCCTTTGATATCCTAGGACTGACTGGTATTAGTAGAGTGTGGACGCCGGAAAATAATGTTTTGTAACTAGCCAGTTATTGTGTCGACGAGTGTTACTGAGTTTTCAAGTTAGTACAATTCAGATGATCAACTCTTTTTTCAACCGACTTCCAAAAAATGAGGAGGTTCTCAATTCGACTGTCTTTTTATTTATTTAATTAAGGTTTACAAAACAGAACTTAGTACATAAAAGGTTACAAAAATTATGTGTATAGGTTTAGATCTAAACTAAGTTCCTAATTATGTAAACTCAACATTGTCCATATAAAAACATATAAAATAAAGTGACAAACAATGGGCCAAAACTACAACAATCAAAAGCCATACAATTAGCAGATATCTAGTGCAATTCTGAATTTAAATTTATACAACATTAACAATAATATTTGACATAATACCCCTAACCTTGCGTTTAAATTTTAGTGAGTTATAGTCGAATACGTCGATTTCGTCGTGGTAGCGTGGAAGAAGATAATTTTATGTGCGACACATACGCACCACCGGGTTATAAAATGATGTATTGTTGAGATGCACTTTAAGTATAAAGCTCTTGTAATGAGGATTGCGAGCCCTGAACCGAGTAATTATGTTGATTTGTGATAGTAACTCGGGACAATGTATCTCAGAATGAAGGATCTTGTGGAGACTGATAAGATCAGTGCACTCACGACGCGACTCTAAGGAAATTAGATCAAACCACCCTGGCCTCTCCGCATAGGAGTTAAGTGTATGATTAAAACCATATCTGAAGCCAATAATCCCGGAGACATTGCCTCGGAACTCGTTCAATTCGATTTATGTGTATCACGTAGAAAGGTGACCAAATAGGCGAGTTATATTCCAATATACTCCGAACTAGGGAGCAAAACAGATGGAGTAAATTATTGGGGTTTCTACAATCTTTTGTGGCCCTAAGTATGAATCCAAGCAGCTTGGTGTTTTTACTTATAATATGATCGTAATGCGCATGAAACGATAACTTCTCATCAAACATCACGCCCAAGTCCCTGACATTGCTTTTCCTTTCAAGTATCTGACCATTCAAGTTATAATTGTGTAAAATTTTCTGTCTTTTATTTGTGAAAGATATTGTACAGCACTTGTCAACATTCAGCTTCATTTTATTATCGACACACCATCTGTCAATAGTCTCTAAATCTGTCTGAAGCCTTTCGCAGTCAGTGACATTCTCGACAACAGTGTAGACCTTAAGATCGTCAGCATTTAGCAGGCAATGGCAGTCGAGTGGCTTGACTAGGTCATTGATGAATGCCACAAACCACAACGGCCCCAAATGGGAGCCCTGGGGCACTCCGGAGGACGCAAAAACCGGTGTCGAGAGAGCTCCCTTTATGGCACCATATGGCGCTTCTTTGATTCAAGTAAGCCTCTACCCATCTCAACAACGTGCCATGGATTCCATATCTTGACAGCTTAGAACACAGCACAGAATGGCTCACCTTATCAAAGGTCTTGAAAAAGTCAGTATAAATAGAATCCACTTGCTGTCTCCTACCAAATGCACGACATAGATAGTTTTTATATACTAACAAGTTGGGTCGAGCGATGTCTCATGAATCCATGTTGGCTTGAGGAGATCAATGGGGATAGGTGATAGTACAATGCACAACACTCTCAAACAGTTTAGACATACAGGACTACATGCTGATAGACCTATAATTTTCACAGCGCACTTTGTCGCCCGACTTATGTCGGGTGTGTGTAATAGTAGATTGTTAACCAAGGGATGAACGCCAGAAATGGGTGTTTTCATCCGAGTTAAACACTCTACTTTTCATTTCGAATGGGAGGAAAGCAAAGAAAAGTCAAATAAAAAAATTATAACAATAGAGATTGATCCACGTATCAAGTATTGTACTTACCGCCTATTTTTTAATTTTTATTTTTCATTCACACTTTTCTTTTGATCGCCTTGTCATTAAATATATTTTTCCATACAAAATAGTCTTCAGTTTTTTAATTCTTTCAGTATCTTTTTACGCACATATTATTTTGAAGCGCTATAGAGTATTTTTTTATGGTTTGTTACGGAGGCGTTTCAGTCAGGTTTAGTCGGAGTCTCAAACTTAAAATACTGAGTAAAATACTCAGTATTTTAAGGTGTGTACCTTAAAATACTATATAATATATTCTGTCCAAATAATTATTGTTTGTGCTATTTACATTTTATTTTATTTTAATTTAACTCTTTGTGTTTATCACCATTCTAAAATCAGAATCTTGTATTGACTTAATCGAACTTTGGCTGTATACGTTTTTGCCGTCGCCTCTAGATGTGCTTAATTTTTTTTTTACTTTTCCGCGTTAGGGCCGAAATGTATCACTTTCAACCCGCATATCAGGTAAGTAATGACCCACTTTCAGAGCATGAGAGAAGAAAAGGTATTTCTTTGGTAATATAATTGTAACCACGCTACGTATAAATATTAGGTAGGTGAAAAAGGGATCTTTTTTTGTTCATTATCTTTTATTTCACTAAACTGCTAATTAGAAGTAATTAGATAAACACAACTAACATAAAAAATTGAGAACCATTCTCGATGAATTGTATTAAAATCGATCCAGCTGTTTCGGAGGAGTCTAATTACATATACACGCACAGAAGAAGAAGAGACCCAAAAGTTTCTGATATTCCGCTATTTGACCAGATACAAATTAATTTGAAGAAGATTTTTTATACCTTGCAAGGGCATCGCCGTGGCGTCTTCTATCCGAGGGCGTACCTGAGACGTCCATTTGATAACAAAAGAAGGTGGTCACCTAACTTAGTGCAAGTTGTTTGGTAAAACTACCTACTAGATATAATTAAGTCTCGTACCTACATACACTTGTGACGTTAACATCGCGTATGACGTTAATCCAATTAATGCTAGACTATCGTAATGACAAATGCATGGTTAGCAATGACAGATTGCTAATACTAAGGTAACGAGGCAAAAGCCGGTGTTCAGACATGTAACATTTATCACGGATACTGTTTACAAAGTGTGTACAATGTACAAGAATTATGTATTCCAAAAACAGTCCCCTAATATACATATTCATAGCCATTAAAGGTGGTAACCTATTGAAATCTCGAATTTCTGTTACCCGAATCTTAAAACCCCGAAAACGGTTTGTAGAACTTTTAAAAGACAGATGTAATGAATGACAACTTTTAAAAATTCCCTTTTTAATTTCTCAGATGAATCAATTACCAGGTGCACTATAACCAAATTTTCAAAAAGTTTTTTTTGTTTCCCATATTCTCATAATCCAGATATAGTTATACCAGATTCTCAGAATACTTTTTTTTGTTTCCCATCGTACCATTTTCCAAATAAACTATTGCCAGATTTTCATAATCTTTTTATTTGGTTCCCATTCATTCGTGTTCCAGCTAAACTATTGCAATAAATAATATGATGTTTTGTTTCCCATGCTAACAATTTCCAGAATTATTACTAAACTACCCTACACTATAAACTAAATTTAATAAGCCTCAATTATTTTGTAGGTCTAAATGATATTATTTATCTATCTAAACCTCTATGTAGTTTTCGTCGAACCAGTTTGCTATATCTTTACTATCTCCTGAAAATAAAAAGTGCCAGTCAGTAAATTTATTGTTTTATTTGCCTATTACAGATAGGTTTAAGTGTCAAATTCGACTCACTAGGTTAGGTTAGGTTAGAACTGCGACCGCCAGAAACGACTTGCATTAATAGAAAAAAGAGAATGTTTTTAGTAGGTTACCCGGAAATGAACTATTTAGATTAGGTTAATTAATTTCTTCTTTAAAAAAAATGGGTAGGTTAGGTTAGGTTAAAACTGTGACCACCTACGACCACCTACCAGAAACGACTTGCATTAATAGAAAAAAGAGATTTGTCCCAGGTGAAAGTGACAACTGTGTAATATGACATTTTCATATAAAAAAAATCTTGATTTTAAAAATCTGGATATTGTTTTTCTGGATATCAATTAAGTGTATTTCAAAAATTTGTGTTTTAAAAATTGGGGGGTTCGTGCATATGGATTACGGTCATCTGGATTTTGTGCATTTAGATTTCGTGTGTCTGGAACTTATGATAAAATATCCAAACGTTTTCGGGATTATGATATTCGGAATATTAAAATTCAGGATTAATATAGGTAACCATTAAAGGTTTGTGTCTGTTGTTAATTTTTAACGAAGAACTATGGACTGTTATATAGAATAATAGTTTATAAAGAACTTGCGGACGCCAGCGGCTTTGCCCGCTTGACAAATTATCTACATAAAAACCTTCCTTGAGAACCACTCTATACATTGGTGAAAACCGCATCGAAATCCGTTGGTAGTTTTAAAGATCTAAACATACATACGGAACGGAACGACTTTGTTTTATAATATGTTATGATTGGACTACAATATTTTGTTTGGATTCCAACCATAGAGTATCTTGTACTCAATTATCGAACTGTGAATATAATATTATACTTAGTGATATCCACGTTGTGTGTAGTCTATTAGATTTTTTCAGCTAAAAGAAGCTAGGTACAGGTCGCGAAGCGTAAGCGGAGCTTTGCATTTGTGTGAGTGCAGTGTACGTGAACGTATATGTGACCTCTTTTACACACACACGTGTTGTACACGCAGCTACAAAAAGAGTTTTTACTCTACTTTTCGTGTTCACTCACACAAATGCAAAGCTCCGCTTAGGCCTCGCGTCCTGTACTTGAATACTATTGTTTCAAAACAAATGACTCATTATAAATTAGGTTGAAGTCCATTGAATATTCTGAAACTCATTCAATAGCTCAAAAGCTTTTGTTCCACTGGATACGTAGTGGGCCATGAACAAACTTAATCCAATCCGCGATTCAAACCGAATAAGACGTCGTCTCAAAATTATTTGACATAATATCGTTAATTAGAAACCCTCCTTTGTAACTGAGGGTTGGGTAATTAGGTTCGGATGTTCTGAATGAGCCCTTTTTCTGCTCGTTACAGCTGAAACAAAAGGGGCAAAGAAGTAAAAACAGAATGAATGGAGACGCAGATTTGCATTAGGACCGACAAAGAAACAGTTTGACTTTAATTCTGTTACAGTGTTGGTTTTGATTTGTTTGTACCTTAACAAATTGTTCATTGGGTATTAAATTATATTATACAGTACATTCACAGGGCAACGAATTTTGGACCTGCGGTATCAGGCAGTTAATATTGTGTGATGTGAATCAAAAACATCATCTTAATCAAGGCGTTTGGACTTCAAATAGAAATATCAAAATAGCAAACTAAAATTCAAGGAACTTTTCATTGAACTTCGTAACTTGCATTTACGCTGACTTCACATAGGGCGTGCGCGTTTTTGGGTTACAATATTTATAACAAAGTAAAGACGCCGCTACAAGACATTTCCCCTCGCGGGTTTAATTGCATCGCCATTGTTCCGACTGATTTGATTTTGTATCTCTCCATAGGGCACAATCATAACAACGAGCTTAGCGGCCTCTACACTCCTCCTGCATAGAGGCGTAAAGAGTTTAAAACTGTTTCAATAACCCTTGAACTTATCCAAAAAAACTAAGTAAAACACTATGTCTCTTCTTAACCATAATTATTGTACATCTATGTATGTTTATATAACTTATTATGTATGTATTTGTGTATTTATGTAGTTATAGTTTATGTAAGTTTATAGACCTGCACACACAACAGCACCTGTTTGCAATCATGATCTCCTCTCTTAGGCCCATTGGAAGAGATCTCTTTAGAGATAAGTGTTTACATGTTTAGTTTGTATCCATTTACTGTGTGTATACAAGATGCTTCTGAATTAACCTTGCTATTCAGGACCAGAAGGCTGGTTATTTCCTGGCTCAAAGAATAAGTATCGCTATCCAACGTGGCAACGCAACCAGCATTCTGTGAACCTTCGCAGTCGGCAATGACAAGGAGGAGTTTTCAAACCATATTTTGTAAACATTGTAAATATTATGTTATTATATAGGTAAATAATTATATATATATTATAATTGATATCCAAATTTACACAGAACCTTGAACAAAGTCACTGCCACTGTTTGTAGGTACGCTAAGATCTTTTAAATTCTATTTCTCTCTCTATCTATTAATTAATATTCATACAAAATGAAAGTAATAGTCAGTATCGTGTATATGCACGGAGAGCCACGTGTCATGCACACTCTTTCTCTGACAATTTGAACAACAACAAGTTGTTCCTAATTGTGTTTGCAATTCCTTTAAAAGGCTCTTTTGACTCAGCTCCAATTGTGAATACTCGTTTTGAAACGACATTAAATACGACCGTATTTCAGATAATTAACTGAGATTACGGTCTTTCAGTAATTTGCTTTTGTTGCAGAATATTATGAATAAAGTAAGTAAAAGTGTCTGTTAAGATTTTAATTCTGGTAAACATAGGTATTTAAGAAACAAACTCAAGTTTCTTAAATACTTCGACCTCTACCGGGTGTTACTTAAGGGTTATATCAACCCGAAGCCAGCACCATCAGCTGGTCGACCAGGAATCCGTTTCGATATGTCGCGACCGCCAGACAAAAAGTTCATAAAAACAACATTATTACCGAATAAAATACACACTTGTTTAAACAACACTAGCTAAAATCAGCTGCTTCGGTCATCGAAATCAAAATAGGTACAAATAATGCGCGCCTGTGAAAAGCCTTCCGTCTCACTCCTGGTAGGAACATTTTGTCTCTGTTTCGCATCAAGCGATGCCACCCGAACGAAGTTTCCTAGTCAGTTCAGTTAGTTGCATTCTTTGCTTTGTGCAGTGAGGTAGCAAAATAATTGTTTAGTGTGTAATTTGTGAGTTGTGTCAAGTTGTGTGTGATAGTGATTGTGTTGTGTAGTAATGGCTCTGAGTAACGAAGAGTATTACGAGATGATGCTTTGTGTAGGAGCATCAGAAGGCAATTTGAGCGCTGCTTGGGAGTTGTACCTACCGTGAGTTTTGATACCTAAAAATACTGTGTACGCAGTCGAGTCGAAGCCGCATTTAGCACTGTTACCTTTCCTGTAAACAGGTAAGATATTTCTAAAATTGGGGACAGAGATTTTACAATCACTTGCATGTGGTGCACCTGTCGAACCACGGACGAGGATCTGGGGAAACATAACTATGTGTTGGTCAAAATGTTATTTACATAAACAAAAATAATACACCGCCGCGACGCCCGCGCCACCGCCAAGGGCATTGTACATACGTACCACGCGCTCATTGTCTAGTTGTAGCTACATCAAGCCGTAGCGTTGGGACACGTTTGTTTTGATTTGAAATATCTTTTTAAATTTTTTGATGAACCTTTTTTTTATTCTTTGGTGGTCGCCATATATCGAAACGGGTATATACATTATAGGCTGTATGTATAAAAATGATAGTAAAATGAGCCTATTATACAGGGACACATATCGAAAGGAGTTCTGAACGATCAGCTGATGGGGTGTATTCAGGTTGATATAACCCTTATGCACTCGTAACACCCTGTATAGCAACTAGTGGACGTGCATAACTTTGTCTGCGCAAGGTTAGTGGTTGTACTTCTATTATATTAATAAAAAGTTAAAAACACAGTTCAAAATAATAAGTTAAAACTAAAAAGTTAAAAAGTCAAATGAAAGATAAAACATAAAAGATCAAGCATATGAAATAAGTAACATGCTAGTGTGTAAAGGACTTGATTTATCTAGGTATTCGTACTATAGTTTAAGGAAAAAGGTTCGAAAGGAATGTATCCAACTCGAAGGAGTTTTGTTAGGTCATAAACTTAATGTACCATTATTAAAAAAAAAAGTGTATTTAATTTCTAAAGACTCGCAAACAGGGGCGGGGCCCCAAGTGATTAGTGACTACGTCCTCGCCGTCCGCCCTGGACCCCAACTTGACCACGGTAACGCAGTGGCAAGTTGGGTGACCGAAAGTCCTATTCTGTACTTGCGATTGGCCAAATTCTTTGAGGGTTTTGTGTTCCTGATATGGATAACCCCGAAGAGACCTCCGGTCCCGACACTGCCCTTTCCCGGGCAGTGTCAACCGACGACATAATGCACGAAATATTGATTCCGATATCCTATCGATTTGGGGGCTCGCGCCGCGCTGCCTAGACGCAGCGCGATGTCGACGCCCCAAGGAACTGATGCTGCTGGGACTGACGATGGGTCAGCCCCCAGCAGTGTGAAGAAGAAGGGCCGCTCTTCTGCGACGAAGAAGAGGACCCTCGAGGAGAAGGGGGGGCCGCCGCGCGACCGTAGCACCAGCTGCTCCGGGTGGGGGTCCCTCCTCTCCAGCGATTCGGAGGAGGAGGTGCCAGTCAAGACGGTGCGTACGCGTCTCGACGCGTACAGAAGGCGGCCGCCAACTCCTCCTCCGTCCTTGGTCCAACTGCCCCAGCGAAGTCGCCGGGAAATCGGTGAGCCGCCCGCGCGGGAGCTGATGAGCGTTTTTGCCCGCATGAACGCGGCCATGCGGGGCAACAGGAACGTGGCGGGGAGGAAGAAGATTGTGGTTTCACTGGTGGATGAAGCTCAATCTTCCCTCAACAAGCTCCTCGCGCGGAGCGTCACCAAGGAGGAGGCGAGGCTCCGGAAGCAGGTGACGAGCCTGGAGGCGGAGCTCACTGCATCCAGGAAGCAGATGGATGACCTGTGGCGGGAGGTCGCTGACTTGACCAAGGTGGTCAAGGCGCCTCCCGGTCCCATGCTGCTGCCTCCTCCTCCGACGGCATAACCAGCGCCGAAGACGGCGCCACCCACTGCGCCCACCACGGCGCCAACCACGGCGTCCACCAAGGCGCGCACCACGGCGCCCACCATGGCGCCCACCATGGCGCCCAACACGGCGCCCAGATCGCCGCCGCAGCCTGTGCCGACTATGGTACAGGTCCTGACGGCGATCGAGAGGCGCCTCGCGGTCCTGGAGGACCGGGCGTACCGCCCTCCGCTAGCAAGTCCCGCGTTGTCATACGCGGCGGCTGTTGGCGGTTATCCCGTTCCAGGACCAAGCGGAACACCCGCTGTCCGCCGCCCCGCTCCGCCCCAGTCCGCTCCAGCGTACCGGTTGCCGGCCGAGACCGCGGCCCAGGCACGGAAGGCGAAGGGGCGCGGCAAGAAGAGCGGCACCCCTGCCGCCTCCTCTTCCTCTAACGCTCCCGCTGCTTCTTTACATCCCTCCGGACGGGAGGGATGGGAGGTAGTGGGGGCCAAGAAGAAGAAGACGAAGGCCGCCAAGAAAGCGGCCAAGAAAGTGGCCAAAGCCGCCGCGGCGAAGGCGCCGAAAGGGCCCCGCGCTCCTCGCTCCACAGCCGTCGTCCTTACGGTGACGACGGAGGGTGTGGAGAGGGGTGTGGGGTACGCTGATGTCCTGAGGACCGTGAAGTCCTCAGTCAACCTCTCAGCCCTCGATATCCAGGGGGGTCTCCGGTGCAAGACGACACGCACCGGGGCTCGCCTCCTCGAGGTCTCCGGCGCCTCCAGCGGCCCTAAAGCTGACGCCCTAGCAGCGCAGCTTAGGGACGCGCTGGACGAGTCACCAGACCCACCAAATGCGCTGCATTGCGCATCACGGGTCTGGATGACGCGGCCACGACGGAGGAAGTAATCTCCGCCGTCGTGGAGGCGGGCGGCTGCCCCCGTGACCAGGTGAAGGCTGGAGACATCTCCTTCGGCTCCACTGGTCATGGGATGACAGTCGTCCAGTGCCCCGTCGCGGCGTCACTGAAAGTGACGGACGGACGAAGCCTCCTCGTAGGGGGCTTCCTAAAGGCGCAGGTGCACCTCCTACGTGCCCGGGAAACCAGATGTTTCCGGTTCATGGTGGTGGGGCACGTCGGAGTGCAGTGCACAGCGGAAGTCACCGTGGGCGATCGGTGCTTCCGCTGCAGCCGGCCCGGTCACAAGGCAAGTGCCTGTGATGCCCCTCCTCGCTGCTTTAGATGCGAGGCGGAGGGCAAAACTGCGGACCACCGGATAGGCAGCACAACCTGCGCCGCCTCGAAGCCAAAGCCTCGTCCGTCCGCTGAGAGCGGTGGGGGTGCCACTACTGCACGGCCAGATGTTACTCGGCGGGATGCTGATATGGACGTCCATTAATGTCTGACGCCCATATCCGCATCCTGCAAGTGAATTTGAACCGCTGCCGCGCTGCTCAGGATCTTCTGTACCAGAGCATCCGGCAGTGGTCCATAAACTTGGCCGTGGTCGCCGAGCCGTACTACGTCCACCCGGGAAGCACGGTGGACGAGGACGGCTCGGCCTGTTTTATCTTCGGGGGTCCGCCGCAGGCAACTCGCGCCTTGTTATCATTGCAAGGGGCCGCGGGTGTGTTGCGGCGGAATATGATGGGTTGGCAGTCGTGGCCACCTACATCTCGCCGACACTGGACGAGACTCAGTTTGAGCTATGGCTCACTGAGCTCGACGTCGTCTTAGCTGCGTGCCGTCCTCGCCCTGTCCTGCTCCTGGGAGACTTCAACGCCTGGAGTGAGGCGTGGGGCTCCCGGGAAACCAGGGACAAGGGGAGGCTTCTTGAGGACTGGACCAGAACACGTGGTCTGGAGGTCCTCAACCGGGGGAATGTCGCCACCTTCTGGCGGCGTGGGACCACCTCGGTCGTGGACGTATCGTTCGCGACCTCTGCCCTCGCCGCCCGTATTACTGGCTGGCACGTGGAGGAGGGTGAGGAGACGCACTCGGACCATCGGTACATCCGATTCGATGTCGTCCCCCCACCTGACCTCCCACAGCCGGTAGAAAATCCCCCGGATCCGCGTTGGGCACTTCACCATCTGGATCGGGAGGCTCTCCTGGAGGCTTCCATCGTGCAGTCCTGGATTCCGGCACCGGACCCGCCTGCCGATGTGGATGCCGAGGCGGAGTGGTTCAGGAGAGCCATGTCGCAAATCTGTGATGCGGCGATGCCTAGGGTTACACCCAGACCGGCAAGGAAGCAGGTGTACTGGTGGTCGCCGGAGATTGCACAGCTGTGCGCAGCATGCATCTCCGCCCGCCGCCAGTACACCAGGTTTCGCCGGAGGCATCGCCGCCCAGACGACACGGCAACCCGAGAGGCGGAGCTTTATCAGGCTTACAGGGAGGCTAAAGGTAATCTCCAGGAGACAATAAAGCTGGCCAAGACGGCGGCCCGCGAGGAGCTCCTGGAGACCCTGCAGCAGAACCCATGGGGGCGCCCGTACCTACAGGTCAGGGAGAAACTCCGACCTAGGGCGTCCCCACTGACCCAGAGTCTCCAGCCGCAGCAGCTGGAGCGGGTCATGGGCTCCCTGTGGAGGAGCACGTCCCTCCGCGCATGGCTCCGTCTCTACCCGACGCGGATAGCATCAGTGAAGACGACGTACCCGAAGTCAGGGTGGGGGAGCTAGGTGCGGCAATACTCCGGCTTAAAATCACTGCCCCCGGACCCGACGGCATTCCTGGCCGTGCATGGGTCCTGGCCCTCGAAGAACTCGGGCCTCGACTGATGGGGCTCTTTAGCGCATGCCTCGAAAGGGGCCAGTTTCCCAAGGTGTGGAGGACGGGGAAACTGGTCCTGATTCGTAAGGCGGGGCGGCCGGTGGACTCACCGTCCGGATACCGGCCGATCGTGTTGCTCGACGAGGTGTGTAAGCTCTTTGAGCGAATTATCGCAGAACGCCTCGTCGAGTATCTCTCGGAGAGGGCCATAGCTTTCCCCAGCTGGCTCGGGCCAGCTCGGCGAGATGTGTCGTGCGGTGTTCCACAGGGGTCGGTCCTGGGGCCGCTTCTGTGGAACATCGGCTACGACTGGGTGCTGCGGGGTGCGTTGCCTGAGGGCGTCGGCGTAACGTGCTACGCCGACGATACCCTCGTCACGGCGCGGGGTGCCACGTACCAGGAAGCAGCACTCAAGGTCACGACGGGTGTTGCTCAAGTCGTGGGTCGGATACGGCGGCTGGGACTGGAGGTGGCCTTGCACAAGTCCGAGGTTCTGTGTTTTCACAGACCTCGGAACGGTCCACCTGAAGGTTCCAGCATAAATGTGGGAGGCGTTAGCATCGGCATCAAGCCCTCGATGAAGTATCTAGGGATCGTACTTGATAGCCGATGGAACTTCGGACCACATTTCCGAAGTTTGGTCCCCAAGGTGACACAGGCATTGGTCGCACTTTCGCGACTGATGCCCAACCTAAAGGGACCCAACGCTTCCTGCAGGAGACTGTACCTGGGGATCGTGCGGAGTATGGCCCTATACGGGGCTCCCGTATGGGCGGCGCGGTTGACGGCCAACAACTCAATGCTCCTTAACAGACCGTTGAGGACCTTGGCCGTCAAAACAATAAGGGGCTACCGCACGATCTCCGGAGCGGCTGCATGTCTCCTAGCCGGGACTCCTCCATGGGACCTGGAAGCGAGAGCCCTTGCGTCATTGTTCCAATGGCGCAAGGAGGCGCTGGAGCGGGACCACCGGCCTGCGTCTCGAGTAATCGATGACCGGCGGTCCCAACTCCGACAGGATCTCATGGAGTCATGGAGGGTGCGACTTGAGCAACCCAAGTGGGGTGCCACCATCATCGCGGCGGTGAGACCGATCATGGACGATTGGCTGCAGAGGCAGCATGGTGACCTCACGTATCGTGCGACACAGATCGTTACCGGGCATGGATGCTTCGGTAGCTATCTGTTTCGCATCCGTCGTGAGGTCACACCCCGGTGTCAACACTGCGAGGTTTCCGACGACGACACCGCACTCCACACGTTGGTGGAGTGCTCAGCGTGGGCGAGTCAGCGCCGGGACCTCGTAGTGGGTCTGGGCGTGGATACCCTCTCGCTGGAGACCATGCTTCATGCCATGGTCTCCAGCGGGAGTAGGTGGAACGCGGCCGTGTCCTTCTGCGAGCAAGTCGTGCTCGCGAAGGAGGCGGCCGAGAGGGAGAGGGAGCGTACTCTCCCCGCCGAGTTCCGTAGTCAGCGGCGAGGGCGCCGCAGACTCATCTACGCCCAAGACCATCGACCTCCATGATCGGGGCCTGAGGACGACGGGATCGCCACCCGTCGTCCTTACAGAAGCAGGCTAGAAGGGTTGCGTGCTGCGGGGCCTTTGCCCCATAGCACGCAACCAGATTCACTCACTGACGCGGGATAAAACCCGACCCCAACGACGCGGGATTACCCTCCCGACCCAACCCCCGCAGAGACCACAGAGGTGGTCAAAGTCCGCCGGGCGCCACTGGTAATACGTTCTGCTTGTAACCAGAGACGCCCGGCAACGGACGTTAGAGCGGCCGCGGCCTAGCTTGCGGAACTAAAAAAAAAAAAAAAGACTCGCAAACAGCCGATTTTTTGCCTACCTAATGAGGTATTCACTATCAAATCCACAATGGCTTCATAAATTATAGCTTATGTGTTATTCTGATTCATTCATCAGAATTACATTATTATCGATTAACTTCATTATTGTCGAGTTTTATTAAAATCTGTTCTGTAATTTTCGTGGAGAAGAGGCACAAAGATCCACATACTTCCATACAAACTTTCACTTTTATAATATTATATGATGCGGATTATAGGATGCGTTACGGCGCTAACATTCTATTAAGTAATTAAGTTTTTTTTATTTGCTCCATCGATAAATTTGTTCTGACAGGACCAGGACATACGTACTTTTAATCACAGTAATTGGTGTCTATTGGAAAAAATAACCACAGGTAGAAAATATCGAAATTGTGGTCGGTTTCGATGTAAATACAAAGAGTGGCCCAATTATGGGAGCTTCGCGCACAGGATGTCGAATATTGTAAAAATTCAGTTAAAACAAACCAGAATCAATACAATAGTTCAACCACCGTGAAAATATCGAATATCGAGTAACATAAAACCCATGCAAATTCGGAAAAACCCTATTTTAATCTGCATCGCACACCGCTGGACGCTCTTTTCATTCGATGCCTTTTGTTGCCGGATTCAATTAAGTTTACATCGGCACCGAGGTCAGTTAAATAAAAACCGAAGCCTATAAAAACTGACACGTAAATTAAATTTAATAAAATGCAGCACAATAAAGCGGTACATCGAAAATGACGGTGTTTTTTTTTTTTTTTTTTTTTTTTAGTTCCGCGACCAAGGCCGCGGCCGCTCCAACGTCCGTTGCCGGGCGTCTCTGGTTACAGGCAGAACGTATTTCCAGTGGCGCCCGGCGGTCCAGTGGCGCCCGGCGGTCCAGTGGCGCCCGGCGGAAAATGACGGTGTAGTGTAGACAAAGCCTGGTTGCGGCGCAACGTGCAACCGCCAATAATAATTTGAACGTGTAAAGTATAATACAAAGTATAGTACTGGAAACAGATATGATATCGTGTTAAACATTCTGATGTCATACTCATAATAAAAAGAATGCTTCTATCACATAGCACAAAGATCGAACGGTCGATGAGGCAAGAGGCAAGTCGAGTAGAAGATGTGTACTGGGAAGCGCAGTGTGGGGGCCCACCAACCCTAGCGAAAGGCATTGGGTCTGAAACATAGAGCAATATGGGTCGAACGGTACGACCATGGGACGAAATTCGTTGGCTTGTGGTCTGAAATGATAAATAAACATTCTGATGACACAATAAAAGGAATGCTTCTATTAAAATCAGACTAAGAAGTATGCAAAGCAAAAAACACCAACAAACATCTATTCCTACCTATTCCCAGATGAGGTTGATAGAAGCATTTTATATGCCCAGTAACTGTTATTATACAACGTAATAGATAGGGGGTGAGCCCATTGTCTTTAACGTGCCGTTAGGTTGGCTTGAATCCTAATAGAACGTCTTTGTAAGTTGCCTTTATACTTCTCTACTAGATTCTCAATACTGGTTTCAAAAAAACAGTTCTGAAATTGGTACAACTACTTACTAGAAAGTTCCTTGTTTTTTCAAAGTTCTGACAAAGGCAGACTTACTACAATAGATATATATATATATATATATATATATATATATATATATATATATATATATATAATAGTCATATTGTAAACAGTCTATTGTCTATCTATATAGATGGAGAGTAGACTGTTTACAATATGACGATTATATAATAGAACAACACATAACATAAACTATGTAAGACGAAAGCGTATAAAAAAATTTTTTAGATACTAATTATTGGCCACCTATATTTTAGAAAGTACAGTTGGTACACTGTAATTTTATTTGGATTAAATTATCAGTGGTAATTCCCTTTGAATATTAAAGTAACTTCTTATCTTAACTTTAAAGATGTCTATATTTAACTTTAAATCTTGTAGGCGCTTCTCTATAAAATGCATAGATTAAGGCCTTCAACGGCTCCACCCCTTCATATTAAGTATTCCCGTCCACCTTTCCACGTTTCCGAATTAATCGCCTAAGAGCCACTCTCTCTATTAAAGTTTCTTCACAAGTTGTTTAAGAGGCTCAAGTTCTTTAAAACTCTGTAGATAATGTTAAACATTCATTTAAGTACGCGCGGAACGACCAACTTTTGAAATTGTCGTATAAATCTCCTAATTCTCAGAATGTTTTAATATTCATATCATCGATTTCCAGTCGAAACAGTTAACTTTTAACTGTGAGAAGATACTGTTATAGTACCTTAGGATGTAGATCGACATTCAGGAATGATATTTGTTAGCCAATCACGCAAAAACAGATATGGAAAATAAACCAACCACAGATATTTTTTGGCCCAGTTATTTGTTCACGTGGGTAAGGGTAAGGTAATCAGTTCCATGAAATCTCATTCGAAAATCTAACGTACTGCAAGTAATTAAAACGTACCTATTTGAATTATAACTATGAAATTAAGTAATCAATAAAGAAATTATTTATTAAATAACCATAACAACTACTCATATATTTCCATAATAACTACAGGAAAGTTACATAATTGTATATCCATACATAATTATCTACTTAATATAGGAAGCAATATATGTAATATTTTTTAAATAATTGGTATGTTTCTCAGTAAAGAACTTGTTTTTTGTAAGATACGTTAGAACCATTAATAGATGAAGTGTAAGACAATTGCGAGGAGCCGCCAAAACACGTTCCTTGTTCATTCGAACCATTATAAAAAGACCAACTTAATGTGACATCCCCTGCATTCACAACCACGAAGTGTAAGACAGCATTGAGAGGTAGTTGGAAACAAAGTGGAAGGTCTTTTTAATTTGGATATGTATTAACTGTTTGAACGACTTCTATTGACGTGGCTGCATCAGCAATTTCAGTAAGACTACCCAACCAATTTTAAAAGATCGTAAGGAACTCTTGGAATTGAGAATTTAAGTGCCCTTTTAAATTATTTTTTTATTAATTAGTAACAAGTAAAATCTTTCAACCAATCGTATACTAAATAATAAAAATACAACAGTTACCTTATAAGTTTTTCCCGCTGCTCAGATTTCTACTTAGATGTAACTACTAATTGTTATACAAAATTTAAGAACAATCTTTTTTCCAACACGAGTTTGAATCTACTTTCATTCTTAGTATTGAGAATTTACAATACTATCAAAAGATAAAATTTTTGGTCCCTGTAGCAAATACCTAATAAGGATTCTTTTTAACAAAACTGTTTTCCCCTTCAATGTTTTAAATGTATATCCAATTTGAAATAAAACTGAAAATACACACACAGTTTTCTCGTTGGCACCGTACCCGCCCAAGCCGTGTTTCGTCAATGATATTTAAATAAAGTGCACTTTTTTCTATTCGTAACATATTTTTCAAGAAAGTCTCCCGTCGCGTATTAATACGCACTCTTAAACACCCCTAACATGAATAATTAGGTGTTCCCTGGATTTATCCTGCGCTGTTATCTGTAAAACACGCGTTTTAAATTCGCAAAGTCATTCTTTTCGGTTTATTGAGGATAATACATCTCAGCTTGGTTTAGATTCTGATTAATGTCTTTAAATCGAGTTGCCGTAACTTTGTCAAAGATAACTGAGAAAAATAAAGGGACGTGACTCGACTAATTTGATTTTTACAACCATGAGATTTATAAGAATTATGGCGTTTAACTTGACAATATGAATTTATTTTTACTTTGCTGGTATTCAACCTAATCACTAGACTTGTCCTGGTAGAACAGAAGAAAAATATCAATTCCTCTTTTGAAATTTCTACTGTCAAAGTAATGATTGATTTGTTAAACGTCATTCAGTTTTCTTATGGTTCTTTATGATTGTTTTCTACAAATATGAAAACTAAAATTCCAATTATATTATGTTTCGGTAATATATTATAATATGTTAATGTGAATTAGGATCACTGTCCCATAATATACATATTTTTTAAATAAGTATTATTGTTTTTCAGCTTTGTCATTATGTGTTGAAATATATGCGGATGGCGATCAAGATGTTAAAAGAGGACAATATCCTTATATGGTTTGTAAATTTGTATTATTTGTATGAATCAATCAATCAATCATTTATTTTGTGATCATAGGTACATTACAGGTCTTAAAAAAATACATAATAGTATTTCTCTATGGTCTGCCAGAGATTGCCGTACAAAAAAGATAAATGGAAGTTAAATAGGTAGGTACATTACAATCAAAATGTCATCTGCATTACTAGTCGGAACTCATAATAATAAAATTAATAAATTAAATTAATAAATAGTCAATTAAATTAGTATGTAAGTGACGGCTTTCTTGTAATCAACAAGTACCTACTTGCTCTAGTGTGACTTGCCTTTGACAATCACAATGAACCTAACCAAAACATGAGCGCTCCTTAATTTCTTTTCAGGCATTTATATATTATTCAGATGAGACAGTGGTGGATGGAAATAGTGCTCGATTCCTTCGCGGTGCTATACTAATTCGACCTGATTGGCTAGTCACATCTGCTCTTGGTCCTAGCGTTCTTACGGATGGTCCCAAAGGATTCCCAGGAAAAACTCTTCTTGCTAGAGCTGGTGCCATCTCAATAGATTCCAAATTCACCTTAAATGAAGACGAAGATGAACAAGAACGAGAGGTAATATTGTAATTTTACCCGCATTTAGAAATCGCTTTATATCAACTTGAATAGTATCTGCAGTGCTGCCTTGGTAATTGTTGAGCTTCATAATTAAACGTCGCAATTCCGGTTTGCATACAAAAATGAATAAGAATAGACAAGTTCATTGCGTCAAATCACTGCGCGGCAGCTACTTTTGTCGTTCGAGGGACCCTTGATATGAATTTCTATAGCAACTTTATGTTAATTTTCAGATTATACAAATAGTTCGGCCTTACAACCACAGCGCCACACAGTGGTGGCACACCGACATCTCCTTGATGAAGACACTGTTACCATTTAACTTATCGTCAGCAGTCTTCGTCGCAACTCTGGGTCACAAAACAGTATATCTTGAGAAAACGTGCATCATTCTGCTTTATACTGTGAGCAATTTTGTTTGTTTGAATCAAAAGTCCAGTTCAAAAGTCTGTCTTCAGTATTTTCTCACTATATTATAATTACCTACTAAGCAGTTGAGGATAAATTCAGTTTCTAATTTAATGCGAATCTTTAGAAGTATCCCTATCTATCCATCAAAATATAAGTCTAATATCGTATATCATGCTCATATAAAATTTGGTATCACAAAATCTATTCTTTTCTCTTTCCCCATTGATGAGCAGCTTTCTCTATATTCCTTGTGTTAGCATGGTTACAACCAAAAGCTTCTGAAATTTAAGGAAGCTCGTTAATTTAAATTGTTAAGTTTTTGGATCCCATGTCAGCCTCAACAGCTCACAATTACTTTCTCTGTCTTTAGAGGAGAAATGGTAATTTGACGGAAGATAGAAGTTTAATGCAAGTCACCGTTGAACTACTTCCACCTTCAGTTCAGAACTGCGGCTCTAACTTCCTTCAAGAAACCATGACATGTGCCTCGGATAGTGACGAAAATAAAAACGCAGTATACGATCCCAATTTCTGTCAAGTAAGTTATGAACTAACTTTAGTTTTATGAGTATATTAGTTAGTTAGTTAATCGTTCAGGTTTTTGTGGTAAAATTTATATGGGTGGAATTCCGTTTATCCAGGAAGCGCGTAAATTCTCTACACTTTCTATATCTAATGCTCTGGTGTGGTGGAAACGGCAATAGGCTTGACACCTATTAGGTTGGGTTAACGAAGAGACTTTCAGCCCCTTTAGCCCCTTTCGGGATAAAGACGTGATTTGTGTCATAGTATTTAAAAAAATCTAATACCACTTTATTCACTTCAGGGCAACAGTGGGGGGCCCTTAATTTGTGAAAATGAAGTGATGGGACTTCAGACCTACATAGATAACAACTGTAATCAACCACATCTGTATCAGCTGCTGTCTGCTTGGGATAATTTTATTTCTTGCGGTACAGAGGACAAATGTGATGAAGAGCAATGCGCTAAGCTTTGTGATGTAGCTAACAAAGATCCTCCTGTATCGACTAAAGCTGCAAAAATAACATCAACAGAAGAGACCGTCTCAAATGCGACTACAGAAGAAATAACCGTTATTACCGAAATACCGATTACAACCACAATTGAAGATGCTACTACCGAAACTGATGATAAACCAACACTTACTATAACAATTCTAGTTCAAACAACGGGGAATCAGATTGTGTCAGAAATAGCCATGGAACACGCCACGACGGAGATGCATTCAGATGACACTCCTTCGGAGCAAATTACTTCTAGTTCACACCAAACTACTTTAGAACAATCTGTTGCAGAAGATACCACTCCAGATGAAAGTATAGAACTAGTAAGTCACGTAACTGCAACAGAACAAGTACATTTAGTCAGTGCACCTGTAGAAGAAACTGTCTCGACTTGGCCAAAAGAACGTAATCCTGTAGCACATGATAAGGATCTTCTAGTTAGAAAAACAAACGTAGAAGCCAGAAGAGAACCGGCAGCTACCTCTGCATATAATAATTTAGCAAGGCAAAATCCTTTCTTTGTATGTTTGATTTGGTATGTTGGATGTATTTTAATTTAACCAATATTTAAAGAAACAAGCTATTTATTATAAAGCAAGTATTTTATTATCTATAGCGCAAACATGAAAGTATTTTGTTCGTAATCGATCGTACTATCCTAGGCCAACTATTTCTATACAGTTTAAGTAATTAAATTACATGCCGTTATTGTCCCTCTGGTACTGAAGTACAACTACACTGCTGTAGCGTTTGTACAATCTCAAAATATACATGCATATACACTCGGTATTACTAATTATATTAGTTTAACAGGTTGTACAAAAAGTTCACCACAAAAGCATTTGTACAATTTAAAAACGCGTTTTCTTGATTAGGTATCAAGTTGGCATTTAGTATATTATTGCCAGTTAATAAGTTGAAAAGAAAATATTTTCATTCAATTAGTTCACTTAAAATAATATACTGATAAATATATTAAATTTTACCTCTATTCCACAAAGTTCAACTGAACCAAAAAGAATTGGAACTTAAATACTGTTTGAACATACCTACATAACTTAAAATAACAACCTTCAAAATGTTAACCATGCAATAATTTTTTTTTAAACTTTTGCGTTCTGAATTCATTATACTAAATTTTATTATACTTAATTTAAGTCCCGAAATCGTTAATTTAGTATAATGCAATAAATTGAAAAAAAAACTACTATATCAATGACAACAAAAAGAGGAATGGTGATTATGTTATTAATCAATTTCATTTATTTGCATTTCCACTATATTACTATCATTGACTACATACTCAGGCTTCTATTATTGTAACAATAAAACTTAAATTAGTCCGATCAATTTAGACATTCGAAGGTGCATAAAGTTCCCAACAAGCTAAAAATCAGTCAAATTGTTCAGAACGTAATTATAAATAAAATTTAAAAGTTCCCCATCATTCCCGTGTATGGAAAAAAAATTATTCGAGGTCAAAGGTCCAAAAAATGATATTTTCGCAATTTTCAGCAAAACGATAAGTTTTATCATAAAAGTACTCAAGACAAAAATTGTAGATCTTAAAATTATCTATAAAAATGTATCAATACTTTTTTCCTACGAGCCACCGTTTCTGAGACATCTGTACATGGGGCACACTAAAAGTTTTGCACTTCTAGCTAATCGGAACTATTTGAATTTCAAATGTTATATCTTTTTAAACGTTGCAACCTTCTTAGTAATAAAAAAAATAATTGGCGGGAAAACATTTGTCAATTGTTTTTTACCATTTGTTTACCCAGGGTGTTAGAAAGCCGCGTTCTCCTACATCATGACAACGCTTCTTCACACACGGCCAACAAAACAAAGTCATTTTTAGCTTCTAAAAAAGTACAACTCGTCACCCATCCTGCGCATAGCCCCGACCTAGCACCCTGTGATTTCTGTATTTTCCCCAAAATCAAAGATTTGATGAAAGGTTTCACTTTTACCAACTCCGAAGATGCAGTGATAGCGTTCAATCAGCACGTAGAAAACATGCCTTCAGATCTGTGGTCCTCCTGTTTTAAAAATGGTTCGATTGCATGAAAAAATTTTTAAAATGTAAAGGAGAGTATTTTGAAAACCAATAAACATAATATTTTGGTTTTTAACATGTTGTTTTTTTAAGTTACGCAAAACTTATAGTGTGACCTACCTATCTAAGATATTATTAGTTACTATGTGCGAGTTTATTTTACTTCTCAGAATAGATGTAAGGAGCTTGTAGATGGTAGGTAAGCAAGTGATGGGTCTATAGTTTTTAGGTTCCGTGGTACTACCTGATTTATGGAGCAGGAAGGTGATGCCAGTGGCCATGAAAGCGGGTAAGGAACCAGACTCAAGGGCTTCTTGATACTGTGTTGCCAAGCGTTCATGCGAGCTCTGAACCCACTTTATCCAAAAGTTGTGCAATCCATCGGCCTAGGACTTCTCCAGTTGGGGGCCGTACGAATTGCACAACTAACGTCTTCAGAGTCTATGTGATACGGCCCCTGCTAGGAGGTTACAATTAAACACGTAAAACAATTAACGTACTTTTATTCGCAGGAACCTAGGGTTTATATAATGCAATTAGCTATGAGTGTGTCGATAGTATAGGATCACAATACTGATTTACGGAAGTGCCCGGTGCACTTAACTGGGGGTCCACAGGCGACGGGCGGTCGGCCGGCAGGATCCGCTGGTGTCCTCCAATGATTTCAATTTGCTGACGAGTTGCTCCGGGTCGAAGACCACAGGAGCGACGGCGCAGCGTCTGGTTGCTCAGCAATTGTACTCTTCTCAAATATGGCTTATACTAAGCCCCAAGGCAGTTCTGGAAAGGACACAAGCAACTGATTAGATTCCGGCTCGGCACCGCTTGCCGTAGGCCCCACATGTAAATCGCCGCACAGGTTCCCTAATTGTCGGATGCACTGCACAATTATTTACATGAGGGTACATGACAAGGTTACACATAACACAGGATTATACAAGCATGGGAACAGGGAAAACACAGAAAGGTAGTTGGCTCATCTCTATATATCGGTCTCCGACCGGCGGCAGAAAATCTCAAAGAAAGAATTAACTAATAATCAAATAAAATATAGCCATAGGCCCAACACAAATGTGGGTACAAAGGTGGCCTGGGTGCAAAGGGGCCCTTCTTACATCTATCGGGCCCCAGCAACCTCACTTGCTAGTGGCGCACCTGCTGATTGACGGACGAGGTTCGTATATTACAGTGCCCATGTGGTGGCTTCGGCCCCTACGTGGATACCAGGTGGTACAACAGTGTTGGTCCGGGGGGGGGGGTACCACCGTGCAGCTGTGCTAAAGCCCCCCAAGTAACCCAGCCCAGGCTGGGTTGCGTTAGGGGTTGTATGGGATGTATGGTGCGGCAGGCATGGGTCCAGTGGGGGCGAAGCGGAATCTAGTGTGGGTGGTGTGGGTCGATTCGCCGGCCAGGGAGACCCTTAGCAACGGCGTTGCCGCGGCCGCCCGCAACATAGTCATGGGACCCGCCTGGGACCAACCACCCCAGGAGGCTGCCCCACATGTTGCGCATAATCCTGGTGTGGGGTCGCCGCTCCGGGTGGTAACCGGTGTGGTGTAGCGCAGCCTTGCATCAGAGGGGTTTGGGAGCCCTTCCGTCCGGCGAGTCGGCTCCGATCTAACCACACGGTTCTAGACGAAGCTAGCCTCTGCACTTTGTCACTTACTGCCGCACCAAATAACGCCCTGTCTTTACGCTTCCCCATATCTCACTATGACAGTGCAACAAAGTAATAAACCGTACACAGCGGCCTCTAGAAACCCCACAAAGTTGATTTCTTTTGAGGTGGAGTTCGCGAATATCCGCGGACTCCATGCAAACCTCGATACCGTCCACCATCACCTAGAGACGGCACAGCCTTCTGTGATGTTCCTAACGGAGACACAGATACGCCGCCCTGACAACACGTCTTACCTCTGTTACCCGGGTTATGTCATTGAGGAACAATTCCGCGACAAAGCCGGAGTGTGCGTATTCGTTAGGGCGGATGTTTGCTGCCGCCGGTTGCGCTGTTTAGAGAACCCCTCCTACTCCGTCCTTTGGCTGCACGTGAATCATAGCTCTATGAGCCAGATCTACGTGTGCGTCTACCGCTCCCACACAGGGGACACTGGGACAACAAGGCTTTTCGAATACCTCAGCGAAATGGCTGACGATGCGCAGGTGCGGTTCCCGAACGCTGACCTGGTGTTCCTGGGGGACTTTAACGGTCATCACGTTGAGTGGCTGGGGTCTTAGGACCGATCATGCGGGACGATCCGCCCATGCATTCGCTCTCTCCCACGGGCTGACCCAGATGGTACAGGGGATCACCCGGATACCTGACAGGTCAGACCACACGCCCGCCTTGCTGGATCTACTGCTGACAAGTCGCCCAGCCGAGTACAGTGTGTCGGTACGCGCCCCACTGGGCACTTCCGAACACTGTGTGGTGCACGCCAGCTTCCAAGTGCCACCGCCTGCTCGTGCCGAGCAAATGACTCGACGACTATGGCACTACTCGTTGGCAGACTGAGACGGTCTCCGCGATTACTTTGCGTCCGTTCCGTGGAGCCAACGCTGCTTTGTAGGGAAGGCGCCTTCGGATAGCGCTGCTGCCGTTGCTGGCGAGATCAGTCTAGGGATAGAATATTATATCCCTTTCACTGATGTCGCCAGCATCCGCAAAGCTCGCCCCTGGTTCGGGCGTGAATGTGCCGAGGCTGTCCAGAAAAAACAGTCGGCGTATCGCGCCTGGTTCAGGGCTCGGGCGGCACGTGACCCGAATGTGAACCGCCTCAAAGCAGCGTACAATAGGGCCACTAGGTTCAGCAAGAGGGCCTTCAAGAGAGCGGATGCCCAGCGTGTCGCGCGGCTTGGTCAGGAGCTCACATCCCATCCCACGGGCAGCCGTGGATACTGGCAACTGGCCAAAGCCGTACAGTAAAATTTTTGCCAACCCTCGCTGCCACCACTGCGTTTTCCTGATGGATCACGGGCTCACAAAGCACAAGAGAAGGTGGACATGCTCACAGACCTCTTTGCGGCTAATTCCCGTGTCGATGACCGTGGCCTGCAGCCCACCGCCATCGCCAACTGTGGCCACACTATGCCTGATATTGTTATCAGGCAATGTGATGTACGGGCAATGCTGCGGTCACTCGACACGCGGAAAGCCAGTGGCCCTGACGGCATTTCGGCGGTGGTCCTACCAAAATGTGCTGCTGAGTTGTCTCCAGTATTAACGCGTCTGTACCGCCTGTCATACTCTACAGGCTTCGTGCCGGAGGTATGGAAAGAGGCGAACGTACAACCGATCCCCAAGAAAGGGGATCGATCCGATCCAGGCAACTATCGACCCATAGCTGTCACCTCAGTCATTTGCAAGGTGCTCGAGCTCCTTATCAATAAGCAGTTCATGCGATACCTGGAGGATCACTCGCTAATCAATGATCGGCAAAATGGCTTCAGGCCAAAACGATCAACGGGTGACCTCCTGGCATTCGTCACGCATGTCTGGGATGAGGCTATGGAAAAGTTCGGCGAATCCTTGGCTATTAGCCTGGACATCGCCAAAGCTTTCGATAGGGTCTGGCATGCTTCGCTCCTTTCCAAGCTTCCGGCATAATATGGTCTACCTCCTCAACTGTGCTGATGGATTGCCAGTTTTTTATACGAGCGCCGAGTCCTCTGCGATGACCAGGCTTCTCGCTTCTTGCAAGTGAATGCCGGGTTACCGTAGGGGTCCGTACTGTCACCAACTCTCTTTCTTCTGCATATCAATGATATGCTTTCCCTCGGGAACATTCATTGCTATGCAGATGACAGCACATTGCACGGGAGTTACTCGGTTCGTCCGACGGCGGGGCGATCTGTGATAGAGGAGGAGAGACGACATCTTGTAGCTGATCTCGACCGAAACCTCGACAGTATCTCCCAATGGGGTGCCGAGAACTTGGTCGAGTTCAATGCCCGCAAAACACAGGCGTGTGCATTTACAGCGAAAAAATCCCCTTTCCTTCCCCTACCCACTCTTTAGAATGCAATATTACCAATGAAGAACAATCTAGACATCCTTGGCATAGACGTTCGTCGAGAGCTCAATAACACAAAATACATTGAGAGATGTATTGGGCTAGCTTCGCGGAAACTAGGAATACTGAACAAGGTAAAGCGATTCTTTACACCGCACCAGAGGTGTCTGCTGTACAAAACGCAGAAAAGACCATGCGTGGAATACTGCTCTCACCTCTGGGACGGCTCCGCGAAGTATTTGCTGGACGCACTCGACGCTATGCAGCGACGCGCTGTTCGCATTATAGACTGTCCGGAGGTAACGGGAAGCTTTGAGCCGAACAATTGCTTCCTTGGCCGCGTTCTACCGTATTTACCACGGTGAGTGTTCTGAAGAGCTCTTCAACCTGATCCCACCCTCTCCCTTCCGATCCCGAACAACGCGTGCCAGGCAGAGATGTCACTCTCATGCCGTGGAAACCGTCTTCGCGGGAACCGAGCGTTTTAAACGTTCGTTTCTCTGCCGAACGATGGTGGCTTGGAACGCCCTGTCTGCGCACGTGTTTCTTCCAACATATAACCCTGGGTTCTTTAAGTGAAGCGTGAAGAGGCACATTACTGGGTCGTCAAGTTGAGGGCCACTCTCTATAGTATTCCTGTGTACTGTGAGAGTCGCTCACAATTGCCAGACGTCGCCTCAGCTTACCATCAGGCGGGTGGCGTCAATTTGTCGACATAAATTTAAAAAAAAAAACAAAAAAAAATCATTTCAAAAGATTATTTTTCTAGCTATCGGAGACGAAGTTCCTAAAGAGTCTGCGTTATGCGTATTTCCCATCTAACAATTAAAACTTTATAATGGTTCACTAATTTAGGGAACCCTAAAATGACGGTCCCTAAATGGCAGTCTAGATAATAAAATGTTACTGAAAAGTATCTCACAATGGTTCACCAATCTAGGGAACCCCAAAATGACAGTCCGTCTATGGCCGTCTCGATAATAAAATATTAAATGATAGTGAATATTCCAGATAGGTGGAATATGATCTAGGTATTTGAATTTACGTTAAACACTATATAAATTTAGAAAAATAACGGTTTCCCGCTTAAGGCCGCGACCCAAATGGCACGGCTTCACAATAAAATATGTCGGGTATATGAATTATCTTAACCTGGATTCTCTTTCTTGATATTCGCAATTTAAAATTATAAAACTATGGTTTACTGCTTAAGGCCGTATGTGGTTAGCCCTTTAGAGAATTTTATGTAGAAATATTTATAACAATTTATCATTAAATTCGATAGGGCAATGTTACTAGGTCCTAGCATTCCCTACGAGTTTATAAAATAGGTAATTACATAGACAACATATATAGATAGGTAATACATATATAATTACATCATTTAGGGGTGGAGTAATTTAACCTCACCGTCCTAGATGTTTTCTGGTATATTTTGTGGCAAGAAATTCAGCACCGCCTGATCCCCTGATATTTAATTCGATAATATATTAATCACTTTATACACGATTGAAACTACAATACCGTGGCTCGATTCATCTCGGAGTCTAAACAACTATAGGTTAACTTTAACTTACTAATTAATATATGAAATAGCTATTGGTAATATTCTAATTATGGATCGCGCGGTTGACGTTATACGTAAGCTATTCTGTTCACAGCACTTACCCCGGGTACTCGGGAACACAAACACTGATTTTATTCTGAACAACTGTTGCAGATATTGATCTTACTAATTAATGGCAAGAGCAGCTTTTTTTAATTAAATTATTTAATTACAATTATTTATTGGGTAAATTGACAGGTACCAATTATGACGTAAGCTGTTCCTTGACGAGAATATAAATTATGCGAATGTCTCTGCTCGCTGTCTGCACGGGTTTATCTAACCTCTGCCGCGGTAACGTGGTGGTGCCGTATCCCTCCCCGGTCGTCTAGTGACGAGACAAACTACACATCGATGTCTGCGCTCGGGCTACCATTGGCCGGCGGCTAATCCTTATCTGTTCGATCTCGACTACTTCACAGAACAATGAGCGAAGGAATTTATGTGTTGTTTAAACCCGTTCCTTGGCCTTCTAGTATGTTCCATTTAGTGATGTGAACACACGTAATATTTTTGATGTCGATGTTCACACATCGTAACATATGGTAATAGACTCCATGGTTTCGATGATACTGCATTCACGCTCGACGACACGGATCCAGTCGCCCTCCGAATGTTCGACGGGCACCGACCATATGTCACGCCAAAATTGATTCATGGCGTGAGAACCTGGCAGCTGTTCGTCACTCAAACGTTGTCTAGTTCCCTCCCAATCTCGATACACCTTCCTTTGATCATTTTGGAAGATACGGTTCTGCCAGTATCACACGCTCTCTGTAACGACGGATACGGCCCGCCCATGCATACACTTTCTGGTTCAGAAAGTCAATACGTTCCGTGAGTACTACGCTACGTACGGGCTAAGTATTGGGGACGAATACCGGTCCCAGCAAATGCCTGAGTCACGAAACGCATGACCCGGGGACGACTATTTCCCCGGCTGAAAGAGATAAGCTTTGCAATGAGAGTCCTAAATGTGCCGATACGTCGCTCGATTCTTGCCTGCCATACGGGAACACCATCCGGTCGTGGTGCACGGTTAACTTCGGGGAATTTAACGCGTGCAACACGACAAGCGGCAATGGCTCCACAGTAAAGAATCGAGTGAGTATCAAGCAAATCACTGCTAGTCCGTAAGTACGGCTCTAGCAATGCATTCAGGGCTCCCATCAACGCCAGATTTCGTTTATGCATTGGCAAGCGTGGTAGCCGCGGTCTAGAATTAGGTATAAGATCACATCTTCCAAAGTACTCCTCAATTGCTCGCTTACCTGGATAGATGTATCACTCGTATCATTTCTCGCGTCGGGTGCGGGCTCCGCTAACGTCGCACTTGTAGCAACCATCTGTGTCACAGGTGACGGTGCTCTCGTTGACACTGGAGCTGTACGAGTAGATAATACTTTCAGGCGTAGTCGATCAAGCACAGATTGCTCCAACAACTTGCATCGTTGGATAGCCCGCACTTGATCCGATAGTCGTTGGACGGCAACAGTCATTGTTGGTTCAAGAGCCTGAAACAAAGGAAGCATCCTTGAACGGTACGCAGTCAGGTTGGTTTCCCCATCTGTAGCCTCATAATATGCCCGCTTGACGTTTTCATTGATGGATGAAGTCCATCGTATGCGGTGCACAATACCACCGGTAGTGGGGACCCTACTCGAAGCTGGTAGGCTTCGGGGCCCCAAACTGCTCGGCGGCTGGCCTCTCCCTCGCCGGCGTACAGGTGTTGGCGATGTCGGCGGAGAGAAATACTCGTCGCTGCTAGAGCTCGACGCCTCACCAGTAGCCAAAGTTTCCGGCAAATGGGAGGCGGAGCTATGTGACGAGCCCGGGGTTGGTAGTTGTGCTGTTTGTCTCTCTCTGGCTCTAGCTCTTGTCAGCATATTTATCCTTTATAATCATCCATCCATTTCTTGATATCGTTTGTATTCGATTTTATTATTACTTATTATTATTTCATTATTAATGCTACTTTTTAGTCGCAATAGTCCGGTAAGCACTATGCCCCGTACTATTGCTACATTTTTAGTAGCAATAGTTCGGTAAGTAACATAAGCAAAGAAAATACAATAACAATATAATTATTTTAAAATGAAGAAGTAAAGAGAGCCACTTTTTACAAAAATAGCTACTTTGTTGCCCGTGGTACTTTATAATATTATGGTCAGTCTCTCTAATCTTGAAGGCTCTTATGTTGTTATGTATTCCTGGTACATTTGAGGCTTGTGTCTTTTATAATGGACAATCATTTTCATCTGTACTCGGTGCACCTGTTGACACATTTAAATAAACTAAACGGATCAAGATTCGAATGAGATTTCGAGAGTGCTTATGTAGTTCTGTAGTCCTAGTATTTTATTCGAGGTTCGTGCCATTTATAATAAAAGATCACCACCAATGTGACTATGTAACGAAATATGGGTACAATAAACAGCTTTGTCTACCTCATCAAAGCAGAAGAATCTATATGACATTTTTTAAGCTCGATCAATGGTGAACGGTTTCTGAACAAAACTTTTTCGAACACATTTTGAATAAACCAAACTGAGCGAGATAAGAGTTGGCGAGTGCTCTTTTGTAGTTCTGTACTCCTAGTACTTTTGTTGTTTGTGTATCTTATAATAGAGAGTTAAGGGACCCAAGCGGCTCTGGTAAGATATATCTATACTGCCCTACTAAGCGCACGATACATTTGTTTTGTCCCGATGAAAAATAAAGAAATGTGTCAACGCCACCCGCCTGGTGGTAAGTCGTGACGACGTCTAGCGATTGTGGGCCATTCTCACAGCACTCAATACTATAGAGAGTGGCCCTCAACTTGACGATCTACTGATATGCCTCGTCACGCTCCGCTTAAAGAACCCAGGGTTATATGTGGGAGGAAACACGTGCACAGGCAGGGCGTTCCAGGCCACTACCGTTCGGCAGAGAAACGAACGTTTAAAACGTTTGGTTCTCGCGAACATGATATCCACTGTGTGTGAGTGGCATCTCAGCCCGGCACGGGTTGTTAGGGATCAGAAGTAAGAGGGTAGGATCAGATTGAAGAGCTCTTCAGAACACTCGCCGTGGTAAATACGGTAGAATGCCAAGGAAGCTATTGTTCGGCGCTGAGCTAGCGGCTCAAGGCTTCTTTGTTATTGTATTTTTTTTTGCTTACGTTACTTACCGAACTATTGCTACTAAAAATGTAGCAATAGTACGGTGCATTGTGCTAACCGGACTAGTGCGCCTAAAAAGTAGCATTAGTTCGGTATACCGGACTAATGCTACTTTTTAGTCGCAGTTAGAGTAGGTACTTATTTCAATATTTTCAAGTGGCCACTGGCCAGAAGCCGACCACCTGAGTGGTCCACCGGGTTGGTCAGTTAGGAATAAATGTTCCTAACCACCCACCTTGTGCATCTGGTTGGTCAGTTAGTAACAAAATGTACTAACCGACCACCTGTGGCTGTATAAAATGCTTTAAAAAATCAAATTTTCGTAGTATAATAATATAATAACCTGCTAAGAATATAGGTACAAGGTAAAAATAAGGAATATATTTATAGTTAATATTGGAGAGCTGGAATTCAACTCTAAACAAAGCAATTTCAAAAACCGTTTTACATTTTAACATTGAACGAAGAACACAAATTGATAACAACTGTTCACCTAATAAGCGCGACTTAATTTTTATAGACACCGACTAATTAATTCAAAATGCCAAATTGAACTGATAAGTGGCGAAATTACCTTGGGGCATTTTTTAGAAATAAGAAGTGTAATTCTGTATATTCTTAGCAGTCTATTATATTATCATACTACGAAAATTTGATTTTTTTAAGCTTTTTTACAGCCACAGGTGGTCGGTTTGTACATTTTGTTACTAACTGACCAACCAGATGCACAAGGTGGGTGGTTAGGAACATTTATTCCTTACAGACCAACCAGGTGGCCAACTCAGGTGGTCGGTTGGGAAAGGGGATAAATTAGCATAGTTGTACAAATAACCCTTCAACAAGGTTGCCTGATGACTAGTACAACTGGTTGTACAAACGCTACAGCAGTGTATCGTTTGTACAACTAGTTGAACTACATAGTTTTACTTCAGTACCAGAGGGGTTATTGTAAGTCGATTTATTTCTTATCCTATAGGTACTTTACTAGTACCTAGATTTTAATTTCTACAACTTACAAAAAGTTAAAGCCCTGGTTTTTCTTACAAAGGCCCGGGGGCGTCCCGGGACGGCTGGCTTAGGGTCTTAGGATGCCTTTTGAAAAAAATCTAACAATCATGACCTATCGGCAAATCTAAAAAAATGAGCTGCGGCTCCGTTAATCTTGGCTAAACCAATAATATCAAATTCTGTTAAATGTCCCAATTTTGTAAATTAACACAAAACTTCTTATGCTTCTAAGACAATCCATTTACTTCATAAAAATGCATGCACTATTCCCAAAAGACGTACCAGGGACGACGATGCGGCGACGGCATCGTGGAAGTTTTGCGAATAAGTAGAAGTAAGTAAGGTTGCAAGCTTAACGCCTCCGCAGCTTGCTCTAATAGCATTAACAAGTTTCCAGACCGTATTGAACGAATTTGTATAATAAGTACCTAGATACCTACAAGAAACTTTATAAGGTCTCTTAAGTCCACCATCGAAGCGATTTACCTTTAGAACTGCCTGACCGAATACAAATTCTCCGTGTGTGTGTGTAATGTTGCCTGAAAATAAGATCGCTACAATCGGCCGGAAAGACTAAAACTGATGCAATTGTATCGTTTATTTGCTGCAATCCGTCCAAGTCGGTCTGCCACAGTTTTATATTTTATCAGATCCGATCGTCCTCTCAATGGTGGGTTTTACACATTGATACATTAAATATACGATATCCTGATATAAGGACAAATAATTGCGATGCATCTCACTTGTCCCATTGACTTTGTCCCAGTAAAAATGGCACTGTCTCGTTTTTTTGTCCCAGTTGTCCCATGGGACTAGTACCTATATTATACCTATATTTCAGTGTCAGTTTTCTGGTAGGATATTTTTTTTTTAATAATGTGAAGGGTTCGTTGACCTTTTGTTATCAACTTTGCTTTACACATCCATCCTTACAGATTCCAGTCTTATCCCAAATTAGTAAAAGTCCATAACACTCAAATACCAACTTATATTCGCAAACTGACTTCTCTACAAGTTAGCAGAGCTATCTGGTATCTTGTTGAACTTATTAACATATCTAGTGAAGACACCGTTGTTTCTTAATCCCTCGACCCTTTCGCTGAGTTTCTTATTTGCATTCCATAAGTCGTGGTTAAGTACCTACGTACCTACACATTATAACTTATTCGTCTATAAATCTTTGGCAACTTGTCCTTAGTAATTAGCTGTAACAACAATTTGTTGTTACAGCTACTTTGTCACAATAATTGGTCGTCTCTTTCCCATAACTTTAGTTTTGTGTCCTAGCCATTATCATTATCTTCATTAACGTTTATCCCAGCTGTATACTTGCTATAGAAATACAATCGTTGTAAGCGTAAATGTAAGCGTTGGCAACAATCATTCGAGTCTCAATGCCAATCCCACAAGTCGTCAAAAGTACTATTGGAGTCTAATAGTACTTTTGACAACCAGCGTGATCAACACCGAGACCCAAATGATTGCCCCCAACGCTTACATTTTTCAGCTCCGCGTCACGAGTTCTTAGACAGGGTAGGTATACGAAGCATCGGTCCTGACTAATTGAATTTAGGTTAGAATGGGAATTACAGAATGGTAATTGATTTTCTGAACAAAATTATCCTTAATTACCTTTGCCTAACCCCTCTGGAATATAGTCGTGATTATAATATATGTTTAAATATAATATCGGTACCACCGGAACGCAAAAGGACCTAAGTGCGATAGTGAAGTGTTTACTCAAACTAGTCTTAAGGCTCTATCACTAACACAACTTTATAATACTCGTATCTATAATGTATTCTTAGTTTTAAGGTATTTATCTATGGGCCGTAGAATCAGTTTAAACCACCTGTAACTTTTCTATTTGTTGCCTGAAAAAAATATATATATATTAGGTATTATGGTCACGGGTAAGTTTACAGTTACAATAGAGTCTACCCGTATGAAAAACCCAAGAGCTGCATCATCTTTAAACTGAATAGTATTTTCTTCCCAGCTTCCCGAGTGCACTGAATCGAAATGTATCTTAATACGATTCGATGCGTTTAAATTCGAAAGGGGATCGCATCGGAAAACTGTTATGCATATTTTAAAGTTAAATTTACTTACATCGAACCCACGGCGCCGAATGAAGATTCAACTCTAAGAAGTTTAAAATGTTTTATGATATTCTACGGACGTGATAACGGTAAATGTCTGAATAACCGACTCTATTGAAATGAATTTAAATATATTTATATAAATTTATCGTCCGTGAGAGACGTAAGATATACTTAATGCCAAGTATTTTGATTATAGTAAGAAAGCACCTAAAAGTTTTGAATAGCAATCATCTCCGCGTCCGTTCATGTTCGTTAAGATTTGTTTCTAGTTATTTACAGAATTCAACCTACAGTAGCAGCATCGTATCTGGGCAAGGTAAGGTAAGATAGGATAAGATAAGATAGGATAGGATAAGATAAATAAGTTTTATTGTACAATGTACAGAGACAATAAAATATACGAGTACTTAAGAGAACACACGATACGTTGACTATAACATCTAAATTAGTTTAATAATGCTAAAACAACACGTCATCCGCATTCTTACTTAATTAAGAATAGCAAAGACCATCAGTGTTCTAAATTAAACCTAGTTTGGCATGCTGTTATGAGTACCTATAGACTATTGACAGACTCTTCGGAACGGTCTTTGAGAGGATCCTATGGGTAGTTTACAATATCAAGTAGTACGTCACGATCAGACAAAGTTGCATCCATACGTAAAACGGCCATACTTACCATTTTAATTTCGTAAAACTACCTTACATAGGTAGTTTGTTTCTCATCGACAATCCTCACAAGGATCAATGCAATGTTATGGTTTATTTGACTAATAAATTTATAGAACAGTTATTAAAACAAAACAAACAATGTTTGCAATTGATAATACAAGAAGAGATGAGTTAACAAACAAAAGGAATTAATTCAACAGTCTCGTAAAAAGAAATAACCAGTTCATAAAACTTTTAATAATTAAAACTCAAATAAAAATAGGAACACCGGGGGCATAACCATCCTTATTAATAAGACCTCCTTCACCCGTCTCCCAAGTAATTGAAAGTGGAAGAATAGACGCATTTTAATGTCTGTCGAGGGGTCTTATTCAGTGGATGTAGAATAAGAACCATTTTCCTATATAAATCCCTAGGTGGAGGGTAAATAACTGACAACTGTCGTTAACTCATCCTGACCGGGCATTAAGGAATGTAAACAGGGAACGGCTCGTAAAAATAATAGCTGGGCTATTTATTATGATAAGAATAAAAAATTGGTACATTTAATGTTTCATTTTTGTACGCTGCTGCACTGTGATGAACGTTGAGGTGCTCGGAAATTTAATCAACTTTGGACAATCAGACTTGGTTTTTGGAGATCAACTTCAATTCCAATGTTAAAAGCAATTATTATTAAAGTTACTAAATTGCATTTGGTAAAAAATTTAATGGACTAATAATAGGTCTTTACCTATGAAATTGCCGTTTGGCCTTTGATCGACAATGACGAATTAAAGGTGATTGTGGAAGCCCAATACACAATCTACGGCTGAATTAGCAGCAGCTTTCGACGTTAGCGTCAAAACAATATTGGTCCATTTGCGTCAAATTGGCAAGGTAAAAAAGCTTGACAAATGGGTGCCCCACGAACTCAATGATCGGCAGCGCGAAGTACGCGTCGAGACATGCCTTGCATTGCTCAACAGACACACAAATGAAGGAATTTTGAACCGCATTGCTACTTGCGATGAAAAATGGATTCTGTTTGATAACCGCAAGCGCTCAGCAAGTTGGTTGGATCCTGGTTCAGCACCTAAACAATGCCCTAAACGAAAACTTACCCCTAGAAAAGTGATGGTCACTGTTTGGTGCGCCGTTGTAGCGCCGGTGTCATTCATCACAGCTTCTTACCAAATGGGCTGAGTAATACTGCAGATGTGTACTGTGAAGAACTGAACACAATGATGGAGAAGCTGGCACATCTCCAACCAGCATTGGTCAATCGCTCGTCTCCGTTGCTCCTGCACGACAATGCGCGACCTCATACTGCACAGCAGACGGTCTTCAAGTTGCAAGAACTGGGGTTGGAAGCTCTCCGTCATCCGCACTACTCACCAAACCTTGCGCCTACAGACTACTACTTTTTCCAGACTTTGGATAACTTCTTGGCGGGAAAGAAATTCAATACCCGAGAGGCAGTACAAAATGCCGTTGAAGAATTTGTTGCCTCCCGTCCAGCTGATTTCTTTAATAAGGGCATCAATAAACTGCCGCTGCGTTGGCAAAGATGCATTGATTGCATGGTTGATTACTTCGATTAATACAAAAAAAATTCGTTTACTATTTTTCATACAAAACGGCAATTTCATATACAACTAACAAGTTACGCCATACTTATCTATATCTACTCGTATGTACTTATAATAAATCTGTAGAAGGGAAAATTCTGTACATTGAAAATATAAAAAACATAAATGGCAGAGGGTGTTACTAGACTGACAGCGAACCCAAAAATGTGATTTAAAAAATTTTTGTCTGTCTGTTTGTTCAGGCATCACGCAAAAACTACCAGTTCTTTGTATCCCGGAAAAGTATATACAATAAAAAACAAACTTAGTGTTGTGGTTCGATCCCTAGACCCGAGTACTGTACCAACCGCAAATAATAAGTCTGTCGTAGGTTACGTCACCCGGGCAGTGGAGTTCACTAAGGGGCGCTGCACACGGCTAAGATACTACACATATTATTTTAACCTAAGATACAACATCGCTCGCCATACAATTCAATGGACTATCACACAGGATGAAGATAATAAATAATGGTAAGTAAAATGTTTTAAGAAAAAACTTTTTAAATTATATAATAGCATTAATTTTTCGCAGAATCAAAAAGACAACAAAACGAATAGCCGTTAGCTGTTCTCTCTGAGACAGTCTTGATAATGCCTCGTTTAGAGGCGAAACAATTGTCGACGTTTTGTTGTCTTTTTGATTCTGCGAAAAATTAATGCTATTATATAATTTAAAAAGTTTTTTCTTAAAACATTTTACTTACCATTGTTTTGTCATGGATTTTCGCCAAGTAACGCCTGTTTCTATCCAATATTATAATAAATAATATTTATTATTTTCGTGTATGAATTTATTTATGTATTTCGTATATGAATTTTTAGGGTATTATAGAGAATATAATAGAAGATATAATAGAGAAACTGTTGCAGGGGGGCTTTATGAAAGCAATAAAACCCAAACCAATGGTGTTTAGAACTTTTGTCTGTTTGTCTGAATGTTTGAACACGCTAATCTCAGAAACGGCTTAACCGATTTGAATTTTTGATTTGAATTTGCGGTTTGGTTTTCAATCGGTTCATAAATGAAAAAGTTATGTAGATCTAAAGTAACACGCAGGCGTAGCTGCGGGTAACAGCTAGTCTTAAATATTTAGATAAAAATTTTAAATCACAAATTCAGAAATGTCATCGGCATGATTCGAACCCGCAGTATTTCCCTAACAAGGGGAATGCTCTGACCACTGAGCTACGATGACCATACCGACCTTATCTAATCTTTGTTTCTACTTCTGCTCAACTACGGTACCAAGTGTTTCGTGTTACAATGATATTTAAATACTGCCCGAGTGCCTGAGTAATTTCGACGTAAGCTAAGCTGCGGGCACCGGCTATTCTAATATAAAACTCAACCGTAACTTCTAGACAAGCGTGAAAAAATAGCATCGCACCTGTTGAAATTGCAGTACCTATAAAAAAATCTAAAATAAATCCGTGTGGTAAGAAATAAAACACCACGATAATATAGGAAACCTGCCGCACACCACTGATGGCTTCTTGCAATAATTTCCGTTTTCAATGAACGCGTTTTTCTTTTTCTTATCACCGCACGAACTAGGATGGTTGGGAATAAATTGAAATACAAAATTGATTGTTGACTTTTCCCGGCCGCTTTATTACTGTCACAAATAGGAAAGCGATTGGAGATTGCTTCGGGCGGCGGATTTGCTGATTATATGAAAAGGACAGAGTTATTGTTTGGACTCAGAAACCAACTTAATGATACATACTAATACATTTAAAGATATATAATCACGCCTTTTCCCAGAAGAGGTATTTAGATAGATATAATGAGAAACACATGAGTTACCAGTGAATAAATTGGTCTCACAAAATAGTAGGTGAACCTTTTTTCGGTACGTACCTACCTACATAGTTAGAAACTTTTATTTATAGCTCATTGATAGGTAGGTGAGGTGCATTCGCAGATCAAACCAACTCTCATCAAAACAACTCTCAAACCAACCTCGGTTTGAGTCCCGAAACTCTTGGTGGGAATGGATTGCTCAAGTCTATGTATCTGGCATCATCCTACCTAATTCTGCCGGTACAGATAAATTAGAACAATAGGTATCTACTAGTACGAATAAATGCTCCATTCCATACGACGATTCACGTGAAATTCTCAATGTAGTGTAGATTAACTCTTTCAACACAGAGTCTATTTACCTACTAATTGCAGTTCCGAATAGGGTGTAGTTGTTTTATAATAATAAATATTTTAGGACATTCTCACACAACGTCATCTAGCCCAAATTAAGCTAATACTCGTATAAGCTTGTGCTATGGGATTCAGACGACTAATAAACACACTTATATATTTTTAAATACGTAAATATTATGCATAGAAGACACCCAAACTCAGAAACAAATACTCATACCACTGCATCACCGAGGCAATTAATTTGGCAGACACGATAATTTACTGTTCCATTTTTAATATTCCCGATGGACGCCAAGTACCTCGGAAACTGTATTATTTCGATTCTTATTCACGCATTTTTTATGCAAATTAGGTATTTCAATGGATAGGTTTATCACGGTAACGGTACTCTCTACGGTAACTTCAAACTGTTCCAGGAAGGTGAAGCAGCCTGCAATGGAAATAGCTTATGAATTTAAATGAATAGTGAACAGCCATCGTAATGTCGCTAATTTAGTAATTCTAAGGTCGTATAGTTGTACTACACTGTAGTTGTAAGTAACTTGTTAGTTGGCAAAACCCTAATTAAAGTACCTAGGTACTTATCCTTTTATAATAATACTAGCGGACGCCTTCGGTTTCGCCCGCTTCACAAGTTATTTAGGTTATAAAAACCCTACTTAAGAACCACTCTATCCATTGGTAAAAAGCGCATCAAAATCCGTTGCGTAGTTTTAAAGATCTAAGCCATACATAGAGAACGAAGCGACTTTGTTTTATACTATGAAGGCAAGAGTGTTGGAAATTGGCATGATTTCTCTTCTCATTATCAGATGCCGATCAACGGTCCTTCTGGTCTAAAATGTTGAATTTCCAAAATGTTGAATTCACAAAATGTTAAATCTCAAAATGGAAATGGGAATTCAACCAAAATGTTTAATTCAGAAAAAGTTGAGTTCAGAGGTTTGAGCCCAGTTATCTTTCTACATGTAACCAACAAAATTACTGGCGAAGAGAGACACAAGTGTTATTATACGAGTATGTATGTATATTAAAGTAAAGGTTGAAAGGATAATTAATAAAATACGGAATAATTCTTGAACAAGGTTTTTAATGAACTACATCTTTGGTTGTATCATTGGTTAGAACCTGAAACATTCATATATTTATACACAATTATCTCAACTACAGGAATGCATGCGGTATAGTCAACGTAATACTAAGATACTTTTAATGCAAAGTAGGAATACTTTGAGGACGTCAAGTTACATTGAATTAGTACAACATAGAAGTGCAATCCAAGCCAAAGCTGCACTTACCCGGGCAATTTTTAGAGTAAAAGTTACTGGGCAATACGAACACAGATCAATTTGGAGTAATTAGTGGAGCAATATGGGGCAATTTTAATAATATACCTAAGGCAATTGTCTCGGAAACACTGCTCCATATATTGCTTAAAGCTCCATATAGTTTCTTAAAATTGCTCCTTATCACTCAATATTGTCGTTGCAAATATAAATTGATGGTTGCCGCCGTAAATTGCTCGACGTCAGAATCGACTATCATTGCTCGTAATTGAGCAATTTTTATTGCCCGTGTAAGAGCACCTTAAGACAAAAGACCGACTACAGATAATTATCTAATTATTCACTTTAAAAGCATAAAAGAAGCATTTAAGAATTAAAAAATTACCTAAGTTTAAAAAAAGAAGATGTTTTAGTCGAACACATTTGACTGGTTTGGTTTCTTTTTTTTGTAAAATGCTCGGCGTGATGTTTTTACAGATTATTTTTACGGTTACTCTTTTATTACATTGGTATTTAAAAATAATCAACTCAATTATTAAGTTAGAAACAAATACTTAAAAAAATAAGATGAAAATTTTCCACTGTAATTTATAAAGATATTGTCGTCATAAAATTTTCCCTAAAAATCGGGAAAAATTACAATACTGGTAGTCACATATATCGTCGTCTCGTCCTTTGTCTAAAGCAGTCCTCAAAATATAACCTACAGATTTAGTAAAAAATTATTATGCATTTCTTATTTACACAATAGGTTGGTTTCAAAGTTCTATCAGCTGCTCTACTTATAAACTGCTAACAAAACACTAGTTACCATAATTATTTAATAACATTGCACATCTACGAGTAATAACTCGCATAATATACGTATTTTAAAGGTTATAATTAAATAAAAGTCATGTGAGAAAGTACACAATTAAATGCAAAAAGTTAAACTGGCAGACATTTCAGCTCTACGCTTGATGCAAACATTTAGGGAATAGGATCTCCTACATGGTCGAGTTGCACACACAAATTTGCCTGCAATTCGCTCGCAATTAAAACTCTGTGGAATATTTCTTACAATATTAACTGAAACTTAAAGTTATTCAATAACAGTCAAGTGAAGAGAAAATTTTGTTAATAACCATTTCAAATTAATATTATATTTGTTAAAGGAATCCCATCCACCGAGCCTTTTTCCAACGTAGTTGGGATCGGCTTTCCAGTCTAAATGCCATTCGGCTGAACTTCGTTATTTTCCGTGAAACGACTGCCATCTGACCTCCAAAACCCATGGGCGATATCGAAGTTCTGTGGTTAGACCGGTAGGATTTTTGATTTAGGGCTCCAACTACCCCTAACAGTCGTTAGGTCCGACCGGCCATAGATGTTTGTATGACAACCTAGACCGACGGTTTAACGTGCTCTCCGAAGCACGAAGAGGTTTCAATGTCTTAAGAAATGGTCACCCATCCTAAGAACGGCCTGACTAGATGTTGCTTAACCTTTGCAATGTGATAACATTGTCGGTTACCACTAGACCACGAGCCCCTCTACATTTTTAAGGAATTAATATGCTAATTCCTAATTCAAATATCCCCTATGTGATAGATAGATCGATGTCTCCGACTATGATCTGGGTAGTTGAGTTGGCAGAGCATTCTCTCCGAAAGATAACTGCCGTTAGTGCAAATCTCACCGAAGTTCACTAGATTTTTGCGATATATATTGATTATTTTATTATTCTATTAATTTATAACATTGATATCACGAGGAGGAAAATTGAAAGTCCAAGTCGGACTTAAATTATTTTTCGAATTATCACTCGCTAAAGACGCAAAAAAATTATTTAAAATATCACTATGTAAGAAAAGTAATTTGAAATATTTTGATTTATGTTTCATATTTTAGTTTACATAATTATATCGATATTTTACCTATTATTATATATTCATAATTTTTATAGTTACAATAATCTACTTAGAGTAAATGAGCTATTTACATAAATAATACAAAACATCATAACAATGTTCAGTAAACTTAACAATTATTATACAACTTTGTCGCTTGATCAGGCAAAAGTACCTAGAACAACTTGGATTAAGCGCACTTAACACGCTAAAGCTAAGAAAAACTGCTCTTACAATAGATGTCTCCTGTCCACGTTTATCATATATAAGTAAACAATAAAATAAACATTCCATCTCCATAGTAGCTTAGCCAATTTAAACTAAGCCTTTGATCATAAATGTAGAGCGTAACTAAACAATATTACACTGAAAGGCTAAATTGTAGACTCATTTCATTAATATATTTACAGTAACCCATATAATTTTATTCTAATACGTGTCCACTATTTGAGTACCTAGCAATTCGGTAATCGTAAAGCCTAGTCGCGCTAGAGCTTAGACCAGAAACACACCTAGCGACTGAACGGCACTGGTTTCTTGGCAGTCGACATAGAATGCTTGTCAGACAAAACAATAACCATATGTATAGACAAGCAGTCGAACTGATAACATATCTGAATATAAATTCACAGTATGACAAATTGCTTATTTTGTAGTCCAAATTTACGTAGGTGCTCAATTTGAAACCTCGTACGAAAGATACTTTACATATTTACAATTTAAATTGCAAAATACAGACCTAATAATGAGAATTTTAACAAATTTGTACAAAACGGAGATTCAATATTAATTAAATAACTATTATCTAATTAATTAAAATTGTGTCTGAGATCAAATTATGAGATTTTAACAAATTAAAACATTATATTTTCTCTACTTACACTTATCACTAGTTATGTAGTAATTAATAAGAATACAATTATTTATTTTATTGAAAAGGAATTTGAATCAAAATCCAATATTTGTTATACCTTAATAATGAGAAACATTAACTAGTGTTTGGCATTTACTTTGCTTTTAGTTTTGTTTTCATTTGGAACGTCAAGTCAGCATTAGCCTTAATGAATGTCTTTTTCTTAACCACATTTAAACACAGTTTTTTTTCTGAAACGTTTATGGTTCAAGTTCAGTACCTACTTTTAACACGTATCGTTTGCGGCACGCGTTTAGTGTTGGTACTTTGCGTATGGGTGAGCCACGTCTCACGCAGTATAATCTCAGCTGGACGCAGAAAGCCCGAGAGGCTTCAGGTGCGGTGGGGGCCCGAACGATGCCGGCGAAGAGCCCGACATGTTGTTGTTCAGATCACCGGAGCGACTCGAGCCGTTCATCAAACTCATGGCGTTACTTGCCTGTTGAACATTGATCTAATTAAGTTACGAATACATGATGCTAATTAGGAGAGAGTGAAATGAATCGTTGTATAACAAGGCAGCTTTATAACGAGTTGGACATTTCTTACAAGGCAAGTCATGTAAAGCAAAGTATCTTACAAAGTAATAAAGTTAAACATAGTAAAACGAAAGTCTTGGGCACGGTTTAAACCAGCGTCAGTTCCCTTAAAAAGGGGGCTCGGACCAATTTAGCTAGAAAGACCAAAACCAAAGACCTCGAATTTCCGATCAATATCTTATTTATACCTACACAACTCACCGGTGGTGGTGGCAGATGGGTCGTCTGTCGTTTCAGATGCGCGAGTGGCGGTGGATTGTAAGCCATGTTAGCAAACACCAGACGTTCCTCATAGTCGTATTCACAAAGTATTTTGTTGTCACATAAGTAAAATCGATCACCAACGCAGAACCTGTAACAAACACACATCATCAATTTAACATCAGTCAGGAGTCTAAGTTAATGTCTTTGTCACACCATCTAACAAAATTCATTCAAATTTATCTTATCTTGTAAAACTGTAAAGGTTCATTGGTAAGTTACCTCTCTCAAGTTTTGCTTAAAATTAAAGTTATAGCCAAAGGCACAGAGCACGTTAAGCCGTTGGTCTCGGTTGTCATACAAACATCCATGGCAGTCGTTAGGGCTACCCCTAACGACTAGCTTAACGTGCTCTCTGAGGCACGGAGGGGTCTCAATGTCTTAAGAAATGGTCACCCATCCTAAGACCAGCCTGACTCGACGTTGCTTAACCTATGCAATGTGTTAACATTGTCGGTTGCCACTAGACCACGAGCCCCTCAAGGGCTACGTCTTTTATAAAATTATTTTAACCTGCATCTAATTGGTTATTAATTACTAACTATAAGTATACCTGATCGGCTTTGTCAACTGTAAAAACTTCAGATGTATTTTAACTCAAAAAAAATAAGAAGTCGATTCTGTGATGTAGGTCTATAATCCAATTAGTGCTGTTATTAGAACCTACATCGAATCGACACACGCGTATTACGAGTTCTCCATTGAAGTTATGATTTTACTGAAGAGGCGAATTCACCGAACACGAGATAATAGTTACCTCCAACAAATATAAAAACGTTCTAAGTATACTCGTACAATTCTAGAACGTAATTTATTTCAAGTCAAGATCTAATCGTAAAAATCATTACTTTGATGAAAGAAAACCTGAAACCACAATAAAATGTCTAAGAAAGAAAATTTACTGTCATGAGTTGAAAGGTCAGCGTAAAGCAAGGAGTCGCGATAACGTCACGCAAGCGAGCATCCCTCAATGTGGCAAAAGCAAAACAAAAGGTATCGCCTTCGACTCGCCAGTGGCCGCCCGGAACCGCCGGTGATAACGCCGACCTTATCTACCCTCGTGCCTCCCTCCCCGCACACTTGTTCCTCCGCCATCCTGGCAACTCTTTTGTTTCACTTGTCACAAAAATTAAGCGCAATAGCTTCGCTACAAATCTCTCTTTTTTAAGGGGCCAATTTCCACCACAACTCAGTCGATTTCGCCGCTCTTAATTAACTTTATTTCCTGTTCTCTTCGTTCCCGACTTTTGTTTTGGACTCCTCGTTTTTTATTTCGCTATTTTTTGTCTGCAGCTGCGTAATGGAAAAGATGGAAAACGAAATTTTAATGACTGGGTGCAAGTTAAGCTTTGTTCGACGCGCCATTGTGTCGCCACGACGACGCGGCGACGTCCAAGTGAAGTTTGACGGTTTACATTTTGCCGGACATGTCTCTATAGTACCCTACAGCTGATAAACAATAGTATAAGTAATCCACAATGTACCTGAGCAGAGGACCAAAATCTACTGATTTAAATGATTGGATTGACAACCTATGTGGTTCAGACGAGTGACGTTGCCTAAAGCTAACTACTCTTGGAGAAGTCCTCCAAGAGTATAGGAGTAACTACTCCTATAAGAGTAGAGGTAAAGAAATACTGAATACTTAACTAAATGTTTAACAATAACCCGATCTTAAAACCAATGCCTCTGCATTCATCTGCATGGGGAAACATCTCTATGTTTACCTATTTTTCCTAAAACATCCTTTAAATTACATTTTAAATAAACTCAATTGTAAATTCCATAATATTGTTCGACGCGCCATTAATATTGTGGAATGTACAAGTGAGTTTATTTAAAATGTATTATTATAAGTTCCACCAAGTGCCGACAATCGAAAGTATAAAATAATAATCCTTTAAATTATTTCAAGATAATATTCTCAAAATCCAACTTAAATTGTTTAATATGACGCCAGTTTATATCTCGTCAGTTAGTGACATGAGCATGTGTGGGTTGATAGCGCGACGTAGAGCGTGCGATCCGCAGCACGCGGCTTCCGCCGCGGGCCGCCACCAACGTCGCTCGTCGCCAGATTGCTACTAAATTATTTAGCCATTTAGTGATATTCACCCGTGAATCCTGTGATATCTGCCGTCCGGTCCGATCGGACAGCCCGCAAATTGGATTCAGATTTCAACCTGGTATGGAAATTGATTTGTACGTGATATTTAATGGCCTACACTACCGTACTCTTGTTGCTTCATGTTTATTAAGCCTAATTAGCTTAATACCTGAGTACATTTTCACCGTATTAACGTAGTTATATTTTGGATACGCTGTTAAAAGTGTTCGTAGGCGTCTATTGCTGTTGTGTTTGGAAGTTTACCTATTCTTAATGAGTGCACATGCTTCCAATCCCCAATTTCAGTTACGACAATAAGGTATTTGTTTCTCATGTATTGTTGTTGTGTATTTTTATGTTGTATTGTGTAGATTGTATCGTGTGGACACTTTGCACCAAATAAATGTTTCTTTCTTTCAAACAAAACACTATCCATAATATGAAGCCAACTGTTGAATTTGAATTCTAAAAGCGGTCCAATAAATATATAATTCGTTGAGAATGTCGCACTAGATCTACTAACACGGGAAAGGTTCGCAAGTGACATATAAACCATTCAGAGCGGCTCCAATCTTCGCGACCTTTCTATTATTTAAACGGACGCAGTCCGGCGAAAATTGCCGTATTCGCGCCTGCACCCCTACTCTGGAGTTTACACGGCGTTGTCAGATAGAGAACAGTATCGGATAAATACAATTTGACTCCTTAAGAGCCATTTCACAAAATGATTGCGCTTGAGTTTAGGTAAAATACTGTATAATTGTTTATGTGTGCGTAACTACTCACTCAAACGTAACATAAACAGTGTAACGCGAGAGACGAGACGAGACGGACGAAGCAATCTTGAGCCGTAATGTGATTTTATATGAGATTTATGAAAGTTATATATTTAAATCGATTTAAATTTAAAAAAGTTGAATTGGTCTAGGCGGGAACGATATTTTATTTAGTCTAGTGAAATTTTCAGGTTAGGTAAATAGAAAAACAAGAAGTTAGGTATGTAAAATAATATAATAACAATTAGGATAAAAACAATCACATATTATTGACGATTAACAATAAAATACTCATTAATGCTTTATGAATAATTGGCGTAAAGGCATTGAATTTGCCTTTCTTGGGTCTATGATTTCCGGTAATACGCAGTCTTGGTAAAATCGAGTCAATTTGGGTAGCATTTTCTCCTGCCAAAAAACGGCGTCTTTCTGTACTCTTACTACTTTCAAGGAAAAATCAGGCCCAGTCCATACAGCAAATACACATATGTTGATGTCTGTGATGTTCCTTACGGAGACACAGATACGCCGCCCTGACTACACGTCTTACCTCTGTTACCCGGGTTATGTCATTGAGGAACAATTCCGCGACAAACCTGGAGTGTGCGTGTTCGTTAGGGCGGATGTCTGCTTCCGCCGGTTGCGCTGTCTAGAGAACCCCTCCTACTCCGTCCTTTGGCTGCACGTGGATCATGGCTCTATGAGCCAGATCTACGTGTGCGTCTACCGCTCCCACACAGGGGACACTGGGACAACAAGGCTTTTCGAATACCTCAGCGAAATGGCTGACGATGCGCAGGTGCGGTTCCCGAACGCTGACCTGATTTTCCTGGGGGACTTTAACGGTCATCACGTTGAGTGGCTGGGGTCCCTTAGGACCGATCATGCGGGACGATCCGCCCATGCATTCGCTCTCTCCCACGGGCTGACCCAGATGGTACAGGGGATCACCCGGATACCTGACAGGTCAGACCACACGCCCGCCTTGCTGGATCTACTGCTGACGAGTCGCCCAGCCGAGTACAGTTGTCGGTACGCGCCCCACTGGACACTTCCGACCACTGTGTGGTGCACGCCAGCTTCCAAGTGCCACCGCCTGCTCGTGCTGAGCAAATGACTCGACGACTATGGCACTACTCGTCGGCAGACTGGGTCGGTCTCCGCGATTACTTTGCGTCCGTCCCGTGGAGCCAACGCTGCTTTGTAGGGAAGGCGCCTTCGGATAGTGCTGCTGCCGTTGCTGGCGAGATCAGTCTAGGGATAGAATATTATATCCCTTTCACTGATATCGCCAGCATCCGCAAAGCTCGCCCCTGGTTCGGGCGTGAATGTGCCGAGGCTGTCCAGAAAAAACAGTCGGCGTATCGCGCCTGGGTCAGGGCTCGGGCGGCACGTGACCCGAATGTGAACCGCCTCAAAGCAGCGTACAATAGGGCCACTAGGTCCAGCAAGAGGGCCTTCAAGAGAGCGGATGCCCAGCGCGTCGCGCGGCTTGGTCAGGAGCTCACATCCCACCCCACGGGCAGCCGTGGATACTGGCAACTGGCCAAAGCCGTACAGTCTAATTTTTGCCAACCCTCGCTGCCACCACAGCGTTTTCCTGATGGATCACTGGCTCACAAAGCCCAAGAGAAGGCGGACATGCTCGCAGACCTCTTTGCGGCTAATTCCCGCGTCGATGACCGTGGCCTGCAGCCCCCTGCCATCGCCAACTGTGGCCACACTATGCCTGATATTGTTATCAGGCAATGTGATGTACGGGCAGTGCTGCGGTCGCTCGACACGCGGAAAGCCAGTGGCCCTGACGGCATTCCGGCGGTGGTGTTACAAAAATGTGCTGCTGAGTTGTCTCCAGTATTAACGCGTCTGTACCACCTGTCATACTCTACAGGGCTCGTGCCGGAGGTCTGGAAAGAGGCGAACGTACAACCGATCCCCAAGAAAGGGGATCGCTCCGATCCAGGCAACTATCGACCCATAGCTGTCACCTCAGTCATTTGCAAGGTGCTTGAGCTCCTTATCAATAAGCAGCTCATGCGATACCTGGAGGATCACTCGCTAATCAATGATCGGCAATATGGCTTCAGGCCAAAACGATCAACGGGTGACCTCCTGGCATTCGTCACGCATGTATGGAGTGGGGCTATGGAAAAGTAAGGCGAGTCCTTGGCTATTAGCCTGGACATCGCCAAAGCTTTCGATAGGGTCTGGCATGCTTCGCTCTTTTCCAAGCTTCCGGCATATGGTCTACCTTCTCAACTGTGCAGCTGGATTGCCAGCTTTTTAAACGAGCGCCGAGTGCGGGTCCTCTGCGATGGCCAGGCTTCTCGCTTCTTGCAAGTGAATGGCGGGGTACCGCAGGGGTCCGTACTATCACCAACTCTCTTTCTTCTGCATATTAATGATATGCTATCCCTCGGGAACATTCATTGCTATGCAGATGACAGCACACTGCACGGTAGTTACTCGGTTCATCCGACGGCGGCGGCGGGGCGATCTGAGATTGAGGAGGAGAGATGACGACTCGTGGCTGATCTCGACCGTAACCTCGACAGTATCTCCCAATGGGGTGCCGAGAACTTGGTCGAGTTCAATGCCCGCAAAACACAGGCGTGTGCATTTACAGCGAAAAAATCCCTTTCCTTCCCCTACCCACTCTTCAGAATGCAACATTACCAATGAAGGATAATCTAGACATCCTTGGCATAGACGTACGTCGAGTGCTCAATAACACTAAATACATTGAGAGATGTATTGGGCTAGCTTCGCGGAAACTAGGAATACTGAACAAGGTAAAGCGATTCTTTACACCGCACCAGAGGTGTCTGCTGTACAAAACGCAGATTAGACCCTGCGTCGAATACTGCTCTCACCTCTGCGACGGCTCCGCGAAGTATTTGCTGGACGCACTCGACGCTATGCAGCGACGCGCTGTTCGCATTATAGATTGTCCGGAGGTAACGGGAAGCCTTGAGCCGCTAGCCCAGCGCCGAACAATTGCTTCCTTGGCCGCGTTCTACCGTATTTACCACGGTGAGTGTTATGAAGAGCTCTTCAATCTGATCCCACCCTCTCCCTTCCGATCCCGAACAACGCGTGCCGGGCAGAGATGTCACTCTCGTACCGTGGAAACCGTCTTCGCGAGAAGTGAGCGTTTTAAACGTTCGTTTCTCTGCCGAACGATGGTGGCTTGGAACGCCCTGCCCGCGCACGTGTTTCCTACAACATATAACCCTGGGTTCTTTAAGCGAAGCGTGAAGAGGCACATTACTGGGTCGTCAAGTTGAGGGTCACTCTCTATAGTATTCCTGTGTACTGTGAGAGTTGCCCACAATCGCCAGACGTCGCCACAGCTTACCATCAGGCGGGTGGCGTCAATTTGTCGACCTAAATATTAAAAAAAAAAATTGTATGTTTAATCAATAAATAATCAGTTACTATGTAAATAAATATTGTATATAAAAATAAATAGATATTTACCTCACTTCTGTTGCTTTCAATAAGGCTGCAGAATTATCACGTTTCCTTTTTTTAACACAACGGTATACACAATCCTTGCGCCCCATTGCTAAAACTAATAAAACAAAAATATATATTTTTTCTACAAACAATGAAAATCATACAGTATACTTGATAATAAACCAAAATTTACCTTGTGAAAAAATACAAAGCAGATCAAAGCTATGTGGTCGCAGTACAATAATGGTTTCACTCTACGAATGCTCGATAATCGGGACGCGGGAAAAAATGACACAGGTCCTTCTCCAATGGGCGCTCGCGCCGTACTAAGCGGTGCCCACTTGTGTATCGTAATTTATTGTAATTTCGATTGAAGTTATATCAATAATTTGACAAAGTATATGCAAGAATTTCCTTTATTACTGCAGAAATCGGTTCTCTAATGAATGTAGTTTATTTTGGAATAATTTTATTTTTGTAATTACTGTGTATTTAAGCCAAAAATCACGATCAAATTGCGATGTTAAACTCAAAAATTGGCCGAATGGTTTATTTTTTTACTAAATAATTGTAATATAATTCAATCATCTGTTACATTAAATGACGATTAAAATATATATCCAATGCTTTATGTATTTTTTTAAACTCAATTTATAAGTATTTTTGATTGAAATACGACTCTGAAATCAACTCTGCGCCCGTTTTTCAATAAAATGCTTGTGGGAAATTGATTACTATAGATCAATTAAGTTATTTTTAGTAAATGTGTTACATTAAACGTCAACACGAAAGCTTGGCTCATTTTTTGCGCATATTCAATAACTTCTAGTTATTACAGACTATGGTAATTTAGGAGCTCAAAATATTAGAAATTCGTGCGAAAACGTGAAATGGCTCTTAAAAATGAAACAGAAAATAAAACCACATTGTTAAAGTTAACAATTAAATTGAAAACCGCCAAACTAAGACATTTTTATACGATAGCAGTGTGACGTATCTGTTTTTAGATCTCGACAACGAGACAAAGTCGTAGTTTGCGTCTGTTTCAGTCGATGTATTGTAGTGTGTTCGAGTTCAGAATAAGGAGTCGGAGAGCTGAGGTGGGTGACAACGACATGCAATGTACAATTGAATTGAATAATACAGTCGAACTGTATTCATGTGTTTTGATTAGTAAAGAAATCTGTTTACTGGGACGTGCTGCTTTAGGGAATAACACATTCAAACTCCATACGTAATATTTGATGTCAATGCATGTCAGACAGGTCGTATACGACGACCGAGTAGCTCTATGTCAGAGAGTGTTATTTAGTTTTTGATTTTCTTTTTCGATAGTTTATCAAATTCAGTTTTTTAGTTAATTTTATTTTTTTAATACATCTAAGCCAAACTAAGCTATAAGCTTGTGCTATGAGATCTAGATAACTTATAAACATACTTATAATATATTTCTAAATACATAGGTACATAATATACATAGAAAACACCCAAACCCCGAAACAAACATTTGTGGATCACACAAATATTTCAAAATATTTCATTCGACCCGGGAATCGAACCCGAGACTCCAGAGTCGAAAGCTGATGTTCTAACCACCGAAGCAGTCATTAAGATTTTGGTTATCAGCTTTGCTAATCCATACCGATAAACAACGTTATTATTTTTTATGAAGTACTTATATTTTTATTGTATTTTCTGAAAAAAAATCATTAAATCTATGGACAGAACAGTATATTTAAAACGGTAGATATTTCAAGGGAAGCATACAGTGGTGCTCATAACCTGTACTTCACTTCCAATAAAACCGTTACAGGGTTCTAATAAGGCGCTCATTAACGTACAAGACCAATGCAGTATGAGTGAGTGAATGTTATAACGATATGTCAGTTAGATATCACATGTTTCTATAGTTGATTTCCTTTTCTGCTGCAGACTTACCTAATGAGAAGCAATTACGATAAAAATAAACTAAAAACATTTTTTTTTATTCTTTATTAACCAACCTAGGTAGGTAGGTACTAACGGAACTAAGATATTTAAATCAAAATAAAACCGCACGATATTTCTTGATTAGGCAATTACATATAAGTATTGCCTAATCAAGGATATGAGTCATTATATCGGATATTCTATAGAATAATAAGTAAACTTATACTTAGATTATAAGGAGTTTATACATAATTACATACTAAAGATATTTAAAAACTACAAAATATATTAAGAAAGAAATTATAAATAGACCACAAAAACTGATGTCATCGGCGGGACTCGAACCCACGGCCTTTCCCTAACAGGGGGAGTGCACCAACGGAGCTACGATGACCACTACCGACGACATCGAATTTTTTGCTTCATATCATATTCATAATTTCTACATCGCGCTATTAAGGTTAGCGTTGGATCCACCTACCGCAGTTCTACCGAACTGATGACATCAGTTTTTGTGATCTATTTATAATTTCTTTCTTAATATTTTAAGAATAGTTTAAGCAAACTTATTGCTTTGAAATACAAACATATACAAAATATAGTTTAAAAACTACCGGTTTTTATGTATTCAATTGCATTCTTCGATACCCATCCAATATCTAATAGGTATTCTACTCACACTGTTCATTCTAAAGTGTGAAGATAAGTGAAATAAGGTTCTAGATTTATAGTCTGAAGATATTAAATGTTCACACAACGCCCGTATCGTACTCTTTTTGCCTTCGGGTTTATTATGTAGCGGAAAATTTAATCGCGTTCTTTTCACGGTATCCGTGAGATGAATAAACAATCTAAACTGCTGTTACATTATATCTCTAGCCTTTTCACTCTCACGGCAGGAATAGTGAGTTCTACTCCTATAAGTGTGTTTTGTATTGTAAAAACAATTTAGGTCCGTTTTTCTATCGTGTAAGTTGTTGTATGGGGAACGGATTGATGTAAGTGCTTATTTTGAAATTCAAAAGGATCTGTAATGATATTTTCACGTGATCTCAATTTGAGATCGTTATGTTTTCGCATTATACTAAATAAATAAGTGAGCTGATAATGGAACCATAATATGAGATTTTCTAAATTAAGGTAACATAATTGCCACCTGTTAATGTTTTCGGTTCATCCCGCATGTAAATGATGTACCTAAAGTGGCTTGGTTTAGAGAATATAGGCTACATACATGGGGCACACTAAAAGTTTTGCACTTCTAGCTAATCGGAACTATTTGAATTTCGAATGTTATATTTTTTTTAAACGTTGCAGCCTTCTTAGTAATGAAACAAACAATTGGCGGGAAATCATTTGTCAATTGTTTTTATCGCACATCAAAGTTCTACGTATGCAACGAAAATGGAATTAAGTCGAAAAGATTTTAGAGCGATGATTTTTTATGATTTTAAAAGTTCTCTCTCTTCGCAAGACTGTGCCGCTCGTCTTCAAAATGCTTTTGGGAGAGAAGCACCTTGTTTGAGCATCGTGAGGCGATGGTCTACTGAATTTGAGAGAGGTCGAGTTTCTTTACATGACGAATTTCGTGAAGGGCGGCCTTCAACTGCCGTCAACGAAAATAATGTGGCTACTGTTAAGCGGTTAATTGAAGAAAACCCGCAGATTACCTATGAGACAATTCGAGGACTATTGGGGATTGGTATGAGTCAAATCCAGAAAATTTTACACGAAGAATTGAAAGTTCGGAAAATTTGTTGTCGTTGGATCCCTTATGCACTAACAGCGGAGCAGAAGCGGGCTTGCGTGGAATGGTGCTCACAGATGGTACTGAAGTACGACCACGGACATTCTAATGCTGTTTATGACATTGTCACAGGAGAAGAAACGCGGATTTATTGTTTTGAACCCGAAAAAAAACAGCAATCTTGTGAACGGGTATTTGAAAATGAGAATAAGCCAACAAAAGTGAGGCAGGCGAGAAACGTTGGTAAAAAAATGATCCCGTTTTTTTCTCAGCTACGGGTCCCATCTGTACAATTCCACTTGAAGGTCAAAAGAGTGTTAATGCCGAGTGGTATTCTACCATTTGTTTACCTAGAGTGTTAGAAAAAGTTCGCGAAAGACGACCCAAAAGCCGTGGTCTCCTACATCATGACAACGCTTCTTCATACACGACCAATAAAACAAAGTCATTTTTAACTTCCGAAAAAGTACAACTCGTCACCCATCCTGCGCGTAGCCCCGACCTAGCACCCTGTGATTTCTGTATTTTCCCCAAAATCAAAGATTTGATGAGAGGTTTCACTTTTACCAACTCCGAAGAGGCAGTGATAGCGTTCAATCAGCACGTAGAAAACATGCCTACAGATCTGTGGTCCTCCTGTTTTAAAAAATGGTTCGACCGCATGAAAAAATGTTCAAAACGTAAAGGAGAGTATTTTGAAAGCAATAAACATAATATTTTGGTTTTAACATGGTGTTTTTTTTAAGTTACGCAAAACTTATAGTGTGACCTACAAAATCGAAGGGCGCAATGGCCTTCCGTGGCAATAACCGGGAAATTGTTTATGTGTTTCTGAGCTGTATTAAAATATATAAATAAGAGGGGCTCGTGGTCTAAAGGTAACCGACAATGTTACCACATTACAAAGGTTAAGCAACATCGAGTCAAGCCGTTATTAGGACGGGTGGCCATTTCTTAAGACATTGAGACCCCTCCGTGCCTCCGAGAGCACGTTAAGCCGCGGTTGTCATACAAACATCTATAGCAGTCATGTTAGTTGGAGCCCTAAATAAAAAATCCGGCTGGTCTAACTACAAAACTTCGATATTTTTTATCTATTAAAATTATTCTGCCTCTCTATTGGTTCCGATTACTTCAACAAAAAACGGTGGGACCGATTTTAACGAAACTTTTACTGACAGATAGCTGATGTTATAAGTAGTAACTTATTCATGTTTTATTTTAGGTATAATACTAACCTATGATTGCACTGTTGGCAAGCGAAACATTCAAGATGGTAGACGTTGCTTCGTGCACGCATCACCATTTCGAACGCTGGGATCACTTTGTTGCAGGCTGCGCAGTAGCCCGTGTTGCCGAATAACCTTCAAAATTATTAAAACAATTTTAGTATTTACTATACCACAAAGCTAATCGTGAGTGTATGAAAAGATATGAAATTGTTGATTGCAGTACCACCACGTTTGTTCTACTCTGTAGTAGCACTATAGGTACAATAAGATTCAGGAAGGATGATTCCTTCTCAATCACCTATAAATAAACCGTGGAAAATAATATTTAATCGAGCCTATTTCCCCGAAGACGTAAGCAACGTATTATTCGCCTACTTTTCGCCAGTAGTATCTAATGTCGGTAACTCACTTGGTGTTTATTTGCTTTATTTATCCAAATACGTCAATGTGTGGACGGTATATTTGAATATATTTGCCATATTTGCATCAATATGTCGAATACCGCGTCGGTTTTTGAGCACACATCAAAGGAATCAAATAGGTAAATATTTTCATCCGACCACTTGGTTTCTTCAGACGTGTGCAATTTTTTTTATGGTGGCACTTGCAAAATCAAAATAGAGTGGATCAATGCAAAAGTACTTCAACTTTTGGAGATATATTTTTAACTTTATATTTCTGTGGATATAACAGGTAAGCCGCATTCATTTCAATGTAAGATGCCGCAACTGGTACGTCCATTACTGCTGTGTTCAGTTCATTTGTTAACAAGCAAATATTTGGATATTTGGCATAGGTATTTGAGTTGTTTGCCTGTACAGCACATGTATGGAGGGCTGGTTTGAAGTATGTTTGATATTTGGGCAAACACAACTATTTTCCCACGAACACGAACAAAAATACGCTACGCCAAGTGAGTTACTAAGACATTGTTTACATCAATTTTGTATCTTTTCTAAATCCTAAACAAAGAAAGTTTGTTTGACTTAATGAATGATTAAACCTAATTAACTTTTACCTCAAATAGTCCCGTTTGCATAGGATGAGATTGGCACGGGTGTACAGTGTATGGCCGACTTCCCCGAGCCGACAGTCACAGCACCCACACTTCAAGCAGTCTTCGTGCCACAGCTGGTCGAGAGCCTTCAGTAAATATCTCTCAGTTATCACTTTACTGCATCCAGCACATATCTACGACAAGAATAATTACATTTATTAGACAATATTACGATACTACCTATATGTATACTAGGAATAATAAGTACCTACGTTATCACTACATAATTAAAACAAAGTACTCCGCAGGGTCTGTCTGTCTGTGCGCGATAAAATCAAAACCTACTGCACCGAATTTATTTGCTGCTTCCACTAATGGATAGAAGGTTTTCGAGGAAGGTTGTAGTTCATAGATATGCCGTAGGTTTTTATGAAGTAATCGCAAAGTTCTAAGAAAATAATTAGTCGACGCTGAAGGGTTACAAAATAAATCTCATTTCTCTATTCCAAACTAAAATAAGCTTAGTCGAGAACTCGATTCCTTTATTTGAAATTTCGCATTATTCTTGTACTCTCTGGCTTAAAGTGGAAGGTTTTTTCAATGCAAGCATGGCGCGAGACAAACGTGAATATAAAACTAGTCATATTTCAAAAGCTGAACCGCTTAAAAATGTAGGCTCTTTTTAATTTGCTAGGTAAAATACCTGTGGTTGCGGTGGTTGTGTAGCAGTAGCAGACCCCGGTTGCTGCACAGACGCGGGAAGTGGTGAGGCTCGCGCCTCCTTCGTCACTTCCATGGCGAGCATATGCGACCCCAGGGTGGGACTGCCGCTGCTCGCCTGTTGCGGCGTTCGCCTCTCGCACTGTGAACAAACATTACAACCTTTAGTATTTTTGTAAGAATAATTATTCAAATAGACAGATGGTCGGGCTGCTGAGATAATGGGTGGATGTTGGAATTTAGGTTGGGGTTACAGAGTGGTAACCGTAATAAGCTGGCCTCCTGTTACGTGGTCAGATGTGGTTTGCACACTGCCTACGCTCCAAGGGGATATAAGTGTGATTATAATATGTATGTATGTAGATAACAACATCAATGGGGAGCTGCTAAATCATCTTCGTTTCGCCGATGACATCGTAATTCTGAGTGAAAGTCATACTGAACTAACCTACTTGATCCAAACACTGAACTCAGCAAGTATCAAATGTGGTTTAGAAATAAAACTTGAAAAAATATGCATCTTAACAAATGGCGCAAAAATACCTACACAAGTCACTGGATTAGATATAAAGTATGTACAGGAGTATGTTTACTTGGGTCAGAATATATGTTTCCGCGATCAGACACTAACAGAAGTAGACAGAAGAATAAGGCTGGCCTGGAACAAGTATTGGCATGGAACAAGTATTGGTCCCTGAAACAGATATTTAAGGCAAAAGTTCCTATAGCACTTAAGAAAAAGTCATGGAAGCGGCGGTCTATCCGACTTTGCTTTATGGTTGCCAAAATTGGATACTGTCATCGAAGGTGATAGGAAAATTACAAGTATTTCAGAGCGCAACTGAACGGAGCATGCTGAATATTAAACTAAAAGATCGCATAAGAATCTCGGAGTTAAGAGACAGGACTCAATTAGTCGACGTAGCCACACTAGCTTGCAAACTAAAACGGAGATGGGCGAGTGACGTAGCGCGCACATCAGATGGCAGATGGACGGAACGCGGCCTACACTGGTACCCGCGCGATGAGTCTGCCCGACGCGCGCGAGGCCGTCCTCGCCAGCGCTGGAGAGACGACATCGAGGATGTGGCTGGCGTCACATGGATGCGACACGCGGCAGACCGGACTTTGTGGAAATAGATGGAGGAGGCCTACGCCCAGAAATGGGTTTCCAAATGACAGGATTGAAGGCAACTATGATTAAATAAATAAATAAATATTACACAAATAATACAAGTAAAATATCAAGAAGATTATCGTTATGAAATAACATAATTGTAATTAATTAGTGTAAGTACGTATAGATTGTATTTTAATATTAAGTTATTTGGAAATAAAAAAAAATAAAAGGCTCATTATTATTATTATGTAGATACAGTTGCGTATGCCCGCAAGCTCACAGAGCGGTAGAGTTCGTAACTCTACTCTAGTAGTGATTCTTAAAACTCTTTAAGAACAACTATTCTTTTAAACTAACAAGCTATCGCTAAAGATCGGCCTTTGATCAACAGGTTCAACAATTTGCCGGTAAAGTCATAAATAAGGTTTTTTAGTCAACATAAATCTTCCTAATCGTAAAGAAATCTACAAGTGTTTTTACTTTTAAAACTTTCGCGTTTTGTACATGTAAATAGTCGTATTTTATACACCTACTCACATTGTTTATTTTTATTTTCCTAAAAAAATCTGAATTGATATTTGGTAGAAAATAATAAATACTACCTAAACTAAAACGAATGCCAGAAATAAATTTTCCTGTGTGAGTAATAGTCGTAAGCTCCTTAGCAACAAATCAAGTTCGGTCCAATCGAAGTCCATTGATATTGAATCATAAGTCACGATATATAATCAACTCAGAACTGAACAACTCATTCAGTCCATTTTATGTTACAGCATAAACTCCAGAGCCATGAAATTTATCGCCCGTAATATTTCTTGAAAAAATTAGCACAACTAGTCAAGCGATTAATGAGAACGTGAAACGCGACTCGCTTATACCGAAGTATAGCAAATTATGTACCTTAAAATATTGTATAAATACAAAATAAACAAAAAGCTGTAATTGAGATTGTGTCGCCAAAAAAATTGAGCGATAAGTTGAGCACGAACCGCGGCTACGTCATGGTTAATTAAGATTTTAAATACGATTCAATTAAATTTGGCAACTGGTGCAGCCTCGCACTATTTTGTTGTGATGACAGTCGCGTCCATTTACAGCTCTACGACCTTTAGACGTTTTTTACAAACATACAAACTTTTGTAAAGTCTCGCGTTTTATACAAATTATCTCTCTTGCATGTTTACTAGTGTACTTTTATGTCACCAGATGGCGCTTTATGCACTGAATAAGTTGAAAATCGCGTCACAGTAGTATCTGCTTTTTATTTAAAGATCCTACAGTACCTACACTCAAAACAGACCTAAGTAGTACCCAGGTTGTACAACGGGGACTAAAGAGGTATGTTTATATCTCAATAAATAAAAGACCCGTTTCTAGAATTTATAATGTACACAAACTTATTTACTAGTGAAATCAATTCGGATATTGTGTACCAACGTGCCTGAAACAATACAAGCCATTGTAATGTGCATGACGAATGAACGGGGCTCTCATTTTTGTGTGTTTTCGAGAGTGCGTCCGATCGCCAACCATAAATAATAGTATTGGGCTATAGCCCGGAAGCATGCACACAGTGACCAATCGTGTCAGTGACTGTTTATTTTAATCTATTGAGGAAATTAATCAACTATGTTGTTAGTCAGTTGAACTTAGTTGTTGAATACTCGTATAGGTACAATACTTAATCAAGCATGTCCAATAGTTTATTTAATAGCATGTAATAAAAATAACAATGGTTTATTTCTGTATCGGTATTGCATTCAACATGAAATACAGTAAGCTTTTGTTATGCCTAACCACTTCAGTGCTCGAGTTTCACGTACATGGGCCCCACTAATTAGCGATACTGAATAGAATATCCGTATATCCGTGAACAAGCACTTCAAGTTGTTTATCAATAAGTGCACTCGTACCTACTTACATTATAAGCACTTAATAGTTAATATTAATTTAAGTGTGTTTGTTTGCCACTTTGCGCTACTAATACTCGTATTAAAAGCACTTATTTATGTAGGGATTGCCTATTATCATTATTATATTATTTCCTTATTCAGCTTCTCACACCTACTTGAAATTCAAACCCTAAACTACCGACCTAAGCGCTTGCTTCTGAGTTGTGATAATCCCTAACACCTTTTTCATAAATTACAGCAAACTTATATTAAATTACAAATTCTTGGCACCCAGATAACCAATCCCGTAAAACTCCCAAAGAGGTCCCACACAGGTGTCCAAAGTCCGCCGGGCGCCACTGGAAATCTCCTTTGTACTCACCAGAGGCGCTTGGCAATGGACGTGTGAGGGGCCGCAGTCTTGGACCGCGGAAATTAAAAAATTAACCCGCAAACCTAAATCTCCGTAAATATTTATTATAATTTACTCCTCGCTCTGTCCTATTATATTTTCACCTAAATAGCTAATTAAATACGTAACATCTATTGTAATTTCTTGTAATTTAGTTATTTATTTATATTTTATATTAAGCTACAGTCGGTATGTAATCTAATAATAAAACCAACTAGGTAAGTCTCGAGTGCGCAACACACGTGGGACCTCACTGTAGTACTCCTAGCGGTGCATTCTGTCAGGGATGGGAGTCCCTCGCGAAGCCATACTGCTAATATACCACATTCACCGTTTGGCGAAATGCATCGTTAAAAAATAACTAAGTCTCAAGCGCAACTGAGACACCTTCATCCATTATCACAATAAGTACCGCTAACGAGTCAGGTTTTTCTTTTATACTCTCGATAACTTTGATAGTTTTAGTTCCGCCCAAAAATAAGTCAATCATCACTGACAACAATGACAATCATAAAATTCATTGATCACGGTTCAGTACCATAGACTGAACTTACAATACAATGTTAATGCACGACCAAAGTATTGACGCGATTTTTTTTTAAAGTGGACTGTCTGTGAACCGAACCATCCGTCGTGAATAATTACCGACCGATGACAGCAACACGCTACGCCACTCGGGAAACAACCCGTGGCGAATGCAACCAGCCAAGATTAGACGCAGCTAAAGCAAAAAAGCTCACGCCTTCCATTAACTGTGGCTTTCGAAATGTCAATAAGCACGAATTAGGATTTAACGAATGACAGCCTCAAAAAGGGCCGATACAAACTATGCAAAACCAAATTCGTCTTTGTCCATAGCTGATACTGGTCAAGGTAGCTATTATGAATTTTCCATCACAAAATATAGTATTCTTTACATTTATAAGTTATGCTGTTGTCTCATGTCTAAATAAACCATCCAAAATTGTTTTAGTTTTATGTATTTAATTTAAATTTTCTTTTATATAAACAAAAACGCTAGAAATTTTTTAAACCATTGAATTTTATTCTACTTTTTTCAATCAATATCATACGAATATTCTGTTATTATTGCAATTAGTTACAACTTAGAATCCTCAAACTGGGTTTTGTTAAGACTTGTAGCGAAATTAGCGATAAAACTAGGACACAAATATTTCACAATATATCTGTAAATAAAGTAAATGGTTGAACGTATAGCGAGTGCAGTGAAGAGCTGACTGGGACGCAACTAGACAGAAATTGAAGGATGACTGTCACAAGGGAGTAAGCATCCGGCGTTGTTCCACCGTTAATGATTAACTCAGCCGCGGTCCGAGACCAATTATGCTCTGCCATCACACTCCAAATTAGAAACTATTTCGGCCATTAGTGGCCAACTTCATAATCAATTAAAATTTCACGGAGCTGTTTTGGGAGCTGTATGTTTGGATAATCGGAGTTTGTGGTCCCACGGCGAGCTATTACGAGGCTGTACGGGTCATAAAGGTTTTTGTTAGATTGCCTGCAAATTTTAATTCACATTTTGAATTCATTTTGGTAAAGTAACAGTACTAAGCTAAATAATGTTATTCATTCATGTAGACGAGTTTATACAGTATTCATACCATGTTATGGTTTTTAATTTGCAGTTTTAATGTTATATGTTAGTTTACGACCAACACGTAATTGTGATGTATAATTTTACGTGAAAAAATATAGAAAATACCTAAATCTTAACTTTATATCAAAAAGTGAAGACTTTACTTTAAAAAATACCCAAACTCTGTATACCAAACATTGGATTTATGGAACTACGTATCTCACAAATATTTATTCGGACCCGGGTATAGAACCCGAAACTCCGAAGACGCAGATAACATTATGACGTCTCTACTTAGATCAAAAATACCTAGATTACCGATCAGTGCTTTAAAAACGGCACCACTTCACCTCGGTCATTGCACACCTGGGCGCTTCAACCGCTTCCGTACTAAGTTCCTATTCCGCTTGCTGACTCTCGAGGAATGCGACAACGACGCTGTACATAGATGCTTATGTATTAATTATTACGAATTATTTCTATGTCAACCATCAATGTACAATCTTGTTTATTTTATAGATGGTATTTGTTATAATTATCTTTATAGTATTCGAGTGCCAAGATTCCGCGTTGTATTTGTACTGAATCCAATATCTATAGTATTTATGATCTAAGCGTCTACAATTTTATTTTGGATACTTTTAAGTATGAAATTAATGTAATTGGAAACCAAATTTCCGAAACGAAAACAGTCCTCATTGAATATGATTTAAGACAGACAACAACTAATAGGATTAAGTGCACTCCGCTAATCATAATTCATCAGCAAGATTAAAGAATAAGCGGCACGAAGAGGGGGATACTGGGCTACAGTAGGCGCCGACACTCCCCGCATTCTGCCCACACCGTTCAGATGAGATGAAGAGACAATATGATTGCCACACCTGCGGAAACGACGCAAAGTAACGAGACGAGAAGCTAAATAATTCAACCAACTAACACCGCTACGAATATTGCTCTACTTGTTTGAAACATTGACTGCTTCGGTGGCGTGGTCGGTAGTGCATCCGCTTTCGACGCCAGGGTCTTGGGTTCGATTCCTGGTCGGGACAAACTTTCTGTGAAGAACTTCTCTTTGTGTTTATGTATTGACAAAAAAAATGTATATAAGTATTTATATCAGTTTATCTAGTAATTATATCACAAGCTCTGCTTAGTTTGAGACTAGATGGCGTTGTGTGAATTGTCCCAACATATTTATATTTATATTATATTTATATTTATACATAATATATTCCACACCGTAAAAACTTGAAAGTTAATTTGTTAAAAAAACAATATTGTAAATAATGTAGTAGGTACCACTTTTTTAAAAATCTCACTATGTCATTAGTGCTAATAAGACTTAATTATTTTTTTAGTATCATTATAAATGAAGTAAACAGGAACTAAACCACACTTAATTATAATTTTTTTATTTAATATTTTAATTTAAAATTTCACTACATTAACAACTAATAAAGAATTTCCTTAATTAAATATATAAAAAAACAAAGTCAAAAAAAATATCGCATAATTTTTTCGTTTACACACATTTTATTTGATTATTTATAATCATAATACTATGAACTTCGTACCGCCTTAAATTTTACTTTTAAACCTTCCACAAATATATCAAGACTTATAATAAAACTCAAGAACGGCTGCACTGATTTGGCTAGAATCGGGGCAGCCGTTGTTGAGTCTTAGCGAGACAAACGTACGACGATTCATTTATATTTATATAGATAGATAGATTTTGTTGGTAGGACGTAGTGTATTATAAAGAAAATAAGACAAAGAAAGTTACATGTAAACTTGTATATGCTTTCGTTAGTAAAACAGCTAATAATAAAGTAGAGCACGTTATCCAGCGCCACGTGACACTGGTACTTATTTAGCAGATTGCTTTCCTTTAAGTTGTTCTTTAATCTAGGTATGGCCGCTCGTCAGCCGCGAATGCCGAGTCGCTTTGCTTCACACCCTCTCTAATGTCACATCCTGTGATGCTCCACAAAGGTATTCGCACGCACTTTCATATTAAACTTTTACAGGTGCAGTGTGATGCAGCTGTTAGGGAGACTTCTTGTATTTTTGTTTCAGTATTATTTATATCCACTATGAACAATTGGACCAGAGTTTTTTGATCTGATGTATTCAAATTGCTAGCAATCCTAAGATAAGAACCGAGAGCAGATATGTTTGAAACAATAATGGGAATAGAAAATAAACCATAATAATAAACCAACCACAATAATACAAATCAGAAGCTAATGGTAGAGTAACTCCTTATCTAAGTGACAATAAAAGGCTTTGAAACGAGGTGAACAGTAGGAGATGGGCAATTAGAACATGAATGTGAGACACATTATCAGCCGCGCGCCACAGAACGGTAACCACCAACTCGAAGCGGAATTTCGTTAATACCAACCCATATTGGATTAGCTGTGGCACCCGACTGCCGCAATAATATAACGAAATTCAAACATTAATAGGCTCAAACACAATCACGGATGGCCGCATAATCGAGTTAGCTGCTATTCGGTTAAACCCCTATCGCGTAATCTGCTCCATTGTCTGACAGTCGTTGTGCTGATCATGAGGGCCGATTATTGTGGCAATTTCATGTTTATTGTTTTCAGGTGTCTCCTGTCACCCCGGCGTCCTGAAGGAGCAATACAATGCCACTAGGCTTATCTCAGTTGAGACGATCTTCTAAAATGTAACAGTAGATGTCCTTAACAATTTCGTAACAGTGCTATTATATAATTGTTACCATCACTGTCAGAAACATACTGACGAACTGAAACAGAGACATTTCAAGACAGATAAACAATCAATCTATATAATATAGCAATAGAATAAGGCAAAACTGAATAATAAACAAAGTCCCGTGGCAGCCGAAGTAAGTAATACTCAGGTGGAATATACGTCAGACAAGTTAAAAGTTTGATCTCAAATGCAGCTGAAGGAACAAATAAGTAGATAGAAGTTATGTCAAAACTGCCAAAAACAAAACTATAAAGTTTGCTTTATAACGGGTAGATATCGCTTTATCTATTTGAGCTGTCGAACTCAATTTGGATCGGTAAGTATTGTCTAACTTGCTTTCTCGCACTCTTTTGTTACTAAATATCATATAATACTCGTATATTATTTCCTATGAGTTTCGATGGTTGGCGCTTGGTGGAACTTATAAGTTCAGGTCAATATAAACTTACTTGCACTATCTTGAGAGTGATGTCACTTGATATCTTCAATTATGTCATTAGATGACACCATTCGGCCATTTTGGACATAACCCATTATATGTGTGCCCGTTGATGGCAATAGGCTTGCCCCCTATTACGTGGGACTAAAAATACTGGCAGTGTGAGTGTGTAATGCATCTCTGCCTAACCCCTCCTCCCCTCCCCCTTCGGGGATATAGGCGTGAAATGTGTTTGTGTAGATTACACCAGTGACAATTTAAAATAATAAAACTGTGGAAATAATGAGTTTAGACCATAATGTAAGAGTGAGTTATTATGTTGTAGTTTAAAGCACACGCTGATCTTAATTTCTAGAAATTATATATGAATAATAATAATATAAGTATAACTGGAAAAGTCCTGGGCCGGATGGATTGCACAACTTTTGGATAAAGTGGGTTCAGAGCTCGCATGAACGCTTGGCAACACAGTATCAAGAAGCCCTTGAGTCTGGTTCCTTACCCGCTTTCATGACCACTGGCATCACCTTCCTGCTCCACAAATCAGGTAGTACCACGGAACCTAAAAACTATAGACCCATCACTTGCTTACCTATCATCTACAAGCTCCTTACATCTATTCTGAGAAGTAAAATAAACTCGCACATAGTATCTAATAATATCTTAGATAACGCTCAGAATGGATGTAGGGCTGGGTCTCGTGGTACTAAGGAGCTACTCCTCATTGATATGGCCATTAGCCAACAAGTCAAGCGGAGTAGGGGCGCCCTCTCTACTGCCTGGATTGACTACAAGAAGGCCTATGATTCGGTGCCTCATTCATGGCTGAGGAGGATTTTAGAGTTGTATAAAATTAATCCGACTCTTAAATCCTTCTTAGTCTCGTGTATGGGGCAATGGACCACAGTCCTTCGTCAACCAGGTAGTGGTGGGCACGCCTCTGACCCGCAAGGCTTGATAAGGATCGAGCGTGGTATATTCCAGGGCGACAGTTTGAGTTTTGTTTAGCACTGAATCCACTTAGCACATTGCTGAAGGATTCAGGGTTAGGCTATCGGTTTCGTAGAGGGGGTGAGGTTATATCTCACCTGATGTACATGGATGACCTCAAACTGTTCACATTGAAGCACCAAGATTTAGTGACATTATTAAAAACTACGGAAGTTTTTAGTAATGCCATTAAGATGGAGTTCGGTGTTGATAAGTGTGCGGTTATGCATGTACAACGGGGGAAGGTTGTAAATTCACCGAATTTACAACTTTCTGAGATAATAACTCTCAGATCTCTCTCCGAGACCGAAACATACAAATACCTAGGTATGTCAGAGTCATTGGGTATAGCGGTAGAGGATATTAAGAAATCGGTGAAAGAACGTTTTTTTGGCCGCCTGACAAAAGTTCTTAACAGTTCTTTGTCCGGTGGTAACAAAATGCGGGCTTTCAACGGTTGGGTGATACCTTTTTGTTATACTCCTTTGGCATACTTAGGTGGACTCAAACGGAACTAGACGCCCTGGATAGGCGAGTCCGTCAACAACTGACATTGCATCGAATGTTACACCCACGATCTTCTGTCATGAGACTGTACATTCCGCGGAAGTGGGGGGGTCGAGACTTTTTGAATGCCAAGAACCTCCACAACCGTGAAGTGTGCAGTCTGAGAGATTACTTTCTACAGAACGGGTGTGATATTCATTGCGATGTTGTGATGGTTGACAAGGGCCTAACACCTCTTTCCTTGGCTAACAAGAACTGGCGTAAACCAAAGGTGCTAGGTACTGAAGACCGTAAGGACGTATGGAAGAGTAAGGAGCTACACGGGCGGTTCTACCGGGTCTTAACAGGACCCGACGTAGACCTGCTCGCTTCGGTGAACTGGCTACGTTTTGGGGACCTCTTTGGGGAAACTGAAGGTTTTGCCTGTGCAATTGCAGATGAGGTTATCAAGACGAACAACTATCGGAAATACATCATGAAGGACGGTACGGTCGACATTTGTCGAGCATGCCACCGTCCTGGTGAATCACTTCGCCATATTATTTCCGGTTGTTCGTATCTTGCTAACACCGAGTACTTGCATAGGCACAATCAAGTAGCCAGGATCATCCACCAGCAACTTGCTCTTCAATATGGCCTTATTGAGTTTGAAGTACCGTACTATAAGTACACACCAGTGCCAGTTCTTGAGAATGGTCGTGCATTGCTCTACTGGGACCGATCAATCATCACGGACAGGACTATTGTTGCCAATAGGCCCGATATCGTGTTGGTTGATCGGACCCAGCGTCGGGCAGTGCTCGTCGATATCGCCGTCCCGCATGACGAGAATCTCGTGAAGGCAGAGAAGGACAAACTTAGTAAGTACCTCGATCTGTCCTTCGAGATAACCGCCACGTGGGACGTAGACTCGACGATCATTGTCCCGGTGGTCGTTTCGGCAAACGGATTAATAGCGAAGAGTCTCATCAACATCTCAAGAGACTCTCGTTAGATTGTTGGATCAAGAGTCAGATTCAGAAGGTTGTTATCCTCGACACGTGCCGTATTGTTAGGAGGTTTCTTAGTCTGTAGCCTCCACCGCCGGTAGTTTGGGTCCTACTCCGCTACTGGTGGGTCACTATTTTTTATATTTTTAAATGTATTTGTGTTTTTTATAAATGTATTTAAAAATGTATAAAATAAGAATAGAAATGAATAAACGATATAATAATATTATTATTCATAATAATAAAAAAATATTTGCATTAAACAGTATGTTACAATTTTTTAGTGATTGAAGCAATACAGATGTGTTGGTTTTCTATCTAATATTACAATCTAATATTACTTAATATTTATTTATGGTACTCGTACATTACATACTCGTATTATGTTTATGCGTCAAGACACGTCGCGCATGTGTGTGTGTGTGTGTGTGTGTGTGTGTGTGTGTGTGTGTGTGTGTGTGTGTATGTGTGTGTGTGTGTGTGTGTGTGTGTGTGTGTGTGTGTGCGTGAGTGAGTGTATGTGTGTGTGTGTGTGTGTGTGTGTGCTAGTGTTGTGTGTGATTGTGCTCTTAACGAATATGTTGTAAAAGCATCTCAGTATCCTGATACGTAAGTGTTTTTACATAATTAGTTAGCATTATTCTACAATCATAATAGTTTTTAGAACATATGTAAATTTCTTTATTGATTTTATTATAAAGCTGTGCAGATCGTTTGCTGTGTTGCTTACAGGCAAACATCGTTTTAGTTGGAGGAATGTTAACTATAATGTCTTTCCTTCTTTTAGGTTTAATTTATATGAAGATATGATTCAAAGATATAAATATAATTTTCATGTTAATTTTCTTTCTTGTGTAATTATTTATTAATAAAGGCTATTAGATTTAATGAATGCAGATAAAAAAATTGTCTGTTTGTAATTGAAAAAAAGCAAAGATTGAATGATGTCGGTATTGGTCATCGTAGCTCAATGATCAGAGGATTCCCCTTGTTGGGAAAGGCTTCGAGTTCGACTTTTCAGTATTAGTGATTTATAATTTCTATCTAAATATTTAATGTAGTATTGGTGGTTCCTTCCCGTAGATATCACCCAAATGTAAGTCTTGGCTTAGATTATTAGCCATTTCGAAAGCATTTTATGAATACTTACCGTACAAGGCCTATTAAAGTAAGTTGTGTAATAATGTTACCAATGGCAGATTCTGCTGATTTTTTATTAGATTATAAAACAAACGTTTCGTATTAATTATGAGTCGTGATGCAGTCACATCCCTATTGATCGTAAAGATTTTTTGATAGCGTTGTAAAATGTTCCAAATCGTTGTCGTGATAATTTATGAAGCATGTTTATGGATGAGTTTATGACAATATCTATTTATCGTGTCTTTGTATTTCATACATTATATTTGGTAAAAACTTAGGTAACAGTTATGTATTTATCAAATTATAGTTTTTCAGCGTCAGTTATTATTACTCGTAAGTTAAATTAAAAAAGAAAATGTAGAGAAGTGAATTAAACCAACTTGGTGCCTATTACGTGAAGTGAGTTATAAAATAAAGCCGCGGCGAGTAACTTCATACATTACAAGCCGATAACCAGACGAGACTTCTGAGACACAAACCAGTCCCTTTTAGTGAAATTGAAAACTTTTTCTGTTACTCATACCGCGGCCACGACACGGCTCCTTTTAAATCAATTGCCTTTTATAATTAACTTACTCCGTTATTGGAGTGCATTCGCTCGTTGACTCAATTAAAATTCAATCGAAATGTAAATCTGTCTATTAAAGAACGAGTTTTTCTGGCAGATATAATTGAATAAAATTGTTTTTTAGATAAGTGTCGCTTGTATACGGGCTTTAAGTGGAAACATTGCTTATTTATTTATTCTTTATCACCTCGATTAAATTATCAACACATTCTCGTTTACTTTATGACATCGTTCAAGATTATGTCAGTTTCTTATCCTTCTAGGATATCTCTTCTCACAGAGATGGTGTAAAAAACCATCATTATATATAGTATCCGTTAATGGATATTAATTGTTACAACACAATATAGTAAATGCATTCAACATACACTGTCAATGTCGTCATTATGCAGCCCCTTAATGCAATGAAAATCCCCACAGTCGACCAGAGCCAGTGCCACTTTTACCTAATTCTTATTAAACATTTATTAGATTAGACAAAAGCTATCGGAGGTACCGTTCAAGATGTTTTATTTATGATCTTTTATTCGATTGCTAGTTTCTCTCTGTTATGTTTCGAGAGACTTGAGAGTCTGTGATGTAATTGGGTGTGTTTGAAAATAGGATGTTGCTGGAATTCGCGTTGGAGTTTGTTTTTCTCATCAAGTAACTTATTTTAGGAACAAAGTTTCTCAGCGTGTCTAGATTGAAATAAACATAAAGGGAGGACAGTTTAAAAAGGCTGTTTAAAACCGAGATTTACCATTGTGTGGACAGTTGTTTTTAACCAAATTACTCGTACGAAGCTCTATTAATTAAATACTGTCGGTTTTAAGCCGTGTAACCAGCAAAAAACTCTGTTTTAAACTGTGTATTCTTCGTTTAGTTGATTCAGTCATCGTATAGAGTCTATACAATTCGGCTTCATATCTATATATCTACCATATCATCTTATAAACATTGTTTAAGCCGAGCCGTAATAGTTCTATAAGTTACAAGGCAATAATTAATAGTCTTATCTAAGGCAATAAATATTGTCTTAGATAAGACTATTCTAGGCTTGACTAAAGTCCTAGAAAACGAGCCTGGAATAAATTCAACATGATGTTTTTTTTTCTGGTTATCAGCAAGTAGGAGAGCAAGCTTTTAGGCATGGTTAATAACAAACAATAGTTCCTACTCCCTATGCGTTAAGTAATATTGCTTTCTAAATATCTTATAATTTTGTTTTCTTATAACTTGAATGTTAACAAGCGCTTCAAAATTAAAAATAGTTAAAACTGATCTCATTTTCTCAACCTAGATAATATTTAATCAGAGTTATGCGACCCATTAATTAAATTACGTTAGCTTAGGGCTCGGCTTTAAGAAAATTGCTTTTATTTGTGGGGAGATATTCAATTAAATATTCATTCATTGGTTGGCCATCTAGTGGTGGCCATTACCTCTAATTATAATTTAGAGTAGCTATTTAATAATTACTTAATGTATTACGTTCTGCGTGTGCGCCGTCCATTTTGCAGAAATTTCGTTTACCGAGGCAATAAAATGCGTGGAATGTTACTTTTCTGATATTTTATTTAAATATGAATGTTAGTTTTACAACAAAGACGGCAAAGAGTATACTCACCCTATATCTAGACTTTCACTACTATTAGACTTTACTTCTATATTTGTAACCCGAAACTACATTTGCAGGGGTGTACCTGATACCAGATGGACGAGGTTCTTGTAGAAAAAAAATTACTGAGGGATTTAAGTAATCAGTCAATAGGAAGTTAACTTTCCTGTTCCAGGTTTATAGGTACTGAAACCTATTCAAGGTTACTAAAATCAAGTCCGTGATTTTTAGTAAACAAACTTCACAATATAGTGCAGTTGTGAAGATATGGGCTGGACCTTTCAGCTGTCTACCATATCGAGGTAAGGGCATATATATACTGCGTTTTCTGAGTTTATTCTATAACAAAATCTTTCTAATGTTACTTATTCTATGCTAAGGGGCCGTCTCATCAACGTCTCCAAGACTCAACTCATACTCAACTGCATGCGGTGCATCTGCTAAGAGATGGACCAGGCACAAACAGGAATTGAATCGCTCCCTATTACGTGGGACCAACAGTGACAGGCGAATTCTGGGAGTAATTGAATGAAGGCCTCTGTAACCCTTTGGGGATAAAGACGTGATTTGTTGTGTGTATTCTTGCGCTGGTCGCTAATAAACATTTATCTTTTATTAACAGAATACTGGCACAATACAAAACAATCCAAGAATTATTACAAACATTAGAAATAGTCCGAGACGCCCAGGACTCTTATTGGCTGTACCATAGCGGCTGGCACGTAAGATTTTGTTGCCTTTCAAGAACATTTCATCGCAAGGCAACGGGTATAAAATTTTTCAAAATTACAATATAGCTGCTACTCTTTATTAAATTCATTTGGCCATTTTGGCCCATTATAAATGTGCCCGGTGATGGCAATAGGCTTGCCCCCTATTACGTGGGACAAAAAATACAGGCAAAATTTTTCAAAATTACAATATAGCTGCTACTTTTATTAAATTCATTTGGCCATTTTGGCCCATTATAAATGTGCCCGGTGACGGCAATAGGCTTGCCCCCTATTACGTGGGACAAAAAATACTGGCAAATGTGGGTGTGTAGTGCACCTATGCCTAACCCTTCGGGGATATAGGCGTGATATGTGTGTGTGTGTGTATATGTGTACAAAACAATGCCTAAAGTATTAGTAATGAATAGTATATTTTCCCCAGTGAGGCCAACATAGGAGTTATAATTAAAGGTAAATTCGTTAGTCAAATAACCAACAACACAGCGCTAATATGCGTAATTAAATCGGTCAATTAGGGTTATTAAAAAACTCAATCTAAATTAAATTAACCAGACACACTTTACAAACTAATTTAGTTGGATTAATTAAATTGTTATGATGACTGTATTCTAGAAACGTTGTTGTATATAATTTAGATGTATGATGCAATTATCTATACTTCTCGTATAATAAAACTGTACATATATTGTGTATTTATACAATTTTAATAGTAGTGGTCGCTCTATGGTCGAACCCCCCATAAAAAACTAACACCCCCTATAAAAAACTAACACTAAAAATATTGTTTCGTGGAGATCGGATAATAAATGGAGCCGCTAGCCCGGAAAAACATTAAAACGTTATTTGACCTTATGTACCTCATTTTACCTCCAATCCAAAAAAGCTCACAACGAAAAAAAATGTACTTATATTAAATCAAGGAACACACTTGTGCCAAGTTTCGTAAATATCGGATAAAAACTGTGGCTGCTAGCTCGGAACACACATACCGATAGAAAGACGAAAGTAAAAATTGTTCAATCTCGAAATGTAGACGCTTCCCGCGGTCAAAAATTCACAAGTAATTTGGTCGATATAAAAAGGTTACTAGGTAAATCACAAAAAAAAAAATTCAATCGTATCTGTATGTTTAGAAAATAATAAATGAACGGATTTTCGTGCTATTTTTACAGATGACGAAATATGTTGTAAAAACTGCAAATATATCCACGCAGTATGTAGCTTCAGAGACTAGCCAGACTGACAAAAATTTATCTCTTCGATTTATTTATTAAATTGCTGTAAACACATACGCGATTTTTTATTGCACCGTAGATAGAAGAATATTTATAACTATCAAACTTTTCATAACAGATTTTTAAAGTAAATTAGCGCAACTAAATTCTGGAAACTTTCAATAAGCTTCAAATTAATTGACAGCAAAAGCTTGTTCTAGGAAGCTGCAAAACTTTACGCCGCTCATTATATCTACTGCACTTAATTAAAAAGTACTGAGATGTTTAAAACAATACTGTATAATATTACTTTCATAACCATGCTAATAAACAGAATTCTGTAACACTCACCGCACACTCAATTGTACTAATTAAATGGAGAACATTCTTCACGTAATTTACTAGTTTAATAAAACATGTTATTTTCTTAATACCTTCGTTGTGATTAAAGGCACGTCTACACTATGAAATGCGAAAGACAGGAGTGCACGTGTTTACAAAACGCAGTTGTTTTTAAAACTGAATGAACAGTAAGTAATCTATCGGAGTGTTTCCTGCCGACTGTGATAACACCCCGTGCCACTTAATGAGACGTCTGTCGCCAATGTGGCCACTTTACCTAATTATTGTGAACATTTTATACAGACATAATGACTGTAGTATTTGGCCAACGATATGTTTAAGCGTTTCTGTTTCCTTAACATGAAATAATTGCTAATGAAAGGAAGTTTTAATAGTTTTGTGGTTTTAAATTGTTAGGTGTTAGGTTTTATAATGAGTATATGTGAAATACATTTTATAACACGCTTTTGTCTCCGAGTGTGTCACCCGTATTTTGCAAGTTGTTTTCCGTGCCCCGCGTAATAGGGAGCTATTAAATATTGCCGTTGCCATATACAATGGGAAATCGATAACCACCCTGTAATATGAACCTTAATTCTAACATACAGTACCAATGTTACACGCCTACAATATATCTAGTCCAGACAATATAGTTTTCGCCTTTTTTAATTATCAAAACACTTCATCATCCACCGAGCTTTTTCCCAACTCAATTGGGGTCGGCTTTCCAGTCTAACTGCGATTCGGCTGAACTTCAATATTTTTCGTGGAGAGACTGCCATCTGTCCTCCAGAACCCATGGTCGATATCGCAGTTCTATAGTTTGACCGGTCGGATTTTTTGATTTACGGCTCCAACAACCCCTAACGACTGCCATAGATTTAACGATTGCCATGGATAGATGTTTGTATGACAACCGGGACCGACGGCTTAACGTGCTCTCCAAGGCACGGAGGGGTCTCAATGTCTTAAAAAATGGTCACCCATCCTAAGACCGGCCTAACTAGATGTTGCAATGTGTTAACATTGTCGGTTACCACTAGACCACGAGCCCCTCCCAATTATCAAAAGACTTATCCGAGATAAAAAGCATCCCCTAATTAAAATTTTTAATACAAGACTTTTTCCTAAGACCTAATTTTCATCCAAGACTGTTCAACAGTTTGATAATGGTTATTTAAATATTTTATATGGGCCGGTAGTTAATAACTTTGTTACAAGCACTTACTTGTGACGAAGTTATTAACTACCGGTAGATAAACAACTTTTTATTTTTTTTTTTCAATAATATCTAATACTAAGTAAGTATTAGATATTGTTGAAGAAAAAATATTATTATTAAATAACTCAAAAGTTATTTATATCCCGTGATAAGAACCGAATAACGAAGATACACTGAAGTTGAAGAACCATAGTTTATTTTTGAGATTGCCTACGTGCAGTGGTAGAAAAAAGAGTAATATTATTTTTCAATTCCCATACAAAAGTGGTCTGTGCGCGGCGGCAAATTGGTTGTATTGTCAGTTTGGGCAGTGCGTGCTGGGGCGCAGATGAAATGTTTATTTTCAATTTCCTCCATTTTCCCACCGCGTCCGCCGCAGGATTAGGACGCGAAACATCTACACTATCCATGGGTAACCTAGTTTTTATTTTATATTCACAATTTACATCTTTAAGTTATAATTTCTTTGGCTATATACTTAGGTAGTTATATTATTATCTCTATAAAAAAGTAGAAAAAGTTAAACCAGTGAAACCTTTAATGGCCGTATACAATGATACAATTGTTTCCTGTTTTGTGCATTTTTTTTATTTCTTTTTTCTAACAAGGCTGAATCTTTATTTACAATAAGAATTACAATATACATAATTTTATAATAAAAATATTTACATTCCAAAATATCGTTTAAAAATCCTCCGCGTTATTGCCGACTGGTAAGGTTCCCAGAATGCTGCAATGGCTGTGTTGCCACGTTGGATGGCGATACTTATTCTTTGGGCCAGAACATAGCCAGCCTTCTAGACCTGAGAAGCATCGATTAAGCGTTTAGCAATGTCTCTATAAAGGCGGCGAGCACTCGGACCCCATGACCCCCGTGTCTCAACCCCAAACGGCTCAAATATGTAATCACCTGCTAGGTTAGCATATTTACGCCGGTTGAGGCCTTCAGCCTATGCAGCAGCAGCGCTGGCACATCCGGATGTGCTTGGAAGGTGTGAAGGTGTCAAGGCAACACATGTAGCGTCCCACACCAAAGGCCTACCCATATACCACGGTAGCAACGACATACCGTCCGGTCTCTTTCCATCGCTTCGTGCTAAACCATTTGGTTCACGTACGGCCGGAAGACCTGCGGTGGAAAGAGCCCTACGAATTATGTCGTTTAGAATAGCGTGCCGAGGTATACGACCTGCGCTTCTGCTACAAGAAAGGCCATGGTGTCCCAGATTATCGACGGCTACTCCACAGGTGCAATCATGCGGAGATACTCAAGGTGTACCCAACCGAAGGCAAGTGGCAATGCGGAAGGTTGTGTCGTCCAACATTCTGACTGACTGACTCCCATTCTCCAACAGCTAGTAGGCGTGCACGCTCTAAAATATTGACAGAAGTGTCAATTAGTGTATTAATTCTCAATTTACAGAGCGGCGAATCCCACAGTCGCTGTGAGCCTAGGCGTGAGGGCAGGTCAATGTCGGGACAAGACATCCTCCAAGCATTTATGGCATCGGTCTTGCATCGCACCTCGGAATCAATCAGTGTATTTGACAAATAATATTTGGCTATGGACCGACGACAGAAATGCTGGCAGACTGACATCCGTGACTCTACGAATACCTAGCCCGCCCAAGCGAACTGGAAGAGACGCTTGGACCCAGCCTCGGTCATTAATATTTACATTTAAAATTTTACACACATTTTTTCTAACTAAGTATATTGTATAAATAACTTTTATATCTATAACTTTTTTTATTAAAATCATTCAGTCATTTTGGACATAACCCATTATATGTGTGCCCGGTGACGGCAATAGGCTTGCCCCCTATTACGTGGGACTAAAAATACTGGCAAAGTGTGGGTGGGTAATGCACCTCTGCCTACCCTTTCGGGGATATATTCGTGATGTGTGTGTGTGTATATTTGTGCAATTTATCACAAGTTCTTTCAAATCCGATCGTGTTGCTCGACGAGGTGTGTAAGCTCTTTGAGCGAATTATCGCGGAACGCCTCGTCGAGCATCTCACGAGTGTGGGGCCAGACCTGGCGGATAACCAGTTCGGTTTCCGTCGGGGACGCTCCACCGTGAGCGCGATCATGCGCGTGAAGAGCCTGACGGAGGAAGCAGTCTCGCAGGGCATGGTGGTGGTGGCGGTGTCTCTTGACATCGCCAACGCGTTCAACACCTTGCCATGGAGCTGCGTTAGGGAGGCGCTCGTGTATCACGAAACGCCTCTCTACCTCCGTCGTATTGTCGGGGCCTATCTCTCGGAGAGGGCCATAGCTTTCCCCAGCTGGCTCGGGCCAGCTCGGCGAGCTGTGTCGTGCGGTGTTCCGCAGGGGTCGGTCCTGGGGCCGCTTCTGTGGAACATCGGCTACGACTGGGTGCTGCGGGGTGCGTTGCCTAGGGGTGTCGGCGTAACGTGCTACGCCGACGATACCCTCGTCACGGCGCGGGGTGCAACGTACCAGGAGGCAGCACTCAAGGTCACGACGGGTGTTGCTCGAGTCGTGGGTCGGATACGGCAGCTGGGACTGGAGGTGGCCTTGCACAAGTCCGAGGTTCTGTGTTTTCACAGACCTCGGAACGGTCCACCAGAAGGTTCCAGCATAAATGTGGGAGGCGTTAGCATCGGCATCAAGCCCTCGATGAAGTACCTAGGGATCGTACTTGATAGCCGATGGAACTTCGGACCACATTTCCGAAGTTTGGTCCCCAAGGTGACGCAGTGTGGGTGGGCATCAGTCGCGAAAGCGCGACCGATGCCCAACCTAAAGGGACCCAACGCCTCCTGCAGGAGACTGTACCTGGGGATCGTGCGGAGTATGGCCCTATACGGGGCTCCCGTATGGGCGGATAGGTTGGCGGTCAAGGGGAACGTGACTCTGTTAAACAGACCACTTAGAACCTTGGCCGTCAGAACCGTACGGGAGTACCGCACGATCTCCGGAGAGGCTGCATGTCTCCTAGCCGGGACCCCTCCATGGGACCTGGAAGCGAGAGCCTTGCGTCATTGTTCCAATGGCGCAAGGAGGCGCTGGAGCGGGACCACAGGCCTGCGTCTCGAGAAATCGAGGACCAGCGGTCCCAACTCCGCCAGGATCTCACGGAGTCATGGAGGGTGCGACTTGAGCAACCCAAGGGGGGTGCCATCTTCATCGCGGCGGTGAGACCGATCATGGACGATTGGCTGCAGAGGCAGCATGGTGACCTCACGTACCGTGCGACGCAGATGGTTGCCGGGCATGGATGCTTCGGTAGCTATCTGTTTCGCATGCATCGTGAGGTCACACCCCGGTGTCAACACTGCGAGGTTTCCGACGACGACACCGCACTCCACACGTTGGTGGAGTGCTCAGCGTGGGCGAGTCAGCGCCGGGACCTCGTAGTGGGTCTGGGCGTGGATACCCTCTCGCTGGGGACCATGCTTCAAGCCATGGTATCCAGCGGGAGTGGGTGGAACGCGGCCGTGTCCTTCTGCGAGCAAGTCATGCTCGCGAAGGAGGCGGCCGGGAGGGAGAGGGAGCGTATCCTCCCCGCCGAGTTCCGTAGTCGGCGGCCAGGCCGCCCCAGACTACGCGACTACGCCCAAGACTATCGTCCTCCATGATCGGGGCCTGAGGACGGCGGGATCGCGTCGATGGGGTTGGGTTTTATCCCGCGTCGGTGAGTGAATCTGATTGCTTGCTGTGGGGCAAAGGCCCAGCAGCACGCAACCCTTCTAGCCTGCTTCTGTAAGGACGACGGGTGGCTATCCCGCCGTCCGCAGGCCTCGATCATGGAGGTCGGTGGTCCTGGGCGTAGATGAGTCTGCGGCGCCCTGGCCGCTGACTGCGAAACTCAGCGGGGACGGTACGCTCCCTCTCCCTCTCGGCCGCCTCGAGCATGACTTGCTCGCAGAAGGACACGACCGCGTTCTACCTACTCGCACTGGAGACCATGGCTTGGCATGGTTTCCTGCGAGAGGATATCCACGCCCAGACCCACTACGAGGTCCCGGCGCTGACTCGCCCACCCCGAGCACTCCACCAACGTGTGGAGTGCGGTGTCGACGTCGGAAACCTCGCAGTGTTGACACCAGGGTGTGACCTCACGATGGATGCGAAACAGATAGCTACCGAAGCATCCATGCCCGGTAACGATCTGCGTTGCACGATACGTGAGGTCACCATGCCGCCTCTGCAGCCACTCGTCCATGATCGGTCTCACCACCGCGATGACAGTAGTTCCCCACTTTGGTTGCTCAAGTCTCCATGAGATCCTGGCGGAGTTGGGACCGCTGGTCCTCGATTTCTCGAGTCGCAGGCCTGTGGTCCCTCTCCAGCGCCTCCTTGTGCCATTGAAACAATGATGCAAGGGCTCTCGCTTCCAAGTCCCATGGAGGGGTCCCGGCTATGAGACATGCAGCTTCTCCGGAGATCGTACGGTACCCGCGTATGGTTTTGACGGCCAAGGTCCTCAGTGGCTGATTCAGTAGAGTTAAGTTCCTCTTGACCGTCAATCTTTCCGCCCATACGGGAGCCCCGTATAGGGCCTTACTCCGCACGATCCCCAGGTACAGTCTCCTGCATTAGGCGTTGAGTCCGTTTATGTTGGACATGAGTCGCGAAAGCGCGACTGATGCCCCCGTCATTTTAGGGACCGAACTTCGGAAATGTGGTCCGAAGTTCCATCGGCTATCAAGTACGATCCCTAGGTACTTCATCGAGGGCTTGATGCCGATGCTAACGCCTCCTACAGTTATGCTTGAACCTTCAAGTGGACCGTTCCGAGGTCCGTGAAAACAAAGAACCTCGGACTTGTGCAGGGCCACCTCCAGTCCCAGTCGCCGAATCCGACCCACGACTACGAGTGTTCAGTTGGTGGAAATCAACAACAACAACATCGTATTATTTCGTGACCTGGAAACATAGAATAAGCTCTTGAGTTTGGGATACATAGCTACCTAATATTTATTTCATCCAAAGCGAACGGAAGATCATGCCTATATTATGAAGTTACTCATATTTACTGTAGGTATACTCGTATTTCGCGTGCGAAACCATATTAGCTAGTCACTAATGCATGCATGACAATAGGATACCTAAACTACTACTTATTTCAATTACATATAACGAGGCACCTTTAACATTCATTCGTTTGTTTATAAGAGTCGGTAAAGGTAATTTGCGTGACATTACAAAAGGGCTCCTTTTGTGTCCTTGTGTGTCATTTGTAGAAAAATCCAATAACGCATTATTAACAATAATGAAGTGCAATTTGTAACTGCATACTTCTTCAATAATACGTGGACTTGATTCATTATAAACTTCCTATCATAATTACTGTTTGCGTCTCCCAATTGTTAACAATGAATATATAATTTTCTTCAACCAGGTAATAAGTACTTAGGTTTCATAGTCTACAATTTGCGTACTAGAATTGTTTCCGTTTAACGTCATTATCATGTTAATGATATGCTACTGTTCTTTTTAAACATCATTGCGTGTTATCGTACTTCATCGCGTGTTTACCCTTCAATATAGAGACATAAAAAATTGTATTATTACTAACTAATATTAAAGCATAAATTCGTGTATATTCATGGGACAAATAAATGCAATTTTTTTTTCAAATATTCGTATTTAATTGACTGAGGGAGCGAAGCGACCGAAGTCTCCTTTTCAACTTGCAGACTGGGGAGAATTTCTTTCGTCTGTACCTCTACATCTCTACATGTCTACATCTATGGGTTCTGTCAGATCATGTTTGCGGCCGTATTTATCAAACGATTTTCATGACACTTTACACACACACTCCTTCCTTACAATGAATAACATGTGAATGATATTTTTTGGATTGGATGAAAAATGAAAGAGTAATAAAGAAAATTGAAAAATAAATTTTCTAAACAAAGCTCCCGAAGTCTACGGTCTGTTAAGAATGCAATCCGTAACCATAGCAACCCATATAAATAAAATCAAAAGTCATGCAAATAAATACAATTTAAGAATAAAGCCGCTTCCGACGTCTACGGTTCACAGAACCACTAGTTTATAGGATATTCGATAGTCACCAATGACGGTTTTATAATTACATAAAATATCATTGATAGTTACACAATAAACGATGTCATCAAAGAACATGCAACAATGAGTAAGTGAGAACACAACCAACTATTATTCGATAGGTACACCATGACCGATATCATCGTAGAACATGCAACAATGAGTAAGCGAAAACACAACCAACTATTATTCGATAGTTACAGCATGAACTATGTCATCAAAGAACATGCAACAATGAGTAAGCGAAAACACAACCAACTATTATTCGATAGGTCCACCATGAACGATGTCATCGAAGAACATGCAACAATGAGTAAGCGTAAACACAACCAACTATTATTCGATAGGTACACCATGACCGATATCATCGAAAAACATGCAACAATGAGTAAGCGAAAACACAACAAACTATTATTCGGTAGGTCCACCATGAACGATGTCATCGAAGAACATGCAACAATGAGTAAGCGTAAACACAACCAACTATTATTCGATAGGTACACCATGACCGATATCATCGAAAAACATGCAACAATGAGTAAGCGTAAACACAACCAATTATTATTCGATAGGTACACCATGACCGATATCATCGAAAAACATGCAACAATGAGTAAGCGAAAACACAACAAACTATTATTCGATAGGTCCACTATGAACGATGTCATCGAAGAACATGCAACAATGAGTAAGCGTAAACACAACCAACTATTATTCGATAGGTACACCATGACCGATATCATCGAAGAACATGCAACAATGAGTAAGCGAAAACACAACCAGTTATTATTCGATAGTTACAGCATGAACGATGTCATCAAAGAACATATTGCACCAATTGTAGGTACCTTACATACCAGTTCTGACAGGTGCAACATTTCGGCACACATACTTCATACAAATTAAATGTTGCACAGTGTCTAGGTGGCGGAGAGCGGCACGTTACAGGAATACCAACAGGACGGCCGGCTTATTAACTCGCCCCATTAATTAAATTATTAGAAATCTCTTGCTGGACTAATTAATGAAGAATTCCAACATTTCGATCCACCTATCCCGGCTTAATTAAAACTGACAAAGCCGCGGGCGAGTGCTCTCGCTCGCCAAATATCACCTCTATTAATGAAATGATCACTCGAAACTAATTAAATTACAGAGGTAATGGTGTGTGCAAGTGATACCGGCCACGGGATGACTCTAAAAGCTCTCTGTGTAATGTAACAAAACCTGGCCACTCACATCAACGCGTTACAAATTAATTCACTGAGGTAAAAAGATATTGATGCAGTACTGGAATATATTGCTTCTAACCACATTGGGGACATTAAAAATGAAATAGTTAACTATCGTGTCACACCCTATTTGGTTCTTTGACGCTGCCGCTGTTTAGGAAGAACGTTAATCGGCAATAGTTACATTTATTAGAATTTTATGTAAATACCTTACAGTCGCTAGAGAAATGCCCGTAATATGAGGTTAGGTAAGAATGGTCCCATTTTACAAATCATTTCTTTGTATAGGTGATTCGTCTGTAATAGTAGGTATACTTCCTGTTCGTTTATATGTACTTTTAAATGAATTACGGTGTACACTTACCTGATATGATGATTTTCACTTCTCGTTCACTGCTCGAAGTTAAAAATAATATCTTTAATAGAAATTTGCAATCTACGTATTTACTATAACATTTTTGGACAAGTCATACTTGTTAGTTGGTACTATTTGAACTTTTTCACCTAAAACATTGAACATTTTTACCATCGCTTGCTTCCTTAAGACTAGCTATATTGCAATATAAAACAAATAAGTAAGCTACTGCTATGAAAAAGGCTAAGTAAAGTCCAGTTTTAAAATATATTAAATATTCCAAATGAATTAAAATAATCATCAAAAACAAATGTAGCATAAGTACTGATACGCTACTTAATTAATATATCGAAACTGTAAATTTTCAATTGAACTACCATTTTAGGAGCCCGTATAATTTAAAGTGATTTCAATATACCGTAAATATCAGTTAGGTACTTAAATACCCGTTACTCAAATAATTACTAAAACACAACATTACTTTAGGAGTACAAAGACTTATTAACTACTTAAATGTAAAAGCCAATGAAATATAAAACAATAACCAATTTATTGCAGAAACTGATAAATAACAAGATACCTCACGCAATTGGTTTCTATCTAAATTGAATAATGGCTGAATCTCCTATAAATAAAACAAATGAAAATGTTGTGAAATTCGATTTCTAAAAATAATATCTACTAGACTTCTAAATTCACTGACGTTTGAGCCACAATCTTGCAAGAATTGAAAACTAAAAACAAATTTTGAAAGACATTAATATAATAGTAAGAGACTTTCAATCAAATAAATACTTTTCATAATGAAGATTAGAGTTTTACGAGTATACTTAAAAAAAAGGAGAAAGAAAAGAGTTTTTGTAACGTAGTACGTATGTTTTGGGCTCGGCCACCACTGGCATCGTAGACACTAGGCGCAGCGACATTAAAATGAGTAATTATAATAAACCTGATATGTCCTCATAATTAACTAAACCTGATGAAGAGTGCTTTGACGAGTTTAGTGAAAATTCATCCGCTAAAGCGCTTCTCAACGTGGTGGGAGTAGTTTTTAATGAATGACTGGACGTAAAAAAAATTTCAATAATAATGTTATACCGTCGAAAAGTTAACAAAGGGTCTGTAGTAGGACATCAGATCCAAAGGTCACTGGTTCAAATCCGGCTCGAAAGACCATGTAGGAGTCTAGGGTTGCTCCTACGAAGTGACTCTTTTATGAAATAAAATATTTAAATAGTTTCACTAAGATTTTTAGTTTATTCTGGACAAATAATCTAATCAATATCCAAAATCTTTAAGTAAGTGTCTATAAAATCAAAGATCAAAAATCAAAGAAAAGTAGTTACTATAACTCAATGAAAACGTAGATTTGTACAATTAGTCCCAATTTGACAAGTTAACCCATTATCCACGTATGTAACGAACAGCGCTTCACCGCTAAAACGCTTACAGCAGCACTAGTGCTAATTAGACAGAGTGACAACCCACTCCTGCCATAAAGCGCTGCAGATTTATCGCCGCAGATTATTTATATTATGTTTATTAGGCACCGCCCTCCACACCCTGCGATGCTTTCCTGCTAATTGAATTGCTGGGATTTTTTATTTAACAATACCTGAGAAGTTTATTAAATGTCATAAAAATGTATGACATAACGTCAAAGTGACTATTAAAACACTTGTACTGGCCTTATTCTATGTTTTTATAATAAAGCCAGTAAAATATACTTAAACAAATAGCTCTAATTCTATTCCCAGCACTGATCAGACTGCAAGTCATATCCAAAAATTATTAACACATTTTTATCACAATTGAAATATGTCAAAGAATAGGTTAATTAGAGTTAGAAAATGATCCACAAATCTCTAGCTTTTGACATGTTCTCTTATTTAAATAAACTAGTTATCCCGGCGAACTTTGTATCGCCTCAAATATGAAAAAAAAAAAAACTATTTCATGCAAATGTATGTATTATTAATTATAATCGAAAAACGCGACGGACGGACAGACAGACCAATTGTTGTATTAAATATATAGATTCTGTTAAATAATATATTGCGATTGACCAAAAAGCGAAATAAGCAAGAATTTAATTAACATGTAGCCATTATAAATCAACGTTCACAAGGAATACAAGTTATTTTGGCAATCGCGCTAGTTATTATTAACAAGGTCTCCTCCCGGCAAATTAACTACGAAAATAACTCTTATTCTATAATAGCAATAACAGGTCGAAATTACATACACCTAGTTCTGATACCATTTCGACAATAATTGACGTTAGCTGTCAGTGTTGGTTAAATGTCAAAATAGGTAGGTACTTTATTTTGAACGATATTGTGGATAACTAACTGTAGCACGCTGCTCCGTCTGTGTGGTATAGTTTCTCATTTCCAATTCTCACGGGAACACATTACCGGGATAAATTGCACATCAGTGAAAGAATTATCAAAATCGTTTCAGTAGATTCAGAGAATCCTCTATATCCACACAAACATTTCTTTTTTAATAAATTTTGGACATTCTTAATACACGACGTCATCTAACCCAAATTAAGCTAATATAAGCTTGTGCTATGGCATCTAGACGACTGATAAACATACTTATATATTTCTAAATACATACTATATTATACATATAAAATACCCAAACAAACATTTGTGGATCGCACAAATAATTTGATTCGACCCGGAATCAAACCTAGGACCTCAGGGAATCTTCAAACTGATTGAATGAGTCTAAAGTATTTTTACTAATCAGATAAGTAATTACCAGATGACGCATGAAGGCCAATTATCAGTTTTTAGACCCTTTTTATTTGGTAGATATAATTATTAAATAATTTGCCAACTCAACGAAACCTTTAGGTATATATATATATATTTTATAATTACGCTGATAGTAATTATATTTTATAATTCAAGTCCAGTAGGTATCTACTGGACCAAAAAATAACCATTTCGTATTTTACAGCGCTTTGTAAGCTTTAAAGTGAAATTATACTATGTTTGTATACTTTGAACCTTAGATCAAAATTTTTTTTAGATTATCGATCAGTGCTTTAAAAACGGCACCACTTCACCTCGGTCATTGCACACCTGGGCGCTTCAACCGCTTCCGTACTAAGTTCCTATTCCGCTTGCTGACTCTCGAGGGATGCGACAACGGCGCTGTACATTGATGCTTTTGTATTAATTATTACGAATTATTTCTAGGAGTATGTCAACCGTCAATGTACAATCTTGTTTATTTTATAGATGGTATTTGTAATAATTACCTATACAGTATTCGAGTGCCAAGATTCCGCGTTGTATTTATACTGAATCCAATATCTATAGTATTTTTGATCTAAGCTTTGAACGCTTAAGTTGTAGAGCATACATAAATATAAAGGTCTTTATCCACCCTGTTATCGGAAATGTGTATCTTTCGTTGATTTGTTGCTTCGGTCTGCACAGTGTTCTGTACCTAATTAATTTTAATTGGACCGAATTGCAACACGTCTATAATACTCGACTTTTGCCTCTCGACAACATTTACATATGCTCCTTGATCTTGTTTCCACATTATTTGCTACCATTCATCAAAATGAACGTATTTTATTGCTTGTTTATCTTTAATTTGCTCCTAACTATATGCAAATATACCTACCAGAAATTTCTATAGGTAGAGAATTTTTAGAATTTGTAAATAAAACCTAATTTAATGTATGAAAAGTTTACCTTGAAATAACATTTATGACCTCTATTGATTAATTTGTATATGGCTTGTCTTCGGCTTGGCCGTTTTTTTGTTTCTAAGTCCGATTAAGAAAATTATGAGTTGAAAAATTAAAAGAGAGTACAATGCAACACTTATTTTGCGTATGTCCTACTGTTTAAGACCTGCGTGATTGTTGCTGCAATAAATACGTAATCCAGACATTGTTCCGAGGGCAGCTCACGAATTTCTAACACTTGCAACAATAACATTTAATTTTCCGCTCGTGCGCTTTTATTGGTAATCGCTTTTCTAAATTGAAACGTGAAGATTTCGCATTCGAATATGTAATAAATTAATTAAAGTATTTATTCAATTAAACAATAGAATAAATACAATAAAAGAATTTATGTTTTAAGTACTGTATATACCTATTATGCAGATTATTTTAATGATTATAATGTTTCGTATAAACTCATAAAAACTAAATATTACCTCCACGGATGGGCGTTTTCACATTGCACGATAACGACACACGACGACGACGATATCGTAAGTAGCAGCAGTAACTTTAAGGTAAGAATGTAAATTATCGTGACGATGTCGTCACGATATCGTGCAATGTGAAAACGCCCATTGTGTGTTCTTCATTTCATTAACTTTAACAAACTATCATCTATCTGTATAACAAATTATTTGCCTATTGAAGTAATGAATTTGCCTATTAAAGTTTAACGCGCAACTATCCAGTAACTTATAATAGTTGTACTTACGATTTTTTTGCAGTACTGTCGCGCACGGTTGGTTTCAACGAGTTACAGTTTGTGAAATGAAAATAATAACGGAATGTTTTAATTTCCCTGCGAGTGACAGGTCACGTGTACCCGCTGCCCCGTACTACCCGCACCCTCGAACTGTCATCATCACTGCTAAGGACAATTAGCCTGCTCATGAGATTAAACAAGAAGAGTGCGCTTGTTTGCTCGATTTTTTATGCAACTTCGACTTCATATGCACAGCCCTTTTCATGTTCAACTCAAATAGTTATTAACTCCACTGAATAACAACTGTAGATAAATAAAAGCATGGGTAATATTACTATCTTTGTGATGTGTGCAGTTCACATGATTAATAATATGAAAATGTTAGGGAGTAGCCATAATATACATTTTTTGTTTATCAGGTTAGGTATTAGTGACTTCAAAGGAGGTAGGTATACCTCTTTGATTTTGAGAGTTATTTTTATCCACTTACGGGTTTTGCTCGGTATCATCTATATCCTTTATCTCTGAGAGCTAACAATCGCTTCTATTAAATTTGACTCGATTCAATATTTTTGTTATACAATTCTTAATAGTGATTGACTGCCAACAAGCACCCATCCCATCTGCTTATAGTTTTAATGACTGCTTGCATGATAAAAATAACACAAAAAAAGAAGTAGTAATTGACTACCCTCAGACGGAATAAAACAAGTGAATGGCACATTTTCCGCTCATATTTTTGAAACTGGTAGATAGTAATGTCTCGCTTGTATGTTTAATAAATTGTTTTGAAAATGTATCCGTGTGATGCATGAACGTAATAATCAGTATAACAACGTCATCCCCTTATCAAAGCAATATTGGTAGATGCTGGTGGCGTAGAATTTTAATAATTAAAAATCACCCCAAGCATAAAGGGAGCACAGACTACACACTGCACATCATGCGTTATCAATATCATTTTTAATTAAAATATCGTGTACAAACTACAGATTGACGCCATTTTTTAAATCTTATTTTGGTTTTCAGAATTATAAAATAAGGGACTATGTATTGTTGTTTTTTTGGTATTTCCTTAGTGTGTTATACTTATGTATTAATTAATTAGGTAGTATGTATTTTATGTATTTCAGCAAAATAGGAAGGAGGAAAGTAGGAATATAATTATGTTCATTTGAATGTTAAAATGTTGAATGGTATTTACTTTCACGGTGTATATTTTTTACTAAACAATACAAATGCTAGAATTTTATATTAATTTCATTGACCACAGAAAGCATATTAGTAAAGATGGCGTGAGCTATTTCATTACTACTGCAAACAATTTTTAATTTTCATTCTGTTAAGCACTCATACATGCAATATAGAAAAAATAGCAAACATTCAGAGCGATTCCAATAGGCTAATCGTGAGTTATTAAACCCCTCGCGGCAACCCACCTGATCGCCTGCCAGCTATAATAGAAATACCGGCGACTTATTATTAAAATTGCTGCTAAATTGTTCCCTTCTCCCCTCGGATTTCGTGGCTCGAAGGTGACTTATTGACGTTATATTGTACTCGTAATAATATTAATTTGACATTGCACAACGCGTTACTAAAATTAATTAAATAATACATTGTGAGGGTCCGTATTCAGGAGATTAATCAAAACGGCATCGTGTGACCGCGAACTTTGTAAAGTATTGAAATAATTTAAAATACAATTCAATCATGTATGAAGCTTACGTTTTAATTACGAAATTAAAGAAATGTATTGAAAACAAATGTGTGTGAGTGTAATTTCAATACTATCTAGTGCCCTTGGCTCCGGTCATATGAATTTCGAATCATCAATAAACTCTTGGTTATAGTGAAGATAGATAAACGATTTTTTCAGGATATAAATCCTTATGGTGCTTTCTGTATGGTTGGAATAGGCTGTAAATGAATTTATTGACCGAGCGAGCATAGCGAGCGAAGCGTCTCAGTTTCAACTCGAGGACTGGCCGATTTGGCGCTGTTTGTTTGTATGTATGTATGTGTGTCAGTTCCGGTCTACAGGCCGCATTTTTCAGCCGATTTTCATGAAATTTGGCACAAGTGTTCTTTGTTGCAAGGCGCAACTTTTGTCGAAGGGACTTTTCGATTGGGGGGGAAATGGGGGAGAAATGTCCCAAAAGGATGTTAGGGACCCGAAAATAACGCGAGGTCTACTGTTCGCAGAACTACTAGTAATAATTGGTTCAATCAACCTTTTTTTGTACTGCATTGCACCACCCTCCCGGCTCCCTGTGTGTAAACAAGAACAGAAAGTAACAAGGGCTTGTTATAATAGGCTCGTTATTATATAAACATACAGAACTATAATCATGTCTGTTTCCCCGAAGGGGTAGGCAGATTAATAATTATTTGGTAGGCATATTGAGCTTAATGTATTTAGCTAATTGAGAACTTTGATATTTGCCAGAGACTCAGCTCTTGATTGGCAGGTGCATCATTCATTAGAACTGTTTACATGTACAGATCGATCTACGCATCGGAGCTGTGGATTGGATCTAATCTGTTGGGATGAAATTGCTAATAAAATATGATCACAGTTTTGGACCGCGGGCAGATCATTCACGTTCATCGCATACGGTCCGAACTGTGTGTGCGAACGGGACGGTAAAATTCGTTCCGCGGATGAAAACTGAAGCGATGCGACTCGAACGACAGATAAATCTATTAATCCCGATGCGCCGCTAGCCAGCGAGTGGTAAATCTGTCGTTCCGATATGTATGTGTAAACTGAGCTATTCATTGGCAGGTGAGGTTATTGCAAACATTGGCTTGATCCTGCAAGCACCCTTGAATTCAACAATATACATAAGACCAACAAATATATAAGATATGTTTTATGTTAACCCATATAACAATTTTTATTATTTTTTTTTTTATGTTTGGTTCGCCAAATTGACGCCGCCCGCCCGGTGGTAAGTCGTGACGACGTCTAGCGATTGTGGGCCACTCTCACAGCACGTAATACTATAGAGAGTGGCCCTCAACTTGACGACCTGCTGATGTGCCTCTTCACGCTCCGCTTAAAGAACCCAGGATTATATGTGGGAGGAAACACGTGCACAGGCAGGGCGTTCCAGGCCACTATCGTTCGGCAGAGAAACGAACGATTAAAACGTTCGGTTCTCGCGACCATGCTATCCACTGTGTGGGGGTGGCATCTCTGCCCGGCACGAGTCGTTCGGGATCGGAAGGAAGAGGGTGGGATCAGATTGAAGAGCTCTTCAGAACACTCGCCGTGGTAAATACGGTAGAATGTGGCCAAGGAAGCTATTGTTCGGCGCTGAACTAGCGGCTCAAGGCTTCCCGTTACCTCCGGACAATCTATAATACGGATAGCCCGTCGCTGCATAGCGTCGAGAGCGTCCAGCAGATACTTCGCGGAGCCGTCCCAGAGGTGAGAGCAGTATTCGACGCAGGGTCAAATCTGCGTCTTGTACAGCAGACACCTCTGGTCCGGTGTAAAGAATCTCTTTACCTTATTCAGTATTCCTAGTTTCCGCGAAGCTAGCCCTATACATCTTTCGATGTAGTTTTTATTATTGAGCTCTCGACGAACGTCTATGCCAAGGATATCAAGGTTGTCCTTCATTGGTAATAATGCATTCTGAAGAGAGGGTAGGGGAAGGAAAGGGGATTTCTTCGCAGTAAATGCACACGCCTGTGTTTTGCGGGCATTGAACTCGACCAGGTTCTCGGTACCCCATTGAGAGATACTATCGAGGTTACGGTCGAGATCAGCCACGAGTCGTCGTCTCTCCTCCTCAATCTCAGATCGCCCCGCCGTCGGACGAACCGAGTAACTCCCGTGCAGTGTGCTGTCATCTGCATAGCAATGAATGTTCCCGAGGGATAGCATATCATTGATATGCAGAAGAAAGAGAGTTGGTGATAGTACGGACCCCTGCGGTACCCCGGCATTCACTTGCAAAAAGCGAGAAGCCTGGCCGCACTCGGCGCTCGTTTAAAAAGCTGGCAATCCAGCTGCACAGTTGAGGAGGTAGACCATATGCCGGAAGCTTGGAAAGGAGCGAAGCATGCCAGACCCTATCGAAGGCTTTGGCGATGTCCAGGCTAATAGCCAAGGACTCGCCGTGCCTTTCCATAGCCCCACCCCAGACATGCGTTACGAATGCCAGAAGATCACCCGTTGATCGTTTTGGCCTGAAGCCGTATTGTCGATCATTGATTAGCGAGTGATCCTCTAGGTATTGCATGAGCTGCTTATTTATAAGGAGCTCAAGCACCTTGCAAATGACTGAGGTGACAGCTATGGGTCGATAGTTGCCTGGATCAAATAAATTATAATGCCCAGCTGTCAGTTGAAGGAATATTTTTAAAGCTTATTTGATAGAGAGTATGCATATAATCTTTAGCTACTTAGTAAAACGTAAATAACTAGGTCGCCGCAGTCGCGAAACGTACCGTTACGCTGCAGCATATATTTGAGCGAAGCGAGTTTAAATTCAAAATTCTGGCATCGTAATAACCTGGGTAATTCTGTAAGCTTTTGATGAGTGCAAGAAAATCCGAAATCGGCCGAGTATTCGTTGAGAAACAATTTAACATAAATCGTTTGAAAAATAATTTGAGTCACCCGTTGAGAGCTCCGCTCAACTATTAATATTACGTTTATGTTATACAGTTCCTAATAGTAAGACAGTTTAACAAATGATGTATTTCTTTTCCCGCTATTACAATAAATACTTAAAAAAATAGAATAAAATACCTAAATATTTAAGGGCATCAACCAACGTGTTTTTTTGCCGTTTTTATAGATATTGGTACGGAGCTCTTTGTTTGTGAGTCCGAATCGCACTTGAACAGTTTTTTATTAGTTCATTAATATTTTAATTTGTTATTCTTACTCTATGATTTTTTTTGGTTATAACTCGTTAGCGTTTATTAATGGACAACTATAGTAGGCCATGCATATTATTATACTTGTGAAAAAAAAATGGACGCGTGTGCTGTAGTGTTAAATGCTAGAAGCATATCTGCCCCTTCGGGATCAAGACGTGTTTTGTTAATACTTGTATAATCTACTTGCATTACTCTTTTATACAGGGTGTTACGAAAGGGTTATATCAACCCGAAGCCTGCATCGTCAGCTGGTCGACCATAACCCGTTTCGATATATGGCGACCGCCAAAGAAGAAAAAAAAAGTTCATCAAAATATTTAAAAAGATATTTCAAATCAAAACAAACGTGTCCCAACGCTACGGCTTGACGTAGCTACAACTAGACAACTGGACCACTAGACAACAACGGAGAAAAGAGTTTAAAAATCAACAAACCTAATTGCCAAAAACAGAATAAAAAAATAAATCAGTTGATCAATGACATGACATATCATGTCACTCAAAGGTATGTAAACAAACAAGATATAAAAAGAATGAAATAATTACAAATAGTAAGTAATTATGCACACGACAGTACACATTATTTTTAGGTATCAACGCTCACGGTACAACTCCCGGGCAGCGCTCAAATTGCCTTCTGATGCTCCTACACAAAGCATCATCTCGTAATACTCTTCGTTACTCAGAGCCATTACTACACAACACAATTACTATCACACACAACTTGACACAACTCACAAATTAACACACTAAACAACTATTTAGCTACCTCACTGCACAAAGCAAAGAATGCAACTGAACTGACCTGTGACCTTGCTAAATGGTATTTTAAATAAAATTCTAGGAAAATTCAAACGGCGACCGAAGCCGACCGAACGCACGGCTTCGTTCGGCATCAGAAACAGAGACAAAATGTTCCTACCAGGAGTGAGACGGAAGGCTTTTCACAAGCGCGCATTATTTTTACCTATTTTGATGTCGATGACCGAAGCAGCTGATTTTAGCTAGTGTTGTTTAAACAAGTGTGTATTTTATTCGGTAATAATGTTTTTTTTATGAACTTTTTTTTTTTTCTCTGGCGGTCGCCACATATCGAAACGGGTTCTGGCCGACCAGCTGACTGGGCTGACTTCGGGTTGATATAACCCTTACGTAACACCCGGTATAAGTATGTATTTTGTTGTATGTATGTATGATATGTGTATTTATGTATGATATGTATATTTATGAATGTATAATTATACGTATGTGTTTTTGTAATTATGTTCCCATATATGTATGTATTTATAAGTTTATTGACCTACTACTACCTTTTCGTCCTTCAAATTCTATCCATCCAAAGGTTGCCTGGTAGAAATTGCTTTATGCAATAAGGCCGCCCATTGTACTGCTCATATATGTAAGCTCTGTGTATGTAGATATATTAATAATGTATTGGCATACAATAAAGCGTATATAAATAAATAAAATAAATAAATAAATAATCTTGAACCGTGTTTACATCTCTCATTACGCGCAGAACAACAGAGTAGTTAGCTAATCATCGTATTGTGGGTGAATTAGAAAACAATGTTTATATTTGGTAACTCAATCAATGGTTGTTAGCGGTATTATAATAACACAGGCATTGTTGGCTCGGTTCTGGGACATTAATTAGGTAAGTACGTGGAACACGTCACTCTACCGGTTAATTAATTGAGCATATTACTGATGCAATACCTAACCGATGTGGTAATACCCACTAGTGTTGTCTATACTTCTATAACCACTAATAAGTACTTAAAATAGGTAAAAAAATATATTCACTTAACGTCTTAAAGCTTGTGCTTTACTTGGTTATTGGTATATGAAACATTTGTAGATCACACAAATATATTTGTAGTTTCGACCCGGCAATTGATTCCGAGACTCCGGCGTTGAATGCGGATGCACATTTGATCGTGCCCCCGAAGCAGTAATTTATAAAGAGGTGAAATACATATGAAAAAAATGTTTTTCTTTCTTATATCTCGTGTGCAATCCAATCGGAACATAACTTACTGACGTTCATAAGCGTTTTGATTGATTGATAAAATTCCGGGCAGAAATCAGAGGACAAACACAAACTGTAAATGGTTATATTAAACAAATCATAACAGTGATATAATCACCCCTATATCCCCGAGGATGTAAGCAGGGGTGCAATACACACCTACATTTTGCCGATAATTTCATCAGTCCCACTTAACCCTATTTATTTATGTAGTGGGACTGATGAAATCACTGGCAAGCCTATTGCCATTAATGGAAACCAAATACAATAGAAAATTATGAGGCATTTTGAAGTATGCATGTATTCCTGCAGTGAAATGGCCCCATTGCCACATTTACCAATACACACACACAAACACACACACACTCACACACACACACACACACACACACACACACACACGCACACCCACACACACACGCGCACACACACACAAGCACACACACACATACGAGAAACGCACTCACGCAAACAGTGAGCCAAGCTCACAAACATGGTCCGTTCACACTGTCCTCTACAATACAGGATTTTACTTAGTTTGGAGGCAGTATAGTGTACCTACAGTTATATATAACTTGCTCAAATATTGTAACATGTTTTGTGAAAGTGCTTTTTGTAAAATAAATTTATTATCAGGGAGCGAAGCCACCGAAGTCTCCGTTTCAACTTGCAGACTGGGGAGAATTTCTTTCGTCTGAACCTCTACATCTCTACATCTACGGGTTCTGTCAGATCATGTTTGAGGCAGTATTTATCAACCGATTTGCATGAAACTTACAATGAATAGCATGAGAATGATATTTTTTGGATTGGATGACAAATGAAAGAGTAATAAAGAAAATTGAAGAAGTTATCTAAACAAAGCCGCTCCCGAGGTCTACGGTTCACACAACCACTAGTTATTATTTATGTATGGCCTACAATAGAAAATCAATAACCATTTTCTAATCAAAACCTATATTAGGTATAACAAATTTAAATGTAAATTATAATTTAAACTAAAATATTTTGAATTTTCAACTGTTCTAAATTAAACAAATCATATAATGCATAATCTCATACCAGTTTAGTAAGGGTTAATTAGTGAGCTAATTAAGTGCATAACATGCATTAATAATACGGCTAATCAGTCTGTGATACACAACCCACATACCTTTTGTGAATGTTATTGATTAAATTATGGCATCAACATGGATTTATCTGTTAATTTTAATTAAATTAAATTAATTAGCATGCATCTTTAGGTACCTAATATGTACTAGTACTATTCCCTATTCTGTGCTAATACGTACCCAATATTACGAGTATATTAAATTGAAGATTAGGGTGTAGGTATATTTGTAACAACTTTACATACACTAAATATGTAATTAAAATACTACGGTACGGTGTATGTCTGTCTTTCTGTTTATTTCGACTAGTCTCTGAAATAGCTGGACAATGTTCCCGTGGGAACTACGTCTACGTGACTTTAACGATCTTGAACGATTTATATCTGAAGTAAACAAAATTAAATTAATTATCAAATACTTCGCAGTAAATAAATAAGATACTAATTAACAAATGATAATTTTAAATTAATTTAGAAAAAATAATTAGTAACAACACGTGTTAAGTGAACAAGGAAGGGCACACTTCCAATTACCAAAGAAACGCAGGCACGTGCATTGCATACGTAATGTCAACGAGTGTCTTAATAAGACACACTAGTTATCACGGCAAACTTTGTATTGCCTCAAATATAAAAAAATATATATCAAATATAAAAAAAAAAAAAAAAAAGAATATTTTAATATTTCATGCAAATGTATGTAAATTGAAAAACGCGACGGACGGACAGACAGACAAATTGTCGCATTAAATATATAGATTACACAAAGTTAGTTAAACTCGTTTCAACACTCGCAAATATGTAGCAGTTACTATGTGTGTACTGAGTGAACCGATTGTAAATTTATTTGTTATCTGAATGCTACTGATTCCCGAGTAGTCCCATTTCAATTTGGTCCCATTTCGGTAATTTGAAATTTACCAGTGAAGAAGCCGCGAAAAAAAAATCGCAGTATCTATTTGCTACATTTTTCATTGCTGCTCCGCTCCTATTGGTCGTAACGTAATGGTTTTTAAATTTTCTCGGTAAAATTAATATTAAACACAAAAGTTAAGTTTTACGCGTTTAAGTATGTTTGCACCTAAGTAATGAATAATTTGACATGCTACATTATTGTTTTTTGACTTTGAGTTTTTTGAATTTGACATGCTACATTATAATGCTACATTACAATATAATGATAATTAATAGGTGACATTTTGTATTGATATAGTTTTAGGAATGACATAATGGTTGAAGTAATATTGTAATAATTGTAGAATGTTGTGAAAAAATATATTAATTTAATATTTGCATGCCGTGATCCATCCGGCGAAACATGATGTAACCTTAGACAGTTAACAAAACCCATGTCAACCATGATTCAAGTGAATAAATATTTCATTTCAACAATCCTACCTGGTTTCGATTCACAGTTTATTTGGTGGAACTGTAACCTTACCACTTTACAAAGCAAAAGTTACTTGTGGTAAGTACTATTCCATTACTTTATTCATTTTTAACATTCAGTATCACCGGTTTCGCTTTATGGCATTATCAAAGGATAATGTCATAAGCAGTGGTACGTATAGTACAAGTGACTTTTCGTTTTTCATAATGGGTCACCTAGACGAAATAGTGTGTCACCTCAGCAAAATAACGTGTCACCTTAACGAAATAATGTGTCACCTCAACGAAATAATATGTCACCTCAACAAAATAATGGATACTGCTGTATACTATTGCATATATTTGGCAAAGGGAACTGAATTACATTTGTAACGTCACACAAATACTTCACGGCAATAAGTAGGTAGGTACCCAATATGTTTCATAAAATTACCCAGTTAATTATAATTAAATCACAATTTGCATCCGATATTGAATCATGACGGACATTGATTACATCGACGCTTACTCACGAAGCTATGTTACCATTCTGATTTGATCGCGCCAATTAGTTACTAAATTAATTTCATTTCATTTCCTACATATAGGTAATTAATTATGCAGTTTCCACCCGTTACCAATATCAACCTAACTAATAACCGCCTGTGGTTGTATTTTAATTACTTAAGTATTTATTATAAGTTTGTTTTTTTATTCGATACTATACAAAAAGTACTTACCTACTCATTCAACTTGAACGTAGAAGAAGTAGTTACTACTAATGAGTATTGACTTTTCAAACAAGTTTGTGAGACATGATAAATAATCTATTTATTTCTTAAAATACCAAGTAGAATAGAATAGAATGGTACTCGTAAATAAAAAACAAACTACGAACAGTAGAGGTTGTTCAATAGAATTGACAATGTTATTATGTAGTACATAGAATTCCCATCACGTGATTAGTAACAATAATACAATCCGAGCTGTTCTATCGAGCCTAATGATGAAGAAAAATCTCATCATATCATCAATTCATCAGTGAGCATTCACCTAATTTGGAATTCTCAAAGATGAATGAATATAATCAGCTCATATTCAGTTGGGCCCCCAAACCGGTCGATCGTACTCAATACTTAAGTGTCGCAATAAAAAAAAGTCGTATGTTTTTAATTAAACGCTTATTTTGAAGAGGGAATGACTCACAATACCTCATTGTGTGACAGTGCCATTGCATTATTGACGTTATATGATGTGAATGGTATTGGTCCCATAGGATTAAATATGCATTGTAAACCTTAATACCAGTTGTTACTCTTCAAATTGCAATACTACAAAAAAGTTTATAGTTCACACTGCATGTACGATAATAGCAGCACAAAGCAAATTATGACATAATGCGTAATGTGTGAACGGTTGAATAATATCGATTATTACTTAAATCGAACTTAACTTACTATCAATGTTAAAATAGAATTGATTATATGAGAGCAATTACTGAATTTGACTATTGTTGTCTATACATATGATTTCAATTAAGAAAGAAAAAAATCATTGTGTTAATCAATAAACAAAAATCTTGAGTAAAAACGGTTAAAACATATACATGCAAAAGATAGGTACAACACCGAAGATTGCCTATATCTTACCACCACGCTGAATCAAGTATTTAACAATTAACAGTGTAATAAAATCAAGTTACAAGTGTACTTTAAGCCGAGCTAACTTAACTTGATCTATTGCCTCTTCAACTCTAGTATGTATACTGTCGTAACTTGCAGTTGATAGAAGCAACAACACTGAAGTAACTATAAGGAGCAGAGCAACTGAGGAACTTAAGCATCGAGTTTCAAAGCTTCGACCCGATGCGCGTGGGATCTTGCTAAGTGGATTAATTACGAGGATGATCTTCCACCTAAATTAGTCTAACAGCCGTATACCGTTACATGAGCTTCACGAACTAACCCTTTGTGATTACGGCGGGGAATTTATTTACTGAATACAATTCATAGGTAGGTATGTGTATCTAGATGATAAAAGTGAAAATTAATATGTAGTACTACTTTTTAAACTTTGACCATTTTCATAATATCACTACATATAAAACAAAGCCGCGTCTGTCTGTTCGCGATAAACTCAAAAACTAATGCACCAATTTTCATGCTATTTTCATCAATATATTTTTACTGGTGATGATAGAGATTCCGCGGCCGTCTGTTAGTTTGATATATAAAAGGCAATGTATTGTCAACATCAAAAAATTTGGTCACCCTACATTTTAATTTGATTACACTAATGTTTGGTTCAGTGAGTACAATTTATATTAAGAATGTAAAGATTGTTACAGCTAATTCATTATTCTATTTGCCTTTAGATGTACAAAACTGCTCAGTAGATAGTAGTAATAACTGCAAGTTACCTGAAACAATTAAACAATTACATTAGATCTAGAACTTTAAAATGTGTAAATAATGGTTTGACATCAAGTTTTAAACTAGCTCGGACACAATGAAGTGGTAAATCACCTTTGGTCACACGCATTTATTTAAGAAAGAGATTAGGTTCCCATTGGTTCCCATAAGACCGTTATAAAATCAAACATAATTAAAATCAGCGAAGTAAATCGCTAGCATCATAAAAAAAAATCAAGAAAAAAGTTTACTATTAAAATTACAACCAAACAAACAGCTGGCCAAACACCGGTGTATCCATCTGTACTCGTAAATGTTCTAAGTAAATATTGGAGGACGGCGGTACATTCGTGGGCAATTGGTCGGAAAACCATGAGGGTTACGTACGTCAAAATAGGTATGTGAACGCATAATACGAGTAGTTTTTTTTTTAAATCAGGGATAGTTGCCGTTTTGTTATATATTGGCTTACCATAATCCATGATTATTATTAGGTATACTCATAGAGCAACGCGGACATCGTATACGCGGTCGTCGTATACTTCTTATAACTACATGACAGAAAGCTCCAAACAAATAATCTGCGATTGTCAATAACTCGAAACTTATAGCAAACCAGTTGCGAGCTTTCAACTACCTATAATTAATCGAATAAACCGCCCAATATCTTCTTTATGTTGATTAACATACCTTGATTTTCCAATAAAGTACTGTCCTAGGACTACTGATGTAATCCTAGCATTACAGTCATCTAATTTCGAATGGACAGAGTAATATAGAATACCACTTACGTAATCTTATCACTAATATTATAAAACATAGTCTCATGTCTGTCTGTTCGCGATAAATTCAAATCTGCACCGATTTTTATGCTGTTTTCATCAACGGATATAGTGGTTTACGAGGAAGATTTTCAAACGGATTCGTCAAACGGGCGAAGCCGTGGGAGTCCGCTAGTGCGTACCAAATAAAAAGGCTTTTGTTTCCATTTATACTCGTACTATTAAGTTAAGACCAGTGTTCGATATGCATGATGCAGCAGATGCAGGAGGATGGCAGATTAATAACAATTATTGGTGTCAGGTCAGCACAATTAGCTGATACGAATCATCACATCTTTGTAGCGGTGTTTGGTGACACGCATTTCTAAGCATTCAGCAACTTGATTGTATATAAAATATCTTATTACTATTTTAGTACAATAAGCATATCTATACCATAAAGTTGTAAGTAGCTGGTAACTCTCGATATTTATTTAAAAACACTATTTAAGTTCTTTGCTTCCATTTCCCATCAATCAAAAAAATGAAGGAACAATTGAGCCAAGTTTCGTGAAGATATGAAAATAAATATGGCTGCTAGCCCGAAATACACATACAGACAGACACACAAACAAAAGCAAAATTTTCCAATTGGTCTCGAAATGTAGACGCTTTACCTCGGCCAATAAAAGAGCCCCAACTTTTGGTTCGCTATTTGCATTAGATTTTACTTCTAACTTTTAAAGTCGAACCTATAACGCTAAATCTACCGATGTCTCCGTCTGTAAATCAACAGGTGTACAAGTTTTGAAAACAAGGTTCAAGAAACAAGTAGGGGAAGTCAGCTCAAAGTGGCCATGATTCATTTTTCGGAAATACGTCGTTTTATAGTACTTATTTTTAACGTACTTCAAAAAAAGGAGGAGTTTCTCAATTCAACATTGATAGTACCTATATTCTAATAGGTGAACCGATTTAGAAATTGAAAGTTAATACTTCCCGAGTGGTCCCATTTCAATCTGATCGCATTCCGACAAATTACTTGGTCTTATTTCGGTAATTTAAAGTCGGTTTTTGTGTTAATGTTTGACTTAAAGTTAACGTGGCCGCTTTGAGCTGACCTCCCTTACATTTAGTACCTACCTACTATTAATAATGTTGTGTACTGTACATCCACATATACCTATACGTAAGTAACATAGTACAATATCAGTTAAAGCCCCACTAAACACAATCCAATATTAATTCTCAATATTAACTTCATTCGCAAATCACAATACTAACACGATCTAAATTGGCTACTAAATATTCAAAACCAATAGACCATGGGAAGCATACACGCACAGGTAATTCGACAATCGCTGCGTAATTCAATTTGAATCACACACAATATTCTATTAATCGTGATGGACAGTTGTAATTAATCCGCGCACTGGCTCGTCGGCTTGTCCCTGGGCTGCGAGCAGCCGCCCCCCTCACCCCCCTTTGGTTCTGCATTTTTTACAAATATGTTTTGTAGTAATGAAACTAGATGGCGCTTTGCCACTCGTGTGCATGGCGGTGTTAAGATTTTCCAGCGACTATTTATCCATATAAGTAAAATATAAATATTTTTTAAATATCGAATATACCTTAATACATTTAGGTATTTTATGTCTATTAATAATGTCTATACTTATATTGGTGCGATTTTGAATAAAAGTATCTAGTTCTACACGCGTAGAAACTTTGTACGCGTGTACTACAAAGTTTTGGACCAAAAATTCCGAAGGTCTCATTCACGTTGCAAAAAAAGAAGGTGAGTTAGCTCTCTATTCCCTGAAAATTACTTTGCTCTATGGCTGCGAGCTACTCTAAACAGTGTCACAGCCGTACATTGTATTACATCTACATCATACTCATAGATGGATAATGATAAAAAAAAACACACTATGATAAAAGTAAATACCTAACCAACATTAAGCATGTCTTTGGAATTTCCTTTCTAGTCAAGCCAAGTATTCCTATAACTGTGCTAAAGCATAGACTGTAGGTATACCAGAGCTTAGCAGTATGGTCTAGAACTCTAGACTAAAGAGCAATGACGATTCCACCAAGAAGAGAAGAGATACCTCATAAATACAGAAAATAATCACAAATAAAATTTCAAAAAGGTCAGACGAAAGAACCACCTGTTGATAAGAAAACATTAAGTATTTTTGTATTTCTTTAAATTAATTTTTCAATCGCCAATATCAATTCAGCATCTTAAATCACATAACTTATATTCTATTATTTAATTAAAAAAAAAATAGAACAAAAGTTGATGTAGCTGTTTCTAATATTTTCGCTTATTTTTTTTTATTCAAAAAACTCTATAAAGGATAACTGTTAAATAATTAAATGAAAAAGGACCTTCTTACGTATGTAATAAACTAATTAATAATAACATAAAATTATAGGTTCAAAGGGTAATGCAATTCATTGTAATGGCGTCTGGTTCAGCAGCAGCTGTCACAAACACCACTAATGAATAAATAAACTAAACAAACAGATAACAAGAGATGCCAATTAAACAATACACTAATTAATTCCAAACATGGGTGTACTGGACTTAATTAGAGTAGGGAACATTATCAAACGAACAATACACTTAATATCTATAAGCACAATATATCATCTCTACATCATCAATTGGAAAATTAATATTTGCTTCATAATCACTATAAGTATAGAATATCGACTCGACTTTGTTAAAGTCACCGTTTCATAACAAAACTGAAGTTTCTGTACAAAAAAAGAATACAAAATATTTGTACTCGTAGTTCCATAATAATCACACATAGAAGGCGTAAGTCACACATAGTAATCACACATAGAAGGTTAAGTAAGTCGTATGAATGTCCGTGAAACATAAACTACTTTACGACAATCTCATAAAAGAAGCCGCACAAAGTCGACAGTGGCTTTTTTAATATCGAAGGCGAGAGCTTGCCGCACGGTCCCACGAAACATTTTCCATTAATAAAACGCGAAAAAGGAATATTACATATGAAAAAGACATATATCCGTATCGCCGGACCCGCCGCTATCTCCTTGCAAGGTAATAACTTCTTTACAAGTCCAAAGTCCGAGGGATTGAAAAGCAATTTCAGCAGGACACCCCCGCCCTCACGCGGGGCCGGACTTGCCATATTTCTTTTTCGCCGCTACTGTAATTCGCCTTTGATTTAATCTAGAGAAACAAATCTTTGAATGTGAAAGTTTAGTGATAGGCATCAGTGGAACTAGTTTCACTGATTGGATTCTATCCCCGGCTCGAGTGCGGAGCCTGATAGTTCCAACAATTTGAATTGGTCACTGCAGATATTCCGCTGTTTGTCTGATTCTACTACAAGATTGCATTTCATATTTTCTTTGCCGAATTTCGGTTACCACATTTGGTTTCTTACTAGATTTTTTCTTGGATTATATTCTCAAATTTTCTGTGGGAAAGTAACTGTTTTGTTTCTTTAGTACAAATGTTATAAAACCCTACCCCAACGACGCGGGATTATCATCCCGACCCAACCCCCGCAGAGACCACAGAGGTGGTCAAAATCCGCCGGGCGCCACTGGAAATACGTTCTGCTTGTAACCAGAGACGCCCGGCAACGGACATTAGAGCGGCCGCGGCCTTGGTCGCGGAACTAAAAAAAAAAAAAAAAAAAAGTACAAATGTTATATAGTATTGTGGTTTGTTAAAAAATCTTATACAATAATTCAATAACAAAACGATAGCGGCATCCGCATTACCCATAGATGGTGATGGATGATCACCTTATCAATTTGTAACGTATCACTAAGCAGATATAATTGTAACTGAACACCGGGAAGTCGTGGGTAGCGAGGCGTCCCGTACTATCGACTTACCTTACTTACCTACTTACCTTACCTTACTTACCTTACCTTACTTACTTATCGTACGTAAACTACACCGCAAAATATACATTACAGACCACAACCATTATAACCATGCACTCACTACAACTATTCAATAATATAATGTGATCGTCGATAGAGTAATAAAATATTTGTTAAAGTCTAGTCTAGGCCTCGATAGACTCGTTAAATTCGATCATAAAATTCTGCCCGCTCAAATTAATTGAAACATATAGGTAATGGTCATTGAAGGATGGAGATGGTCAGTGCACTTCTGACAATATTTCGTCGTCACCCATAGGATATAATCAATACAATTTGTACCTAGGGTAGGCAGAGATCACGACGGCTCTTCACTTGCTACGAACTTGGCATATAACTTTCACTTCTTCTAATTTTATTGGCGCTTTCATACACGGTCTTCTATTTAAAGTACTCTGGACCTGACTTTTCGTCTTGATGTCACATGTAAAGTTTGTCCTAACAATACAATACATACTCGTATTATAAATAATTTATGAAGTAGAGAGTTCAAGATTGGTCAGTCATAGTTTACTAGCATATTAAAAATTACCGTGTATAAATATATTATCTTCTTCGATACATTTTAAAAAACAAAAATGTTTTGTTAACACAAAATATATATATTTAACTATCCCTTCAGTTTACGTAACATAATAGGATGAGTAAAGAAATCTACGTAAAACCCACTCAATTTGTGAGACGGTCTTCGAGGACCGGCCGCAGATCACTATCGCTCAAACTATTCCGACCGCCTTATTTATATAATCTAACTATTTGCAAGGGACAAACACCCCTTATGGTATTCCTTTAGGGTTAGTTTTAAGAACTGGCAATTTAGAACAGTAAATATACGATACCCTATTTTATTTCTTTTGGGTTTCAAATCACCTATGTGTTCGAAATATTAGTACAAAATATTGGCTTCAATTTTAAAACGCACCTCAACGATACGTATAATATTGTTATCATTTTGATTTAACGAGTTCATATAGTTAAGATTTGTAAATACATAAAAATAAGAATTGATATTTAGTCTGCGATATCCTACAAACCCAAGAAGTAGTAGGTACTTATTTTAAAGAGTATCATTTAGTAAAAGCAATTTACTAGAATCACAGACTAGAAATTTAATTCACATGTACCTACTAGGTACCAGCTTATTGAACCAAGACCAAATTGCAACTATGATTATCTTTCAAAACGAATTTTAAACGAATATTTGTTGATACCACATTGGGAACAGACAAACACACAGATTTATTCAATTAAAATAGGAATGGAACAAACATGGTGCGCGCGTATTGTAGCGGGCCGCGATCGGGCCATTTGCTACTGTTTTCAATTTGTCCGTCGCCGTTCGCCGCCATACATCAGCCGCGGCACGCAGCGGTAACAGCCCCAACTTTAATACACTTACGCTTGACATTTTTCCGCCCATTATGCATTCTGCCGCTATACCAACCAATACTTTCGGTAAATACTTACTAGGAAATTTAATTTAGCAAACGTTATTCAGTTTCCAAGAAACAATTTGCGTCGTATTGTTGATAAGTTTGCCGTTCATAATGCTTCCTGGTAACAAATGAAATGAAAATAAAAAAAAAATATTATTGCAATTATTATTTTTATATTTTATATTATGAAATATTATTTCAATTCATGCTTCGACATTATAGAACCTATTCTATAATGTCGAAGCATGAATTGAAACATCAAACGCAATAATATTTTTTTTTAATTTTCATTTCATTTGTTACCAGGAAGCATTATGAACGGCAAACTAATAGTACTTGTGTAACTAATTATACATATGTTAAATTCAGATGTTAATACCTACATTAAATCCCAGTAACTAGAACGCATATCAATATTACAAATTAGAGGTAAGTTTACTCGAGCAAGAGTTGGTATGGTAGTCAACTACGCTCAGCTTAGCGTTCTAATTGGACGCCCAGTGTACGTCTCGTCGATGTTTGACGAATGGTCCAACCGTTGACAAACAACGTTCATATTAGAGCACTCGGTTATTACTCGAAAACTGGCGTATGTAGTAATCTGTCTATTTAATATTAAACCAATAGAAATCGTGACTGTATTTTAATAAATTTAATGTCTTTCTGTTACTAATTTTCGAAGATAATGGACGGCTTTTCTAGAGGTTTTCCAAATAAATTAAGCTCAGCTTAGGGCAAGATTATAGGCATTGTTTCATCAAAATCAGAGGACAGGAAGTAAGATATCGTCATATAAAGGTATTAAGCCACACGGGCGGAGCTGCAGGCGCTAATTAGTTAATAAATAAAGCTAGTATCAGGCTTATGTCACTCGCCTAACAATCGCAAAAAAATACGTGACGTCAGCTACAACTTGAAGTTGTAAGTCAGTAAGGGTTGTCTCTTGTTTGTGACACGGCATTGACCATAGAGTTTATGTTGAGGCATTAACGTCATAATTATTGGTCCAATTATGCAGGTATATATTTTACTTTACTGGACAACCCTAACGTTCGAATGATGTTCTCTGTAAACAGAAAGAATGTGCTTTAATTAATATCAAGTTCTGTATGTAAGTACTATTCTATATTCTGTGGTAGTATGTCAATATTCTAGGTTATGTATATGGTTATTTACATACAAACATATTGGTACCCAGTACCTAATATATGAAGATTCTACTGAATTCAGATAACAAAATCAACGTAATATTCACGTCTTGTTAAATATAGATATTCAGAATAGAATATCTTGGCAAAATTGGTTATAGTCAATTCCCAAAATGTTATTCATGTAACGTAGTCTAAGTTATATCATTTTTAATTCGAGAACGGTCTTAATTAATCTAGGGCCCAAGTCACTCTCATCTGCACGCGGTGCACCTGACAGACAGTAGAGTTGCCACAGCGACAAAATACCCACAGTTTCCAAAATAGGCTCGAGCCTTAATACGTGGGACCTCAGGGCAAATATCTCTATACTACGTATATATAGAGCGCTGATTACCGATCTGAACCACTAACTACCACTCTGCACGTCAGAAGAGTCAAACAGTCGAGGATGACGTAACGTCACTACAGCTTCCTAATTTAAGTTGTTGTGTGGCAAAAAATAAAACTAATTATTGTTTGTAGTTATTGGTCTGAGATCTTGTTGTTTGACGTGTTTCAATGTTATGTGGCGCCCTAGTGGAACGCAAACACATATTGGGCAGCCTGTATCAGAGCTGCTTAGTAGTCGCCACGAAGAAAACGGGTGACACTCGCCATCTATCTATGCGTGGGACCAACAGTGACAGGTGAAATGTGAGCGTAATAAAGGCCTCTGTCTACCCTTCGGGGATAAAGATGTGATTGTGTGTATGTTAAAGCCAACATAAAACTCTTTATCTATATCTATACTTGTAATAAATTTGTAGAAGTGAAAATTCTGTACATTGAAAATATCAAAAAAATAAATGGCACGGGGTGTTACTAGACCGACACCGAACCCAAAATGTGATTAAAAAAATTTAGTCTGTCTGTCTGTCTGTTTGTTCAGGCATCACGCAAAAAGTACCGGTTCGATTACGATGAAACTTGGTATAATTATTCTTTATATCCTGTGCACCACGCTGGGTACTTTTTATCCCGGAAAAAGTATATACACAATAAAAAACAAACTTTATTTTGCGGTTCGATCCCTAGACCCGATTACTGTACCAACCGCAAATAATAAGTTTGTCGTAGGTTACGTCACCCTCAGCGGAGTTCACTCAGGGGCGCTGCACACGGCTAAGATACTATAATATTACAATATCGCTCAACAGCTATACATAATTAGTCAGTAACTGGTGATCAAGAAAGCTATAATACGCAGGCGGAGTTGCGGGCAACAGCTAGTGGTTCAAATAAATTAAAAGTAATAATTAGTAAGTATAAATAAATAAAGTTATGTTCACACGGGAAAAGTCACGCGCCGTGTGTTTCGTATGGTGTCGTATATCGTATGAATGATTACCTAGTCTCGGTTATACAGTTAGCGCTACACTAGTATTTGTGCTGTTATTAATTCCGCAAAATTGAAAGCCGATCGGAGTTGGCCGTTTCTGTCGCGTAGTTGACTCCGACATCGATTTAGGACAGATTAAATTGCATTCGGTTACGCTTTGAAACCCTATCGCGGTAATAAGTACTGGATACTATGTTGCAACTTATGTTTTACTAAATCACTAAATTCGGACATTCTGACATCTGTCATTCTACTTTACAAGTGTGACAAGTGTCTCATTCTTTTATGATGAGTAGACTGTCAAGTGAGGATTAAATAAAATGCACATTAATAAAATTGAATAAAGATGATTCATTCCCTGAACTAAACAATGAATGAATTAAGAAATACTTTAGGATACGACCTTATTGTCACAAAGTGCACTTTCTAATACGGAATACAATGCCGAAATCAAACTTCCAACAGTTAGGAGTTAGTTATAGTTACTATACAAATACAATGATAAAAAGTTGAATGCTTATGTCTGTATATTGAATAGATTTTTTTTATATTTTGGATCATATAGATCCCATAAAAACCCGTAGATTTTATTTGTGGCCTGTTTTCCGTCTTTCTGTCTTTCCGGCACTATTTGTGTCTTCGAAACGGGCACTAAACTTGGCATAGTTTATTAACATTGATTAAGTACCTTCTCTAAATCCTTACAGAAAACTTTTTATCACAAATCAGCCCTTTGGTAACACGAGAGTTACGGCTCCAAAACTTTACTTAAAATTGATTTTAATTTACTTTTTTAAAACGAATTTCTGAAAAAACACAAGTAGTACGAAGAAGGGATTCAGCTACAAACGAGAATTAGACGCAAACGAAAGTCGTTGGCGTCAACTAGTCGATCAATAAAAGTAACAGCCGTTACCTTTCACAATCAACAATAGCTTATTCAAATCATTTCCTGTGTAATCCTTAATCAAGTGGGCAATGAAAACAACCTACTATAGCCTCTAAGTATCAAGCTATAGTAATTTCGAGGACTGTTGATATGCGTCGGCCCACTGAACGTTCAAATTGCCGTAGCGAGGTGCGCGTTCCTGCCTGTTCGTTACCGTTCCAATGTTGACTAACTCCAAGAGTCAAGTGAACTACATCAGGAAATTAACAATTTATGTAAACGGCAGACATTCTTTACAGAATCACTGTGATGATAAACGAAGAGAGACAATTTCTCCAATTTTTTTATTCATTTTCAAAACATCTAGTTATAGTCATATAAGTTGAGAATTAACATTTTCTCGTAAATACTTGGAAACCTACTTATAAACTGAGAGGTGTGTAACTGTGTATTATTATTTTGTAACTTTGCTACACACCTTATTTTCGGGATATTACCATGTAACGTTTGTTTGAGTGTCAAAGTGAAACATTACAGTCTCACCAATAAATAATTTAATCCCATTATAAGACAGCCATCTAGTCATTAACAATACATGAACAAATACTGATGAAGTCATAAATTTAGTGTGACGCAATTTATTTATAAAAGCCAAGCTGTCCAGCGTTCGGTTGGTAAACAAAACTGCCTAATTGAGCACTTATGTCGTCACTACTACCACTGACCGACCAGCTAATACTGATACCGGGTAACTGAGGAACACATACCAATAGTCTATGATATACATTTCACAGGGAGCTCTTAGTAAATATGGATCTGCAGCTTTGAGACCTTTGGTATTGATATACCTATCCAGACGGATCGTGAAAGGAGTTTAATGGAACCTAGCCTAATGAAGTCACTAATGATTGTTTACTAATTCTAACTTCGGAATTCAAGATAAATTATGAAACTAAAGAGAAAGGGTATTGCCCAGCCTCTATAGTGTTTTTGGCCCAGATGTAACTCGCGTGTATAGCTGTGAAAATATTCCAAAAGTTGCTTTGGGTTACTATAGTTCATTAATAAAGTAATAGTTAATAAAAAAGTTCAGGTTCCCAAAATTTTCATTTACTTAACTTTCTTAAATCTGTGCTCGTGCAAGTGTTTATTAAAGTAATTGAAAAATCTACCTGTATGTATATGTGTTTAAAATTGTCTTTACAATCTTCCATTCATCCCTACAGACCTTTCCCCTACAGCATGGACATCCTCCAGTGGTAGGAGAGCTCTATATCACACTGGCCAGACGGGTCGTTACATGGTTTTAAGCTGAGTTTAACGCTTTGACCTTATTTGTAATGACTTTAAGTGAAACCAGAATTCTATACTTATTTCTTTAATTTTCATCATACACAACCACAAAAACATCATCTAAAAATCATCTAAAAATTGAGCAGGTCCTACAATGTTATCTTGATGCCTGCCTTGATGCTGTGCCCCATGGGCACAGCATCCTACAGTTCGGCGTCCAACTATGCAATTGCAGCAGTATTCTTTTATGGCCTCACGACCTGTTTCCGTATTGGAAATTAATATATAGGTACACAAAATATGTTTTTCGACTGATGTGCCGACTAGCAATTCTTGCTCTAATTAATATTCGATTATCACCAAAAATTAGCTCCTCCATAGTTGTATTTCTGGAGTCTCGAGATACCTATGCTCCCCATAATACGATCGCCAGAGTCCATATTAATGATTTTAAAGAATGTAATATTATAGATTGCAGAATCATAGAGTAAGGTAATATATAGTGCAGAATGCAGTATTTGCGGTACAGCCGTATGTCAATGTCATTTGATTTGAAAATAAAGGTTGGTAACAATAAGGAATGCAAAATGTCGATTGCAATGGGCGGAAGGCGATGCAACTGATTAATTATTATTTAAAATGTCGAAAATAATGTCGTCTTATATCGAATTAAGAATAGTGAAGAAAATTATGCAAATTCGTAATACATTTTTTGAGCAATATGGTTCTTTTGTACATTTCGTAAGAACGTGGGCCAAGAGTGAACAAGATACTTTTGTTTATTTTGTATTAAAACTTAATTTCGCCGGTCACTTTATAAGTCCCAGTGTCCCTTAGTAGGGACGAGCCTATTACAGCAGGTGCAAGACCTGCAGGAGGAGATGACGTGAGCCTCAGGGATGTTAATAGGGCCCCTTAGAACCGTTGTATTAAATTAGGGCTTAAAAGAAGTAAAACGCGGACACAGTTTGTGACCCCCACTTAATGACATCATACCCAAATTTGCATAAAATCTGTCGGTCAAAAGCCTCAGTTACAAACTTTTGACTGCTCTTAAAAAGTACTAAAATCGAAATGAGCCATAAACGTTCGACCCTTATATTGAGGACTCAGCTTCCCGAATTTTACACATAAATTAAGTTGTTTAAAAGAAACCATCAAAAGTTCAACGTTTTTAAATCTCCAGAAATTTTTATTTTTTTATTTTTAGAAACGCTTGTCATCTTTTGTTCGTTAATCATTATTTATCTTAAAAGACTCAAAAACGTTGACTGTTTTTTATGGGTTTAAAAAGTGAAGTGAAGGAATACTTGAAACTTGACATGAATGATAGGGGTGTCACTGCCGGGTTATCTGGATTTTTAGTTTTGTTTTTACCCATTCACTTAACTATAATTATAGCTTTGAGGTATCGTGACTAGAGTTTTCAATTTAGTAAAGATGTATGTATAATATGTAAAAAATCACTTTAATGGACATTTATTATGGTTAATAATGCTTCTGTAATTGCATTTCAGTTTTTATCTAGTTCTTTAAAATACATAATATAAATTATTATAAATTATTACGGACAGAATTTAACTAGTTGTAACAATTTATCACATTAATCCATTGATACATTCTATATTAACGCATTAATCTTTATTCGGTCACTGGTACAAAGTTTGAAAGTTAGTTAAATTAAAAAAAAAACTAGTTCCACAAACTGCAAACAGGAGTTGCTAGTATTTTTGTTGGTAAGATATTAGTGGAGTAGAGTTTAGGAGGGAGTTCATGTATGGTGAGAATCGTAGGTACCCATGGAAACGCAAGACGGTCGAAACGAAAGTAAAACGGGTACCCTATTACTAAGCTGTCGTCCGTCCATCTGAAAACAGGCTGTATCTCATGAACCGTGATAGTTATAAAGTTAAAATATTCACAGATTATATAGGTATTAACTACTGTTGCCGCTATAACAACAAATACTAAAAAACAGTATAATAAGTATTTAAGGGGCTCCCATACAACAAAACTGTTTTTTTTTTCCTTTTTGGTACAGAACCTTTTGTACACGAGTATGACTCGCACTTAGACTGTTTTTTAAGAAGAGCTGCCATATTAATCACATACGAACACTGAAAAATAGGTACGCAATTAATTGTTTTCTTTGATAAACAAAATCTAATATATATGTATTGTTAATTATACCAGACGTTATTGTTTTGTCATTAACTAGTAGTACTCATTTGTATCAACTACCACGATAATGACGTCTATTGACGTCAACAGGGTAGTCTTAATTAATGATAACCTCCGGGTCAGAACTTCCTATCAACTGTTTGTACTCCTACTTCAGTCACACATCGATGGTTGAAACGTCCGATTGGTTTGATTACGTTTAGGCAAAAAACATGATCGGATGTGGATTTAGTTACATTACCTATAATTCTTTATAACTATAAATTGTGTTACCTCTGAGCATATAAACTGACATCCAAAATCTGTTCCCGCGAAACGAGCTAATTTGTACTGGGTTTTAACATTACATAGAACAATTAGCTCTTTTTCGAGTCTTCACATGGCGTGCTCTAGTAACATATATGCCCTTTTTAGGGTACTTTTTTTTTTTTTTTTTTTTTTTTTTTTTAATTCCGCGGCCCAAGGACGCGGCCGCTGTAACGTCCGTTGCCGGGCGTCTCTGGTTACTAGCAGAGGGTATGTCCAGTGGCGCCCGGCGGACTTTGACCACCTCTGTGGTCTCTGCGGGTGTTTGGTCGGGACGAGAATCCCGCGTCATTGGGGTCGGGTTTCACGGGAGCCCCGTATAGGGCCATACTCCGCACGATCCCCGGGTACAGTCTCCTGCAGGAGGCGTTGGGTCCCTTTAGGTTGGGCATCAGTCGCGAAAGCGCGACCGATGCCTGCGTCACCTTGGGGACCAAACTTCGGAAATGTGGTCCGAAGTTCCATCGGCTATCAAGTACGATCCCTAGGTACTTCATCGAGGGCTTGATACCGATGCTAACGCCTCCCACATTTATGCTGGAACCTTCGGGTGGACCGTTCCGAGGTCTGTGAAAACACAGAACCTCGGACTTGTGCAAGGCCACCTCCAGTCCCAGCTGCCGTATCCGATCCACGACTCGAGCAACACCCGTCGTGACCTTGAGTGCTGCCTCCTGGTACGTTGCACCCCGCGCCGTGACGAGGGTATCGTCGGCGTAGCACGTTACGCCGACACCCCTAGGCAACGCACCCCGCAGCACCCAGTCGTAGCCGATGTTCCACAGAAGCGGCCCCAGGACCGACCCCTGCGGAACACCGCACGACACATCTCGCCGAGCTGGCCCGAGCCAGCTGGGGAAAGCTATGGCCCTCTCCGAGAGATAGGCCTCGACTATACGACGGAGGTAGAGAGGCGTTTCGTGATACACGAGCGCCTCCCTAACACAGCTCCATGGTGTTGAACGCGTTGGCGATGTCAAGAGACACCGCCACCACCACCTTGCCCTGCGAGACTGCTTCCTCCGTCAGGCTCTTCACGCGCATGATCGCGCTCACGGTGGAGCGTCCCCGACGGAAACCGAACTGGTTATCCGCCAGGTCTGGCCCCACACTCGTGAGATGCTCGACGAGGCGTTCCGCGATAATTCGCTCAAAGAGCTTACACACCTCGTCTTACGGATCAGGACCAGTTTCCCCGTCCTCCACACCTTGGGAAACTGGCCCCTTTCGAGGCATGCGCTAAAGAGCCCCATCAGTCGAGGCCCGAGTTCTTCGAGGGCCAGGTCCCATGCACGGCCAGGAATGCCGTCGGGTCCGGGGGCAGTGATTTTCCGGCGTTTAAGCCGGAGTACTGCCGCACCTAGCTCTCCCACCCTGACTTCGGGTACGTCGTCTTCGCTGGTGCTATCCGCGTCGGGCAGAGACGGAGCCATGCGCGGAGGGACGTGCTCCTCCGCGCTCGTCGGAAACAGGGAGCCCATGACCCGCTCCAGCTGCTGCGGCTGGAGACTCTGGGTCAGTGGGGGCGCCCTAGGTCGGAGTTTCTCCCTGACCTGTAGGTACGGGCGCCCCCATGGGTTCTGCTGCAGGGTCTCCAGGAGCACCTCGCGGGCCGCCGTCTTGGCCCGCTTTATCGTCTCCTGGAGATTACCTTTAGCCTCCCTGTATGCCTGAAAAAGCTCCGCCTCTCGGGCTGCCGCGTCGTCTGGGCGGCGACGCCTCCGGCGAAACCTGGTGTACCGGCGGCGGGCGGAGATGCATGCTGCGCGCAGCTCTGCAATCTCCGGCGACCACCAGTACACCTGCTTCCTGGCCGGTCTGGTTGTAACCCTAGGCATCGCCGCATCACAGATTTGCGACATGGCTCTCCTGAACCACTCCGCCTCGGCATCCACATCGGCAGACCGGTCCGGCGCCGGAATCCAGGCCTGCACGATGGATGCCTCCAGGAGAGCCTCCCGATCCAGATGGTGAAGTGCCCAACGCGGATCCGGGGGATTTGCCACCGGCTGTGGGAGGTCAGGTGGGGGGGGGACATCGAACCGGATGTACCGATGATCCGAGTGCGTCTCCTCACCCTCCTCCACGCGCCAGCCTGTAATACGGCGGGCGAGGTCAGAGGGTGCGAACGTTACGTCCACGATCGATTCCCCCCCCCGCCAAAAGGTGGCGACATTCCCCCGGTTGAGGACCTCCAGACCACGTGTTTTGGTCCAGTCCTCAAGAAGCCTCCCCTTGTCCCTGGCCCCATTTTTAGGGTACTGTGGTAAAAGACTCGGTACCCTTATAGTTTCGTCATGTCCGTCCATACATCCGTCCGTCCTGGACTATCTTCACAAATGGTTAGGGCTAAAAACATGAAACTGTGTAGATATGTATATTTACTACCTCAACAAAGTGCTCAATTAAAATTCAGAAAAAAAAATGGGATACCCCCAGTGGGGAACTAAGTGGGGAAATGTTTTAGCTCGCGTCTACTCTATCGCGTGGGGTATTATTAGATAGATATTTTAAAAACATTGATAGGTTGCATAGATGATTTTTTGATTTAAGTATCCGTTTGCGAGATATTTAACTTTGAAGATAATGTTTTTCGCAAAAACAGAATCTGGAAAAATTCATGATGGTAGGCCATGTAATGAACTTTAAAGGAAAACTATAAGGGATGGTATAACTCTGTTAGTTCTGGAGTTATAGAGGCTTTAATGGGTTACTACAGAGCCCTAACTTATGTGTGGCTCGACACGCACTTGGCCGGCTTTTTTATACTACAAAATAGATACATTGTCTAAAAAAGTTGTTTAATTAGGAGCCTATTCAGTAAATTGCTAACGTATTACTCATTTATGACTATTGGCAGGTAGTTAGGTAATCATTAAAAGATAATAATGCAGTAAAATCACCTCATACATTAGTTTTTCCTCGCAACTCGTGACTCCACTATTCATTAGTTGACCTACATTCATAAAAACCACATAAATACTCATAAAACACATTCCGGACCCTTTATGTGGAAATAACTTTAAATAATAATATAATAATGTTTATGCCAACGCGCAACGGCGTCACTCTATTATAAAAAACTTTGTGCGTGTTAATAGGTACACATACACATGTTTTCTATGAAGTTTCTGACGTGAATAAATCTAATTGAGCTAATGAAGGAGGAATTTCTTAATTAATAGTGTTTCGAACTAACCATAGGCATATGTAGTGTACCGAAACGGGTTAATTACGACCGATAACTCTTTAATTAACCTGCCTAATAACAGAGTATTTGCATTCGAGCCAATTAGGGAGTCGACAAGATCGATAGAAAATAATATGTACGTGAGTTAACCATTTAGTTAATAAACTAAATACGTAGATTATAATACTTAAGTTTTATTTATTTTTTACTAGCTATCCGTACTGCCTGAAACCTGAAAAAAGCCTTTCAAACCTTCCCTGGGTTTGTACGAATATTTCAAGACATTAGTTTAGACGCAAGAAATTAGTTAAATCGGTTCACCCGTTCCCGAGTTTTAGTGAGACAAACGAACGGCGATTCATTTTTATTTATACAGATTGAACTGTGGCAAATACAAATTCTAAAGAAATTACCTTTCAATAAATTTGTTATTTTTCACTAGTAAGTGCTCAAAGTTTGGATCTTATGTCCAAATGGACAATGCAAAATCCTCAGTATATTCATATAGATCTACATACAACAATAATTTCATACTAAATGTATTACCTATCCCTAATATTATTAGGTATATTCTTTAACATCGCATGTTCTCTTTCTAGATATAGTTGGAATGAAATAAATTGCAGGAGAGAAATCATCTAGTTTTTAACCCCCGACGGAAACCCGAACGGGGTGTTATAAGTTTGACGTGTGTGTGTGTTTGTAAGTCTGTCTGTGGCATCGTAGCTCCCAAACGAATGAACCGATTTTGATTCTGTTTCTTTTGTTTGAAAGATGGGTTAGGGGAGAGTGTTCTTAGCTATGTTTTATAAAAATCGGTTAAGCCATTTCAAAAATATAAGGGGTGAAAGTGGTGATGAAAAATTTAATGTGTTCAAATATACCCATGTTGGGTATCAAATGAAAGGTCATAACTTATACACCACTTTTTTGTGAGTTTTTTAAATTTTTAATTTAATTTTAATGATCTAGGAATCAGCTGTAGTATGTGTTTTTTTGTCTATTTATTTAGTTAGATTGTATGTATTTATTTATTATTTGTATTTGTATTTTCACTTCTAAGTTAGTGTGTAACACGGTGTTTGCGTCTGTTCTCTATCATGTTAAATCTTTTTTCTATAACTCTGGGTCTGCTGGAATCTTCGATTGACTTAAGCACGCCTTTGTGCATATTGTTCATAAATTACCGATGTGTTTTTTTTATGTGTACAATAAAGAATAAATGAAAAAAAAACGGTACTATTCTGTGGGAGCCGCGGACAAATCTTACTTCCTTGCAGCATACTAAAGAAATCACTAACTCTGAATGCAAAACATTCGAATATTGTTTTGTATTATTTATCTACTGGCCTGTATCTCGTGCCGTTAATTAAGAAATTAATTACATTGATACAAATAATATTACGTACTAAGTAGAATAATGATTTGTACAGCAAAATGTCAATATGCGTCACTTGTCATGCCACGCTAGGGTTATCTCGTGACCACGGTGTTGATTTAATGTGGTAGTGGGGGCACAGATTACTAAATAGTTAGTGGGGGTTAAGACGGCTTTCTTATACACATGTGTTTATTACAAGTTTTATGGTTTTTATGGACAGTATTTACCTATACACGATTACCTACAGTTTAAATACTACTATGTCTGCTTCCGTGGCGTGGTCGGTAGTGCATCCGCTTTCGACGCCGGAGTCTCGGGTTCAATTCCCGGTCGGTACAAATTTTGTGTGATGACACATACATTTGTGTCGAAGTCTGGGTGTTTCCTATATATAATATGTATGTATTTACAAAAAAAAGAACTCTCCTGAACCACTCCGCCTCGGCATCCACGTCGACAGGCCTGTCCGGCGCCGGAATCCAGGCCTGCACGATGGATGCCTCCAGGAGAGCCTCCCGGTCTAGACTCTTGAGCGCCCAACGCAGTTCCGGGGGATTCGGTACCGGCTGTGGAAGGTTAGGTGGGGGGACGACCTCGAACCGGATGTATCGGTGGTCCGAGTGCGTCTCCACACCCTCCTCCACGCACCAGCCCATAATACGACGGGCGAGGGCAGGGGTCGCGAACGTTAAGTCTACGACCGAGCTGACCCCCGACCGCCAAAAGGTGGCGACATTCCCCCGGTTGAGGAGCTCTAGTCCACGTGTAGTGGCCCAGTCCTCAAGTAATCTCCCCCTGCCATTGGTTATCCGGGAGCCCCACGCCGTAGACCAGGCGTTAAAGTCTCCCAGGAGAAGGACACGGCGAGGACGACACGCAGTGAAGACGACGTCGAGCTCAGTGAGCCATAGCTCATGCTGAGCGTCGTTAATGTTGTTCGGCGAGATGTACGCGGCCACGACTGCCACCCCTTCATATTCCGCAGCAACACAGCCTCGACCGTTTGCAATAATTGCAAGGTGCGAGGTGCGTGCGGACCCCCCAAAGATGCAGGCCAAGCCGTCTTGCGCCACCAGGCTGCCCGGGTGGGCATAGTACGGCTCGGCGACCACGACCAGATCTATGGACCACTGCGCGATGCTGTGGTACAGAAGATCCTGAGCAGTGCGGCAGTGGTTCAAATTCGTCTGCAGGATGCGGATATGGGTGTCCATTAATGGACGTCCATATCAGCATCCCGCCGCGAATCTGGGCGCGCGGTAGCGACACCCCCGCTGCCTTCAGCGATCGGACGAGGTTTTGGCCTCGAAGCGGCGCAGGAACGGCTGCCGACCCTATGGTCCGCCGTCTTGCCCTCCGCCTCGCATCTGTAGCAGCGAGGCGGTGCGTCACAGGCGTTGGACTTGTGACCGGGCCGGCTGCAGCGGAAGCACCGATCACCCACGGTGTCTTCCAAAGCTTGTGCTATGGGATTTAGACAACTGATAAACATACTTATATATTTCTAAATACATACATAATATACATAGAAAACACCCAAACTCCGAAACAAACATTTGTGGATCACACAAATTTTGATTCGACCTGGGAATCGAACCCGAGACTCCGGAGTCGAAAGCCGATGCACTACCGACCTCGCCACCGAAGCAGCCGACACAGTAATTATGTATATAACCAACCAATTATCCTACAAAAATACGAATGTGAATTGTGGTACTGTTTGTTTTTTGTAAAAAATGTAAACATTAAAATTATATAATTAAATGAATACAATAATTATACCATCCTATTATTATCAAATCGATTAATTAACTGTCTGAATATTCACACAATTAAAAATGTATAAATACGAGTATAAAGTAATTAAAGCAACACAGTAACTGATATCTAAACGTAAGAAATGTTCCATCCAATTAGTGGTAAATTGTAGACAAAAAAACATTTTGTATCTTAATCCTATTCAATCAAATGCTCTATTTAGAGTGTTTTGTTGTCCAACTGGTTTAAGATTTGACAGAGTGCGTACCTGGGGCATCCGGCAATAGACGTAAGGGACGGCGGACTTAAACAAAAAAAAGGTGATCAAAACTAGGTAAAGTTACTTTTAAGTAAAGTTCAAGAACTTTGAAGCATTTAAATGTAACTTACATATATCTATCTTTATACCTTCCACTCAAATATACCTTATTGCAAAAAAATATTATTTTTTTAGAATTTGTACTCAGAACTTAAAAAGGAAAAGTTTCAGATCTGATGGAAACATTTGTTTAAAAAAATGTTTTTTTTTAATTTCTTTTTGTTAGATGCGAGTACCAGCGGACGCCCGCGACTTCGCCCGCTTGACAAATTACATACTAAAAACTTTCCTCGAGAACCATTCTATCTATTAGTGAAACCCGAGTGAAAATCCGTTACGTAGTTTTAAAGATCCAAGCATACATACGAACGGTAGCGACTTTATTTTATAATATGTAGTGATTGCTCAGTAAGTAAATTTAGGTTGCTGGATGAAATACGCCTAACGACTTATTGCTAATAAGGCGTTTCCTTACAGATTAATTGAGCGAAGCGAGCCAAAGGCGAGCGGAGCTCTCAACGGGTGACTCAAATTATTTTTCAAACGATTTATGTTAAATTGTTTCTCGGCGAATACTCGGCCGATTTCGGATTTTCTTGCACTCATCAAAAGCTTACAGAATTACCCAGGTTATTACGAGGCCAGAATTTTGAATTTAAACTCGCTTCGGTCAAATATATGCTGCAGCGTAACGGTACGTTTCGCGACTGCGGCGACCTAGTTTTAAGGCATGTTTATGTAATAATTACTATTTATTGATTGTGAAGAATATAAGCACAAAAAGAATATGTATCTTATCATAATATCTTATTTAGAGATAGATATTCTCAATGCAATAATGTAAGAAATATGTACCGTCCCCTTACCATTGCGCTCGCAAGAGTTTGTTGATAACCCTATGATATCGCAAGAAAATGTGTTAATTGTGTCACGTGATCGACGTTTCTTGCGATATCATTGGTCATCGACAAAGTCTTCCAATGCCATGCTGATAGAGCTGTAGTACTAGTAACCATGGGTACTACTATGGTTATTAGTACCTACTACTAATTCCCTATTCTGTGACCATAGGAACGCCACTTAAAGGTAAGTACCTACACAAGTAACATGAGACAAAAGTCACAGCTCTAATTAAATAAGTAACAAGAGGAAACCCGCCCGTCGTTGAAAAACATCAGCCACACCAACAACCTAATTACGAGTGACCTTCAAACAGGGTTGCCACTAATCACAAATACAAAAATATTACGATTTTTGTCAGACCTACTTATCTCTTTATTTTCTAGCAGATTTCAATACTCTGGCAAATTGTAGGTAGGTACTATTATATTTAATTTGATAACCATATCTATTTCTAATGTAATGAAGTTGGTTATTTTTAATTTCCGAAATAGATTAAGTATGCCCATAAAATTTTTCATTGACGCATCATACATTAAGGTACCGGGTGGCATGGTTACAACAGCCCTGTTACTATTATTGTTAATGAAATGAAATGAAATGATTTATTTATTTGTATAGGTCACTAAATGGCTCTTACAAACGTCAGTAAGTACTTAAAATAAAAAATGTCATTGCTTGTATATTTACATGTACTGCCAGATTCGCAAAGCAATAAGTAGAACCGAGAGAAAGAACCTGGCAATAAAACTCTCGGTCCCTCTTTACCAATAATTGACTCATTTACACCTTTTTTTAAGACTAAATGTGGAGGAATGTACATTGGTCTGTGTCAAAATCAAAAAGAGTGTATAATAGGTGCAACAAAAAAAAAATTTCGCCTAAGTACAAAATATGCTACAATTACGGCATTTTAGGAGGCGCCTGCACCATGCTCAAGCCTTTATCATTAAGGTTAAATAATACATGATAAAAAATTTTCTTCCTGCTAGGTAGGCAATTATATGATTGATCAGAATCGCAATCATTACTTGTACAACAATATTTCGTATGATATACGATTCAAGTTTTAAATTAACATTCTAACTTTCAATGCATATATTCATTTCTTACTTAAAACTATTGCTTTTCAATTGCAGTCATTTTGTCCTATAAAAATTGTCAGTCAACCCTATACAGAGCGTCATCATCCGCTTCTGTAGCTAATTTGTTTGCAGAACGGAGAAGAGAGGTTGCAGCCAGACCAATTAGCGCAACGCGGTGACCCTACGTCCCGCGGCGAGGACCCACTAATAACAACCCTAGTGTGGGGGGTCACATGTCACTTTAATTATTTTTAATGAAGCAAATAAAAAATACATTCCTCTAGTCACGTTATGAACGAACAATTTTTAAATATTTTCGGTGCGATAACTAGCGGACTAATTAAAATTTAAGCTTAGTTAGCACAAACGCGATTAGGTAGTTTAGTTAAAATGTATAGGAGTGTCCAGTTAGGTAGATTTCATACTTATTAACAACTTTTCACATAATTAACTGTCATAATAAACTCGCAGCCTGATGGGAAACGAGTATACTTAGAAACTTTGTTGCAATTTAAAAAAAAACTAATAGTCGACTAGGAAATACTCACAGTCATATTATAGTAGAACAAATTACTAATAAAATTGTGTCTACCTTTATTATTTATTACGTATATTAAACATATTTTCAATATAATTCAGGTTTTTCTAGGTTTTAATTTATTGACAACCCTAAAAATTTATTAAAATTATATATGTCATATTCTTTTATAATATTATCTACACGAGCCTGGCATCTATGTTACTTCGGATGTCGTAATAGTTAGTAGGTACGTAGTGCTACGTAGTTTAATATTCTCATATAAAATTATAATTTACTAGTAGGTACTTAAGTATTGAGTGCTTAATTAATTTGGCATTTTATAAGTAAAACCGGTATAGTGAGGTGCATACTGCTATAATTTTGACCTTAGTTGTCTTTGGGTTACTTTTATAAATGTTTATTAAGATATATTAAAACCCCCCAACCACAGTCTTTAGAACTCCGAGGCTTGCACCCTAGTTTCCCACATTAATTAGCCAAATAATGCACCTTCTAAAAAGATAGATTTGGAGCTTCTTACATCTCATTAGAGCACCTTGTTGTATAAACATTTACAGGAAGGCATAATAATAATTTTGACCAAAATTTGTGTATAATATGAACGAGTGAGGAAATAATACGAGTAGCATAGGTCTTAAGGAATGCCATTCGTGCAAACATCTCGTTGGTATTTATTTTTGTTGAGACTACGATTAATTTGTATCAATTACCTTTCAATTTATTGAGAATATTATACGAAAACCGATTTTGCTGGTACATTTATTGGTGACAACTACATTTCAATTTCATTGAAAACTAAAAATATTCATTTAAATCGTATATCGTATACTGGTTATTTAATCAGAAAATCTGATATGCGTAATAGCCGTGCAATCATTCTCATTATCCAGAAAAATAAAATGATAGCTCAGAAAAAACTGATACGTAGTAGAACATCGTTAATCTATTTTTATATATACATTAATTAATGGGTAAGATAAGCAATAAAACGTTGTCTACGGTAATTATATGAGCAGAAGGATGCAGTGTTTATAATTAAAACGAATGAAGCATTGCTGGTTGGTCTAGTGATGTAGTCTAATGAGCAACTTGCTAATTAGAGAATAAACCAAGCCGGATACGGGATTCTAATTGGCTTTTGGTACAAGCATGTCGCGTTCAGCTACCACCGCTCCGTTTAAAAGTAAAAAATACATTTTCTTGGTTTAGAGCAAGAGGGACACGTTTTGTGTAACTTGAAACAATATTTTGAATAAATATAAACACATTCCTTTAAAATAATGTACAATAAGCGGCCTCATCGCTAAAGAGCAATCTCTTCCAGGCAACCTTAGGATGGAAAGAACATCATGAGAACTGATAGGGGTTGTGTACAAATTAATACATTGATGTAGGTATTACATGCTATGATATGATAAGTAGGTTTAAATAAATAAGAGGTAAGTATATAATATTATAGCAATAAATATATGTACAACTACTCAACTACTCACTTTCAAAAAGCAATATAATATTATGCTAAACATTAATTATCATGAATATCACAATGCCGGTCTGTGGTTTTTTTCAATAAACTCGACATTAAACTTCTTAATTTAAGCTACAAGGGAGAGTTAAAGTGTAGTTTTAATATTCTATGGCGTAATAAGAAGACATATTTTTTTTAAAGCTGTAATTGCAGTGTTCCCTACTGCAATACACCACTAAACGCTGTGATTTAGGGTAAAAAGCTTCAGTACGATTCCTAAAACACTACCGATAAAATTAATTATGAGACTAGTGTTTTGGTGAACTTATGAATATGTAGTACGATATTATTATGTGATTTATTGAAACTATATTAAAATCTCTGATGATGCCAGGAGGTGAAATCGGTCAGTAAAAATAAAAATTATACCAGTGGAAAAGTATATGTGTTTTTGTGCAATATATGAACAAACATTAATTAAAGCTCTATATTTCATTCTGAGTAAACGAATTTAGATAATTATTCAGTGATTATGTGGCGTTTTAATTGCTGTATGATTTTTTAACAAACGTCGTCTGTCGAACACCGTTAAAAAATATGATCATAAGTTAATTTAAGTAATCATATGTTTTTTCTGAGTGTAATTAATTCCGAGAGGCGGAAGTGTTTTGTACTTTTTTTATAGGTAGGTAGGTAAGCATCAAACTACTCCACCAGTTTAAAAAAAATATTATTTTTTTATTACAATGTTCACCAAGTTCCGACAATCGTTAGCATAAAGTTATATTGTAAATTTTTTAATCTGAACTTAACTCAGCGTTAGTAAAAAAAGCTGTTTTTTTTAAGAAATATACTTTATGATTTTATATCTAAATTACATACATTAAATTGGTATCGTATAAAAGTAATATGAAACCGGTAATCTTTAGAGTTTATTTACATCACAAGTCGTTGAGGCACTCCATAAAAGGACACATAGTGACAGCTGTGATTAGTGGATTATAAAAGCGTTTTTTTAATCATATCTACTTTTCCATTTAAGATTTATTCAGTTTTAATAAGTATAGTTTAACTTATTTTCGTGACTTAAGTCAGAAGTTTGATATTCCATGTATAATGATAATGGTAAAGACTCAGAAGTTGCAAAAAAAGATAGTATGTGTGTATTTACCTATATTAAGGATCTACTACTTAGTATGGGTAGGCAAGTAAATTGTGCGAATTATTTGACTTTAATAATATAATGATAATAATTATTTTTTGATTGATTATAAATATTATTATTACATTAAATAGATGTATAGAGATACATTTTTATTTAGTTTTAAATATTAAGTACATCGAAATCGAATAGTCGAAAAACGAGTAGGTACTTAAGTCAAATTCGTCTCCAAAATGTCGTAGATAAATAACATTTAAATCTATTACTCTAATACCTCGTTTTATTACCTAATATTAAATAGTCAAAGATACTTAATTAAATAATTTTATTACTATTCAATAAAAAATAGACCAACAAGTTATGCGCCAGGTTTGTAACACATTATAATTTAATTAATTAATATGCGGCCACTATCATTAATTTTAAACCACGCTCTCCCTAACATAGGGAGAGTGACTACTAGTTTCATACATTTTAAATTAAATTTCTTCGTTAAAGTGAAAGATCTTTGGTCCTGATAAGGCTCGTAATTCATACAATAAACTAATTAGTAATTAGTTTAAAATGTTAGAATTGGTGCGTACACAACCTTAATAGTTTTTCAAAGTCCGATGTTCGAGATCATTAAGCGACTCTTCAAACTTGTAGCCGCATTACACTAATTGACGCAATTAGAGGGATTGCCGAACGGAAATAAAAGTCGGCTCACCTTCATGAAACGCCGGCCCAGCCAATTAGCCCAGCAACTTCTAATTAGCCTCTTCAAAACCACTCTTCCAGTCGACTAGTCTTTACACAGGTACAAATATTCACTGTACACAAATATCGTGTTCATTTTATTGTATTACGGAAAAATGTTTTTCACAGCACTGAAAAGTTTTCTCGCGATCGCGTGCGAGCGGCTAGCCAAGTAATACGATAACGTGCGTTCACTTCGACCGCCACGGAGCGAATGCGCAGATTGTAGAGCGGGAGGAAGCCGTCACACAGAGCCAGTACCACCAGCCTGTATGAGGCGGGGTGGTTTGCCCGTCCTTTTTCCATACGAAAGCTCCGCACTTGTGGAGCTTTTCGCTCAAAGCCGGCTTGTCGTTTACGTCGTTATCTAATTAGAATGACGCTTAACTCTATAAGTGGGCAGATTTTGCGCGGTATTGCATTTAGGCCTAAATAAAAATGATACTGAATCAAATTACGATCGGTCCACTGCTTTACGGCTTTAGTGTATAGGTGAAGTGTTGAGTAATATAATAGTTCAGTAGTCCAATTTACTACTAGAATGGTTTAAAATATGTATTAGGTATATTCTTATTATAAGGCTTTGAAATGATTATTTCTGAACTTCTGTTAATATGATAAGTATAAAAAGTAAATTGAAATGTCTGTATCGCGACACTATTATCTCGTCTACTCGTCACTTATAAAGATTATATCACAACATCTTTTACAGAGTTGGTATTATTCTGTCATATGTGCACTTAATTATGTTCCTTGGTGTAATAAAATCAACGGAGATAGATAGGTACTTCTTCGAACTACTACTATGCGGCCAGTTAATTAAAAAGCTTATAACAAAAATCCTTTAATGTTCTTTAACATTTTTTAACATTAAATAGAGTATTTACGTAAGTACAAATATCTCAGCTATAAACTATAGCTATAACAAGAACACCTAACCAGATAGTCAGGTACAACATCTTCAAAAAAACCAGCCATAATTGGACTTATAATTCAGACAAGATTGATCACCAATTTTATAATGCACAATAAAATAAATCATACAAACCTGACAATTAGAGAACATTCACGTTTTACCTGATCTAATCAGGGCACAAAATAAATCGTTTGCATATCTCCCTGCCAGGTATACCGGTTACAAAGTTGCTAGATCTCTTCAAACCGCATATACACATACGAGATAGCTTTTATATAATAACTATGCATAAAAAGAAACATGAATTATCTTTTATAATTGACACGATGGTACTCTTTAATGCTATTGATATTCCATATTTTAAAAAGGGCAGACATGTTACTGAAATCGTCATAAATACGTCTCTAGGACCGGTACTGGGCCTGTTATCCATTTCTCCATTGATTCAATTAAGCCAACGTAAAAAGGGTGCAATAAAGAATGATTTATTACGAAGGACCATAATAGTTTTAATTACATTTCAAGAGGGTACATAAGTGTGTTGAAAAATGTTAAAATCGTGCTATAAATATGTCTTTATAAAAACCGGTTCACAGAATATTCATTCAAAATTAAAAGTAAATTATGCGGTAAAAATAGTTTATTTTAAGTTTTTTCTTTTAAGAATACTAGGTCACAGAATAGGGAATAGTACTTACATACAAAACTTGCACTCCGACTTTAATAAAAGCACATTCTTTTGTTTACATAGAACATCATTCGTACGTTAGGGTTGTCCAGTAAAGGAAAATATATACCAGCATAATTTGACCAATAATTATGACGTTAATGCCTCAATATCAACTCTATGGTCAATGCCGTGTCACAAACAAGAGACAACCCTTATTGATTTACAACGTCACGTTGCCGCTGACGTCACGTTTTTTTGCGGTTGTTAGGCGAGTGACATAGGCCTGACTAGGTACCTTACCTAGGTATTAATTACTTATAGCAAACTCAATTTTTGCAGTTTCGTATTGAATTGAAAATAAATGATGTAGATCTAAAGTGACTTGAAACGGCAGTCGGCTCGACCCCTATTAAAGAAAGAAAGAAAGAAACATTTATTTGACGCAAAGTGGCAATAAAACATAACAATACACATAAAACAACCAAATAATGACATTGGGGATTGGAAGCATTTTCACTCATTAAAGTCATTACGTGAGACCAACGAACTGACTGCAGCAATGTAAGTGTAGTTAAGCCCCTGTCTATCCCTATGGGGATAATGACATGTGACAATAAATGTATGATGTCATATTTTACTAAGCGTTGGTCTTGCATTTGGAGAGCGTGAGTTCGATCCCGGCCATCACAGTATGTACCTACTAACGAAACCCCTAACACAAGCACTTTTAGCTTACGAGTACAAGGCAGGGTTAGCGTTAGCGGAAACGCTAGTAACTAGGATTTACATGGCAAAAATAATTGTTTACTCTTCTACTCAATAGTAAAAAATAAAATATTTTTTACAATAATATACATTTATTTCTTATTAAAATTTATTTTCTACTTTTTAGTTGGATTCGCTATAAAAGCGTGTTTTTTTAGTTTTTCTAAACTATTATTTATTTTTAATTTTTTTTTTTTTTCCATCGAATTATTGCATTGTCATCGGTCTTTGACAGGTGTGCAAAGTTTGAATTAAATCTGATCGTTCAAAGTAGGGCAAAATCGAACCCAAAAGAGTCGGTTACAAACAAGCAAACATACAAGTGAAGCTAATAAAAGCGTAGTAATATTCTTTAAAAAAAGGCATTTGACCTATTATATCTAAAAATCCTCAATCCTCACTCATCTAGTAATGTTACAAAATAATTAGTTCAGAATGCGTCGCCATTGATAAAATACGAGTTAACACTTAGGTGAATACGTTTAAATTGCGTACAAACAAATCTTGCCTTGCGTTCTGTGTCAATTTGCAAACCATTCAGTGCACGACCCACAGAAATCAAGGATGCGAAATGAATTGAACGCTCTCTCATTGTATCGATACTGTAACATTACAATACACCGTAACAGGACACATTGTTTCGTTTTATGATAATATGTTTTTACCTATTTTTAGAACTTGTTATAATACGCTTTTGTTCTAATATTTATAGGTATATCTATCCATTGAAATAATAAAAATAATGTTAACTAAAATAGATATTGAGTATAGATAGGTACGAACAATAAGCTTTATTTCAAGATAAATAAACATACATAACTTCACGCATGTTGCCAATCCCCAATGTGATTTATGTGTATTATTATGTTGTATTGTGTGGGCACTATGTACTAAATAAATGTTTCTTTCTTTTCTTTCTTAAGGGAAATGTGCACACATCCACATATCACCAGTTTTGTATGTACCTAATAGGAGAAAAGCCATTACAGGTAACTAAGAGCATTTTTTTTATTACCACTTACAGTTGAGATTGTCTTAACTTTTTTTTAAATCTCCAACTAACTTTAATATTTCAGTATGTATCTCTACATTAAGTTATATAAATGATTATAATCAAGATAAATAAATTTACAAGACAATGAGAAAAGTATTTTAATTTTTAACCATTAATTTAATGAGTTTTGTACCGCAACATTATATTTATCACGTCCATTAAAATATATATGTTTATAAACATTATTATTATGAAGAAATTTTAATTACGTCCGTACTTTACTTGTTATTTACGCTAACTGACTCTGAAACACATTTATCATTAAAACTTACAAACGAATTACCTACAGTGTGCGTCATATCTTGTAAACGTCAAACTAACAAGTCATTGAATATGATACTCGTATACAAAAGTCATCGATAAATCTTAAGAACATCACTACGACCCAAACAGGGATAGGGGAACGTATTGACGCATTCATTTTCTATACACATTTAATTTATTGCCGCGTAACTCGAGACATGTTCGCTCACAAATCAAATGAGCTTTTACGCATTTTCAGCGGTGTTTTGTGAGCCGCTCACTCGGAAGTAGGACCTTCTAAGGAAGGGTTATTGTAAAACGACCTTTATGGACGAACAAAAAGTTAAATCTTATATTCACTTTTCCAATCTTATAATACGTTTTCAAAGACGCAATTTCAAAGAATTGGATTTTGGCACGACTTACCGCCCCTATCTTGTACACATTTTGATGAATAGCACTTAATTTCTATTTAGTAGCACTAGACAAATGAAACCTGTTTCAGTTTTATTATGTCCTTGATTAAATTACAATAGGAAGACACCAGACACTCATGATTGACACATTGAGTCATTCACATGGAGAAGTGCATTTATGGAGGAAGGCTATATGCTATATAACATCACGCTAAGATCAATAAGAGCGAAGCAGCAGTGTGATATGTTTCATAAACGGGGTAAATATTTCTTTTAACAACTTCCGTTGCATGCGCTGGCCAAACGGTTAGTGTTATGTTAAAATGATGTACTAAAGAATTGTTCCTCTTTAAAAGTTCTAAAAAAAGTCCGCAATAGCATATATTTATCTTTTAAGGTTAACTTACTATACCATATTTTATGGAAATGAAATTCATTCTAAAATAATTATTTGCGAAGCTAGATGTTATTACGGGTGACTCGACGGGAACAATAATTAAAAGCGACGGACAGGAAAAATTCCAAATTACCACGAGGGCGACCGCTAGTTACCTAATTACGTGTAGATTTTTTGATGTAACCCTTTTTAAGTAAGTACATAAATAAAATAACCTACAGTTTATACCTAATTAGGTATCTACTAGTTTATACTTGCAATGGGTAGGCTACTGTTTAGTCTATTACTTTAGTAGCCACTTAGTTTACAGACTGGGTTTTACTTGACACATAAGTTGTAATAAATGTGTTGATATTTTGCAGGGGTTCTATTTACAAATTATGTTAGTTTACTCTGTGAACTCTGGATTTGAAACCTGATCAGTTTATTATAGAGGTTAAATCTACACCAGGTTTCGCCGGAGGCATCGCCGCCCAAACGACACGGCAGCCCGGGAGGCGGAGCTGTGCCAGTCATACAGAGAGGCGAAGGGTTTTCTCCAGGAGGCTATAAAGCGGGCCAAGATTGCGGCCCGCGAGGAGCTCCTGGAGATGTTGAACGGGAACCCATGGGGGCGCCCGTACCTACAGGTCAGTGGTAAACTCCGACCGAGGGCGCCTCCACTGACCCAGTGTCTCCAGCCAGAGCAGCTGGAGGCAGTCATGGCCTCTCTGTTTTCGACAAGCGCGGAGGAGCGGGTCCCTCCGCACATGGCTCCGTCTCAGACGCCCGACGCGGATAGCACCAGCGAAGACGACGTACCCGAAGTCAGAGTGGGTGAGCTAGGTGCGGCAGTACTCCGGCTTAGACGCCGGAAAAATACTGCTCCCGGACCCGACGGCATTCCTGGCCGTGCATGGGTCCTGGCCCTCGAAGAACTAGGGCCTCGACTGAGGGGGCTCTTTAGCGCATGCCTCAAAAGGGGCCAGTTTCCCAAATTGTGGAAGACGGGGAAGCTGGTCCTGATTAGGAACCGGGGCGGCCGGTGGACTCACAGTCTGGATACCGGCCGATCGTGCTGCTCGACGAGGTGTGTAAGCTCTTTGAGCGAATTATCGCGGAACGCCTCGTCGAGCATCTCACGAGTGTGGGGGGATTTTTAAAAACTATTTCATTAATATAGACTACAATGTCCCTGAGTGCTATAGGCTACTATTTATCCCGGTAATGTGTGTGTGGAATAGGGAAGGATACAACTATACCATGCGGGCGGAGCCGCGGTAGGTACCGGTTACTATCTTATCTAAGTGAGTAATAATTACACACACGCACACATATATCACGCCTATATCCCGAAGGGGTAGGCAGAGGTGCATTACACACCCACAATTTGCATGTATTTTTAGTCCCACGTAATAGGGGGCAAGCCTATTGCCGTCACCATTGCGGGCACATTTATAATGGGTTATGTCCAAATTGTAATTTTGAAAAAGAAAATAAAATCTTGCGTGCCAGCCGCTGTAGCTCAGCCAATTAAAGTCCTGGGCGTCTCGTGCTATAATTACAATAAAGTCTTATCTTACATACGGATTTACAATTATATTAAGTATATCCTACGCCAACTGAATTGTGAAACTGCAACAGCAATATTTCTCTTCCAACAAACTATAGCTTAATGCTTAAACTTAATCTCTACACAAAAAACTCCAGTGTTAGCCGCTTTCATTGAATTCTTAAACCAATTAATCACTCTTATCAGGTTGTTTCCTCGGAGTTTTTCGACAAAGGGATCGACGGCTGACCATTGAGCCACTATTGAAACGTTGTTGGGGCAAACGAGGCCCGCTATTATGCCGTTTTGCGAGCGGCTCCTGGGCTATTGTTACCAACTATTGTGATGGAAACTGATGATGCCTTCGACCGCTTACGATAAGTCGACGATTAGTCTTCCCAGTTAAGACGTTTATATTGTTGTATCTTGAGTCTAACGCCTATTATACGAATGTACGATTGTAATTTAGTTCTTATAAATAAAATATTTATATTCATATTTGTGCAAGTAAATCGTAAGTAAGTAGGAATCGTTTTTAAGAAATTTAAGGAAATATTTTTTTTAGCATTTCCATAAGGTATGATTTTTTTTTACTGACAATATGTTTTGCCACTCCGCCTCTCGATGCTTAGGTCAAATCAAAATAGGTTAGTATTTTTCCATACTTCACCGAAATCTTAGTAAATAATATGTACCCTTCCTCGGACCCTTTTGAATATTTAACGTTCGTAAAAATCTGGATTTTACAAAATTATTTGATACGGGTTATCGGCATTTAAAAGCATTAAGCTCTACAAATATGTAAGACCCCCTGCATTGACGTTACGAAGAATCAGGGTCTAAATCTTTGCAAACTCTGTAAAGTGTTTTAAGAGTTTAAGACAGAGACAAAAAGCTTTAGAATACGTCTTCTGAAACATCGAAGGCTTAGCACTTCGAAAGTAGCTCACATCCATTATGCGACACTTAGAGGCTCCTCTCTAAGAAAACAACGAAACTGGCATTTGCATAAATTAAACGAAAGCACCTTTTGCCAGTTCACAAAGTGCGCTAATGACAGCTCAAGTCACTCACGCGAACTGATTCGGTATCACGTGACGCGCTCACCAATTTAAATTTGGAACGTTTTTCTACCCTCAGTGTTGGTGACATGTGACACTAAGAAATTCTAGTTTTAATTTAAGATTTGCGGCTTTTTGACTCGTCAATCGAAGGTGGTATTTTATTGTATAACTAGGTCTCCACCCTGCTTCGCAGCAGCATATTAGAGCGCAGCAAGCATCTCATATCATTGTGTAAAAAAATTTTTTTTTTTTTTTCAAAAAAATTTTGAAGGCCAAAATTGAAAATTCGGGCTCCGTTAGAATGATGTCAGTTAAATCTAGTTTAATTTGATATATCAATTGTTGAAATCAGGAAAGTATTGACAGAGATATCGCATAAGAAAGGATTGAACTTTCTTGCACCATGAGAGCTTCGCTCGCTACGCTCTAATAATTGACCGAGCGAGCGAAGCGAGAGAAGCGCCTCAGTTTTAACTCGAGGACTGGCCGATTTGGCGTTGTTGGTATGTGTGTCAGTTCCGGTCTACAGGCCGCATTTTTCAGCCGATTTTCATGAAATTTGGCACAAGTGTTCTTTGTTGCAAGGCGCAACTTTTGTCGGAGGAGTTTTTCGATTGGGAGGGATATGGGGGAGAAATGGGGGGAAAATGCATTTTTCAGCCGATATTCATGAAATTTGGCACAAGTGTTCTTTGTTGCAAGGCGCAACTTTTGTCTGAGGGGTTTTTCAATTGGGGGGAATATGGGGGAGAAATGGGGGGAAAAGGCATTTTTCAGCCGATATTCATGAAATTTGGCACAAGTGTTCTTTGTTGCAAGGTGCAACTTTTGTCGAAGGGATTTTTCGATTGAGGGGAAATTGGGGGAAAATGCGAAAATAACGCGAGGTCTACTGTTCACAGAACCACTAGTAGGTATTATTACTCACATTCCGCTAGTTATTAAATTAGTGCCACGTAAAGGGGGACATAATTATCACCTATTATTATATAGTTATACCTACCTATATGTGCCCCTTCAGGGATAAAGGTGTCTATGTGTGGATGTATGCAATCGAAGTATTGGTTGTTCTCCGTATTCCACATTTGGTCTAGGTGTTTGAATTGGCAAATAACATCGAGTATAGGTACCTTAGAAATTCGGTCCATTCAGTTGAAGATATTGTACAAAATTGACATAAACATTTTCATAATTACTGGTTACGAACCTCCGGTTACGTACGCGGCCGAAGGGATAAAACTCCTGTTCCTCCGATCCGAAGGGTACCTAGGTAGAGACATATTACGCCCATTATTCGCCAGTAACTTAATTGATCCCAGGTGACCACATTTTAGCAAACAAACCAATAGTAGGTAGGTATAGGTACCTATATCAATACAACCTCGATGGTATACAATTTTATACTAACTTAAATAAGCACCCTGATGTCAACTCAACAAACCTATACAAATAAACTGGAACTTTCTTCCTGCCTATTAGTATGATAATACAATAAGTAACGCTAAGTTAAACAGCCCAAGTGGGCGCCTTCGCGTATTATGTCAACTTTGGTTGTTGTTTCAAAACAACCTAGGGTGCTTTTCCACCAGAGATGTACTATGCTACGTTGCTATGGATGCGTTTGATAATTACCAATCATATTCCCATACTATGTGGACCAATGAATAGGTGACTTAGGCATTCTGAGTACGCTAGTCCCGCGACATCTTCACTTCCCATTGTTTGTGACATTTCTATTGCTGCTTCGCGCCTATGGTCGCAGCGTGATTTTACCACATAATTGAACAAGACGCATAGACTTTCCATAGTTTTACTATTTTACACTGACTGGTTTCGCCTTACGGTGTCATACTAAATGTTCTCTGATGTTGTCGTGAGGCGAAATCGGTCAAACTTTACACGGGAATTTGACTTAGACCTCTGTTTATGTTATAGTTATAATAACTAAGTTATGTAATGATTAATTTTCTATGTTTAAGCGAATAAAGTTTGCGAACTTTTTTTCTAAATTGAATAAAAATAAAAAACCAGCCAAGTGCGTGTCGGGCCACGTATAAAATAGGGTTCCGTAGTATCCCATAATAGCCTCTATAACTAATGAACTAGCGAAGTTATCTGAACCGTTATAGTTTTCCTTCAAAAAAATTTTAATGAGTTTATGTTAACACTTTGTTAGCGTAATAAATACACATATCCATGTAGTTTCATCTTTCTAGCATCAATCGTTTGGACGGTAAACCGAGGACGAACAGACGGACAAACGGACAGACGGACAGACGGTAATGACGAAACTATAGGGGTTCCGAAATTTGGACTACGGAAACCTAAAAAACCGGCCAAGTGCGAGTCGGACACACGCACGAAGGGTTCCGTATTAACGTAAAAACTTTGAGGCACAAATCATGTGTATTATATGGGAGGCCCTTAAATAATTATTTTATTCTGCTTTTAGTATTTGTTGTCATAGCAGCAATAGAAAAACATAGTCTGATAACTTCAACAGTATACCTAACTATCACATTTTATGAGATACAGCCTGTTGACAGACGGACGAACAGCGGAGCCTTCGTAATAAGGTCCCGTTTCACCCTTTGGGTACGGAAGCCTAAAAAATATGCTTTGTAGTTTATTTATTACAATTTAAATGGAAATAAAAGCAATAATAAGGTGATTTTCCATTGTGAAAGATGTTTCATGAAAGAAACCATGATCTCGATTATAAATAGTAATTTAGTTACAAATAAAACAAAAACACGGTAGACAAATAAAAAATGAGGTCAATATGGCTTCAGATAACCTTAGAAGTCGTTATAACTGTGCATTTGAGCGTAACATAAATATTAAGAAAAATAAACAAAGAAATAGTTAAATTGAAGGATTATAATGAATGCAGTTACCTTACCGTGAAGCTGTATCAGCTATCTGACTGTATCAATATATATTTCTGTGTTTGAAAGCAATGTTTTGCTTCTACTATTCTTTTAGCCGCTAACTTTGTTTTTTTTATTAAAAAAAACAAGTCAATACATTTTTGTATTTCAAAGTTCAATACTTTAAGTTTGCCTAAAGTATTCTTAAAATATTATGAAAAAAAAATTAAATACTTAAATCACAAAAACCTCGGTATTGGTCATCAAAAATTTGATGTTGTCGGTATTGGTCATCGTAACTTAGTGGTCAGAGCATTACAATTTTATAAGTAGATAGTTACTTTATTTATATAACTATCGGCCGAATACTGGATACGTCACTCAAATTTTCAGATACTCAAATCAAATCATTTATTTATTTCATTTATCATTTATTTGCTGATCAAAGGTTGTGGGGTATTAAATATTAATAATACACTTTATAAACTTAAGACACATTATAAACTTAAGACTAACGGGTCTTTTACGCGATTATTGAGATTTATACCTCTTTATTACCCGTCGGGTAATAAAGAGGTATGTATATATCTCAATAATCGCGTAAAAGACCCGTTAGTCTTAAGTTTATAAAATATTAATAATTTGGAGCTCTTTGATCCACCTTTTAGGCATGCATAAAATTTGTGACTTAAGTACCTAATAATAAATTCCTAGGTACAGTCAACTTAAACTAAATTCGCAAAATAACAGGAATAATCTCAATCTCAATTTAATAATACATGTCAATGTCAAATATAACTTAAAAGTGACGTTTGTGTATGAAAACTTTAAGTTTAAGGGCTGTTCAAGCATTTAAACAGCTCCTAAATATTTTGAGTGCCGTTTCAGTATTCGGGCGTATAAGTGATTGTCACAATAGTTTGTCATATGCCATAGCGTTTCATCGCAAAATTACAATATAGCTGCTACTTTTTATTAAACTCATTCGGCCATTTTGGACATAATCCATTATAAATGTGCCCGGTGACGGCAATAGGTTTGCCCCCTATTATATACTAAAAATACTGGCAAATTGTGGGTGTGTAATGCACCTCTTCCGACCCCTTTGGGGATATAGGCGTGATATGTGTGTGTGTGTTTGTCATATTAAGAACAAAAGCACTGGACATGGAGTCCTTATATTCGTGATAAAAAGTTTAAAACGTCCATAAAAAATCGTGCGCATCGAATTAATGGTACCAACGCGCAACGTGACAAATCTAAAAATGATGAACGGGGATTTAAATAATAAGATCAATCTCATACCCCACAGTTGAGTCACTGATGGTGTGGGAAATGTAAACAGTAAGGATGGGGCATTACACTGAAGTTAATCCACAAATTAGTTGATAAACAGCCGACGACGTCGTAAAACTAAACCGCGATTATGGAGATATGAGGTTAGCTCATTCAACTATTCGAGATTTAAAGTTTCATAACGGCGCGGCGGCGGCGGCGCGGCGTGTTTATTGTTTACGCGTAAAAGCGTGTTTGGAAAATAATTAAAACAAATCCCTCAGAATTTTAGGGGCAAATTAACCTTCCCTGCGATCTGGGGAAACCTACTTTTACTGATTGATTATAAGATATGTTGGTATTATTTGCTGTTTTGGCAATACCCTCAGAGATAAGTGCGTGACGCGTCTACGACTTGTTACCTACTTGTTCCTTAATTTATAAGTATAATATAGTATATTATTTTATAATTTACGAAATAATATATGTTATAATATATGTTATAATAAACGAAACCCACACATCAAACCGTAATGAGGTAAATAAATTCAATCAAAGCCACAGTTCGTAAGTAAACAAAAACAAAAGACTCCAAAAAGTACAAAATGAAGTCGGTACAAGGGAGACCGCGTCACCGCTGCCCAATCGTCCATTCAGCACGCGGCGTGGCCATAAAATTAAATAAATCCGTTATTTTTCAGAGTGAGAAATGTGCGGGTAAAGGCGCTCCGGTCAATCGGCCTCCACGATAACGGCCCACATTTGTAAAGATTTTGCTGGCCCACGCCGACCGTCTATACACCGAAGTTGTGGCCATACGCTTGTGTAGACTCATAAATGTACCAGAGAAGTTTTTCCATTTTTATATCGTCGATATTGAAACGAAAGAAATGAACATTTTCATTCCTAATAGTACGCAGGCCGTAGAACATTGAAACTTATTGATTAACAGCAGGCTCATTTTCCATAAGTAGCTTTATTTTGCCGAGACTCCCACATATATCGATATGTGAAGTTTCAATTCGGGTAGCTAAGGGAGATAAAAGGGGTTAAGTATGTTGACGTAACGATCCCAAAAAAAAAATTACCAACAGTGAGATTTTTATATTATATAGGAAGAGAAACATTAACATCATTGAAATGTTTTTGTCCGACCAAATATGTGGTATGGTACAAGAGTCCCCCGCTCCGAACATGTATGGATTACGAGGTCATAAAATATGATTACCAGCAAGCTGATTTTTTTACTGTTGGTTATTTAATATTTATGTAATATAACAGTCACTTTGTCTTCCAATTTGTCTGATAGGTTATCCGAGTCCGACGATCAAAAGTTGTAGTACTAATTGGTGAAATGAACTCCCATCAAGCTCATTTTTCGTAAGTAGCTTTATTTTGCCGAGTCTCCCACATATATCGATACGAGAAGTTTCAATTCGGGTAGCTAAGGGAGATCATAGGGGTTAAGTATGTTGACTTGACGATCCCAAAAATATTATTACCAACAGTGATATTTTTATTATATGTGAAGAGAATCATTAACATTATTGAAATATTTATTTGTCCTACCAAAAATGTGGTATGGTACAAGAGTCCCCCGCTCCAAACATGTATGGATTACGGAGTCATTAAATATGATTACCAGCAAGCTGATTTTTTTACTGTTGATTACTTAATATTTATATAATATACTTAACAGTCACTGTGTCCTCTAATTTGACTGGTAGGTTATCCGAGTCCGACGCTCAAAAGTTGTAGTACTTTCGTAATGTAAAATTAATTCTTATCAATCTAAGCGTTTATGAATTGCTCCTGCTGAAAACAACCAGATTTTAGGCCTTATCGTTATTAGGGGTAAAATACGTCAATTTTTCAATTCTAAAATAAATTTAATAGGTTATTTTGTTGCCACATAAGCCTTGAAAAATATTGATTGTTCAAAATATCCGCTTCGTTGCAATTTATTCGCTTCGTTGCATTTCATCCTTTTCTCAATTATTCTATTTGCTCCACATCGAAAAACGTCATAATCTCAAATCAAACTTACATATATAATAATATCCCATTTGGTCAACTCTTGATTGAAGTAAGGTTTTGTACAAAATTGCAATAAATAACGCATTTATGTCATTGTAAATATAACTTAACTAGTGGTCGCCCTATGGTCGAACAGTAGCTTCGCGAATATTTTTTTGCAATTTTTCCTCATCTCCTCCCTCCTAATAAATAAAACTCACTAAAAATATGGTCTCTAGTAAAGTTTCCAAGTTTCGTGGAGATCGAATATTAAGTGGAACCGTTAGCCCGGAAAAACATTAAAACGTTATATGGGTGCAAAGGGGTCCTTCTTACATCTATCGGGCCCCAGCGACCTCACCTGCTAGTGGCGCACCTGGCGATTAACGGACGAGGTTCGTATATTACGGTACCCATGTGGTGGCTTTGGCCCCTACGTGGATACCAGGTGGTACAACAGTGTTGGTCCGGGGGGGTACCACCGTGCAGCTGTGCTAAAGCCCCCCAAGTAACCCAGCCCAGGCTGGGTTGCGTTAGGGGTTCAGCAGCTGCACTGCCGGGCCCGGGGCGGTGTATGGTGCGGCAGGCAGGGGTCCAGTGGGGGCGAAGCTGAGTCTAGTGTGGGTGGTGTGGGTCGATTCGCCGGCCAGGGAGACCCTTAGCAACGGCGTTGCCGCGGCCGCCCGCAACATAGTCATGGGGCCCGCCTGGGACCAACCACCCCAGTAGGCTGCCCCACATGTTGCGCATAATCCTGTTGTGGGGTCGCCGCTCCGGGTGGTAACCGGTGTGGGGTAGCGGCGGCCTTGCATCAGGGGGGTTTGGGAGCCCTTCCGTCCGGCGGGTCGGCTCCGACCTAACCACACGGTTCTAGACGAAGCTAGCCTCTGCACTTTGTCACTTACTGCCGCACCAAATATCGCCCTGTCTTCACGCTTCCCCATATTTCAAAATGACAGTGCAACAAGAGAATAGACGGTACACAGCGGCCCCTAGAAACCCCACAAAGTTGACTTCGTTTGAGGTGGAGTTCGCGAATATCCGCGGACTCCATGCAAACCTCGATACCGTCCACCATCACCTGGAGTCGGCACGGCCTTCTGTGATGTTCCTAACGGAGACACAGATACGCCGCCCTGACGACACGTCGTACCTCTGTTACCCGGGCTATATCATTGAAGAACAATTCCGCGATAAAGCCGGGGTGTGCGTGTTCGTTGGGGCGGATGTTTGCTGCCGCCGGTTGCGCTGTCTGGAGAACCCCTCCTACTCCGTTCTTTGGCTGCACGTGGATCATGGCTCCATGAGCCAGATCTACGTGTGCGTCTACCGCTCCCACACAGGGGACACTGGGACAACAAGGCTTTTCGAATACCTCAGCGAGATGGCTGACGATGCGCAGGTGCGGTTCCCGAACGCTGACCTGGTTTTCCTGGGGGACTTTAACGGTCATCACGTTGAGTGGCTGGGGTCCCTTAGGACCGATCATGCGGGACGAACCGCCCATGCATTCGCTCTCTCCCACGGGCTGACCCAGATGGTACGGGGGATCACCCGGATACCTGACAGGTCAGACCACACGCCCGCCTTGCTGGATCTACTGCTGACGAGTCGCCCAGCCGAGTACAGTGTGTCGGTACGCGCCCCACTGGGCACATCCGACCACTGTGTGGTGCACGCCAGCTTCCAAGTGCCACCGCCTGCTCGTGCTGAACAAATGACTCGACGACTATGGCACTACTCGTCGGCAGACTGGGACGGTCTCCGCGATTACTTTGCGTCCATCCCGTGGAGCCAGCGCTGCTTTGTAGGGAAGGCGCCTTCGGATAGCGCTGCTGCCATTGCTGGCGAGATCAGTCTAGGGATAGAATATTATATCCCTTTCACTGATGTCGCCAGCATCCGCAAAGCTCGCCCCTGGTTCGGGCGTGAATGTGCCGAGGCTGTCCAGAAAAAACAGTCGGCATATCGCGCCTGGGTCAGGGCTCGGGCGGCACGTGACCCGAACGTGAACCGCCTCAAAGCAGCGTACAATCGGGCCACTAGGTTCAGCAAGAGGGCCTTCAAGAGAGCGGATGCCCAGCGCGTCGCGCGGCTTGGTCAGGAGCTCACATCCCATCCCACGGGCAGCCGTGGATACTGGCAACTGGCCAAAGCCGTACAGTCAAATTTTTGTCAACCCTCGCTGCCACCACTGCGTTTTCCTGATGGATCACTGGCTCACAAAGCCCAAGAGAAGGCGGACATGCTCGCAGACCACTTTGCGGCTAATTCCCGGATCGATGACCGTGGCCTGCAGCCCCCCGCCATCGCCAACTGTGGCCACACTATGCCTGATATTGTTATCAGGCAATGTGATGTACGGGCAGTGCTGCGGTCACTCGACACGCGGAAAGCCAGTGGCCCTGACGGCATTCCGGCGGTGGTGCTACGAAAATGTGCTGCTGAGTTGTCTCCAGTATTAACGCGTCTGTACCGCCTGTCATACTCTACAGGCCTCGTGCCGGAGGCCTGGAAGGAGGCGAACGTACAACCGATCCCCAAGAAAGGGGATCGATCCCATCCAGGCAACTATCGACCCATAGCTGTCACCTCAGTCATTTGCAAGGTGCTCGAGCTTCTTATTAATAAGCAGCTCATGCGATACCTGGAGGATCACTCGCTAATCAATGATCGGCAATATGGCTTCAGGCCAAAACGATCAACGGGTGACCTCCTGGCATTCGTCACGCATGTATGGGGTGGGGCTATGGAAAAGTTTGGCGAGTCCTTGGCTATTAGCCTGGACATCGCCAAAGCTTTCGATAGGGTCTGGCATGCTTCGCTCCTTTCCAAGCTTCCGGCATATGGTCTACCTCCTCAACTGTGCAGCTGGATTGCCAGTTTTTTAAACGAGCGCCGAGTGCGGGTCCTCTGCGATGGCCAGGCTTCTCGCTTTTTGCAAGTGAATGCCGGGGTACCGCAGGGGTCCGTACTGTCACCAACTCTCTTTCTTCTGCATATCAATGATATGCTTTCCCTCGGGAACATTCATTGCTATGCAGATGACAGTACATTGCACGGGAGTTACTCGGTTCGTCCGACGGCGGGGCGATCTGTGATAGAGGAGGAGAGACGACATCTCGTGGGTGATCTCGACCGAAGCCTCGACAGTATCTCCCAATGGGGTGCCGAGAACTTGGTCGAGTTCAATGCCCACAAAACACAGGCGTGTGCATTTACAGCGAAAAAATCCCCTTTCCTTCCCCTACTCACTCTTCAGAATGCAATATTACCAATGAAGGACAATCTAGACATCCTTGGCATAGACGTTCGTCGAGAGCTCAATAACACAAAATACATTGAGAGATGTATTGGGCTAGCTTCGCGGAAACTAGGAATACTGAACAAGGTAAAGCGATTCTTTACACCGCACCAGAGGTGTCTGCTGTACAAAACGCAGATTAGACCCTGCGTTGAATACTGCTCTCACCTCTGGGACGGCTCCGCGAAGTATTTGCTGGACGCACTCGACGCTATGCAGCGACGCGCTGTTCGCATTATAGACTGTCCGGAGGTAACGGGAAGCCTTGAGCCGCTAGCCCAGCGCCGAACAATTGCTTCCTTGGCCGCGTTCTACCGTATTTACCACGGTGAGTGTTCTGAAGAGCTCTTCAACCTGATCCCACCCTCTCCCTTCCGATCCCGAACAACGCGTGCCGGGCAGAGATGTCACCCTCATACCGTGGAAACCGTCTTCGCGAGAACCGAGCGTTTTAAACGATCGTTTCTCTGCCGAACGATGGTGGCTTGGAACGCCCTGCCTGCGCACGTGTTTCCTCCTACATATAACCCTGGGCTCTTTAAGCGAAGCGTGAAGAGGCACATTACAGGGTCGTCAAGTTGAGGGCCACTCTCTATAGTATTCCTGTGTACTGTGAGAGTCGCCCTCAATTGCCAGACGTTGCCTCAGCTGACCATCAGGCGAGTGGCGTCAATTTGTCGACCTAAATATAAAAAAAAAAAAAAAAAAAAAAATGACCTTATTTACCCCATTTTCCCCCAATCCCCCCCAACTATTCCCAAGTCAACTAGCTGTCCTGGCGAACCTCGTACCACCTTATAAACCTGCCATGAGTACAAATATTTTAAGACCAAAATTAGCCAAATCGGTCCATCCGGTCCCAAGTTTTAGCGAGACAAACGAACGGCGATTCATTTTTAGTATATTTACTACGCCGACAAAGTGCTAAAATAAAATTTTGAAAAATGTTTCTTTTTTGGGTACTTCCCCTACACAAAAAGTGGGGAAGATATTTTTTTCTCGACAAATCCACATCTTTATTCCCGAAGGAGTAAACAGATGCTGTCACTGTCATTTTTAAATCGTGTATTCGGTGCTGCACGCGGTGTACCTGCTGACACACGAACAAAGCTCGAGCAAGAATATTGAAAATGCATTAGACTCGCCCCCAATTATGTGGAACCAACTGTGACTGCCGGTATATGGGGTAATGAACACCTCTGCCTACTCCTTCGGGGATAAAGGTGTCATTTTCAAGTAGGTACATACATAAAATCCAGCCTCTTTCCTGTTGGGGTAGTAGGTAGAAACTATGGAAGTGCACTTGGTACGATTATGGCACTTCTTTCGCTTTTTACACTTTTATTACTATTTCATGCTTCTTCGGTTACGGGTACTCTTAACCTGGCCTTCGACAAAAAATCTCTGATTAGGTTGAATTACGTTCGCCTAGAGCCTAGGTCGAACCTTACCGGGCTATTCTTTCACATTCACCTTATATTACTTATATTGGGGGGTGATTGTTGCTCGCGTCCGTAGGATTTACCACCTTTCCTTGACCCACCCTACACGTGCCCCCCGGGTGGTGCAAAACGAGCAACAACACAGGCCAAGGGGAACTAAAAACCCCCTAAAAGTGTGGCAATAGTGCAAAAACAAAAAAAAAAAAAATTGCCCTGGGACCGGGTGACCCCAGATGACGGCTAACCTTACTCAGACATGCGGGGCTCTGTCTGGGTGGACCTTTGTTTCCCTAGCTGATCGTGGGAACAAATATGGTACTGATTTTAAAGAAGAAGGACGGCGATGTGGTTCGCCACCCATCACGTCTCAGTCCCAGGGTAGGCGAAAAGTGGGCTATGGAAAGCCGCTTTGCGACGATCAATGTAAGAGGAGGTATGAATGATAAAATGGGGGAAATGTGTAAGTTGATGAGTGAAAGACGACTGGATGTTTTGTGTGTGAACGAGACTAAGCGGAAAGGGTGTGACACAACCACACATGGGCCATTTACAGCTTTTTGGTCAGGGGTGGCTGACACTAGTCGGGCCAGTCAAGGTGTTGGGATTATCCTTTCTGCTAGAATGAATGAGTGTTTGATTGACTTCGAATGTGTAAGCCCAAGGCTAATGTGGATGAGGCTGAAGGTCGGTCTTTCGCGCATCTTTGTAGTGGGAGTTTATGCCCCACAGGATGCGCAGTGGGACCGGTCCAACCAAGCACAGAGTGAAAGGCAGGTGTTTTGGGACAGCATGAAAGATACCTTGGGTAAATGCAAGCCGAATGAAAGAATCATAATGTTAGGGGATTTTAATAGTCGGGTGGGAGTGGAGCGTGATGGATATGAAAGTGTTTTGGGTAAGTTTGGTTTCGATAGAGTTACTGAGAATGGAAAAAGTTTGCTTGAAGTATGTTTGGAGTGGAATCTTGTGGTAACAAACACTCTGTTTAACCACAAAGATATCCACATGTATACTAGACAAGAAGGAGAACAGAGAAGTATGATAGATTTTGTGATTGTGGACGACAGATTGAGAAAGACAGTGATGGATACCCGGGCTTATCGTGGCACTGGTGTCGAAACAGACCACTATATGGTTGTAAGCCGGTTAAGAGGTTTATTTAAACGGTGGCGACACTACGCCCATGAGTCTGGGACCGAGCTTGAACGGATAAAAGTAGAAAGCTTGCAAGAAAGGAATAAAAGAGAAGAATTTCGAAATAGCTTGAGAGAGAAGTATGAGAATATGGATGAAGAAGATGATATGGAAAAGTTATGGGTGCAGTTAAAGGAAGGACTTGTACAAGTAGCTGTGAAAGTATGTGGTGTCAGCAAAAGGAAAAAAGGACGCATGGTCAAAAGAATGAGTGTAAAGGCACAAATGGTTGTAGCGTGCAAGAAGAAAGCGTGGCTGGACTGGTTGGCAATCAAAGCCAATCACAGAATGAATAAGGCGACAGATGAGGATGTCTCAATAGCAAAAGAGGAATACAAGAAGCGTAAAAGAGAAGTAAAGAAGGTGATAGCTAAAGAGAAAGAGAATGAAAGGGATGAATTTGATAGGAGGTTATCTGACAACTTCCAGGAAAATGTTAAACTTTTCTGGAAGTCTATAAGAACAGCCAGGGGCACTATCCAATCCTCGCAACTGGACAAAGTCAGAAACCACGATGGAAGCTCTCTGAGTGGGGAAGAAAGTGTTTTAAAGAGATGGAAGGAATATTTTGAAAGTCTGTTTGAGAAAGAGGATACGCAACCGGAATCTCATATAGAGGACAAGAATAAAAGTGGGAATGAAGAGGAGAATGAAATAAGTGTGAAAGAGATTATGGATGCACTGAATGGCATAAAAGCTGGAAAGGCAGCAGGATATGACAGGATCTCGACAGAGATGCTGAAAGCAGGACAAGGCGTAGTATCAAGTCAGCTGTACCGCCTTTTTAACCTTTGTTGGAGAAGCGGTAGTGTACCAGGAGACTGGTGCAAAGCCGTCATTGTGCCGCTGTACAAAGGGAAAGGGTCACAGCGAGACTGCAAAAACTACCGCGGGATAAGTCTGCTCAGCGTCGTCGGCAAGTTATATGCAAGGGTTCTGATTACTAGATTGACGAATGACACTGATGACAAATTGTGGGATGTGCAAGCTGGATTTAGGAAAGGAAGAGGATGCATGGATCAGGTCTTCTCTTTGCGCAGCATTGCCGAAAAGTTCCTGGCAAAAAGGCAAAAGGTCTACTGCGCTTTTGTAGACTTAGAGAAGGCCTATGATAGAGTGGTGAGGAGCGAATTGTGGTCAGCGCTGTCCATGTATGGAGTAAGCAGCAATCTGATACGAGCACTGCAATCACTTTATGAGGGTTCCAGTGCTTGTGTCCGCATAAACGGGACATACACGGACTGGTTCGGTATCGAACGAGGCGTCAGGCAGGGCTGTGTAGCGTCACCAATGCTGTTTAACCTATACATGGATAACTGTCTGAAAGATCTGAAAGCGAGTGTGTGTGGTTTAAGAATGGATGAATTGACTATCAAGTGCCTCTTATATGCTGATGACCAGGTAATACTTGCGTCATCGGCGGAGGAGTTGCAGGTGATGGTTAATATTATGAATGAGTCTTTGAAAAGGAAGGAAATGAAAGTGAACGCAAGTAAGACGAAAGTAATGGTATTTGAACGAGACGAAAGCATGTCGAACTGTGCGATTGTTATTGAAGGAGAAAGAGTGGAGCAAGTGAAAGAGTTTGTGTATTTAGGGTCCAAGTTTACAAGGGATGGAAGATGTGACGACGACATTGAAAGAAGGGTTGTGGCAGGAAATCAAGTGAATGGGGCTCTGCATAACTTTATGAACAGTCAGAAGATTTCCCGGAGGGCTAGGCTGGCTGTTCATAGAGGAGTGCTGGTCCCTACACTTATGTATGGAAGTGAATGTTGGGTTTGGCAGAAGAAGCATGAAAGTAAAATAAATGCAGTGGAAATGAGAAGTTTGAGAAGTATGACTGGGGTGACATTGGTTGAGAAAGTGAGGAACAGCGAGATACGAGAACTTTGCGGTGTATCAGAAGATGTAGTGAGTAAGATAGAAAAAGGGATGCTTAGAGGGTTCGGGCACGTAGAAAGGATGGATGAAAGAAGATTGACGAAACAGATACATAAGGCGGGCGTGAATGGACAGGCAGGTAAGGGTCGACCTAGGCGAACGTACTTCGACCAAATCGGAGATGTTTTGAACAAAGGTCAGGTCAAGAGCACCCAGAACCGGAGAGCGTGCATGAAGATAGTTATGAAAGTGGAAGAAGCGAAAGAAGTATGCCAGGACCGTAGCAAGCGGAATTCCATAGTCTCTGCCTACCCCAATGGGAAAGAGGCGTGACCATATGTATGTATGTATGTCACCTTATATACTCGTAACTATTTCGTCCTACTACTTTAGCAAAATTATAGCTACTGAATTTAATTTGTAATAATTATAACTAGTGGTTCTGTGAACCTTAGACTTCGGGAGCGGCTTTGTTTATTCTTAAATTGTATTTATTTGCATGACTTTTGATTTTATTTATATGGGTTGCTATGGTTACGGATTGCATTCTTGACAGACCGTAGACTTCGGGAGTTTTGTTTAGAACATTTATTTTTCTATTTTCTTTATTACTCTTTCATTTTTCATCCAATCCAAAAAATATCATTCATATGTTATTCATTGTAAGCAAGGAGTGTGTGTGTAAAGTTTCATGAAAATCGGTTGATAAATACGGCCGCAAACATGATCTGACGGAACCCGTAGATGTAGAGATGTAGACATGTAGAGGTACAGACGAAAGAAATTCTCTCCAGTCTGTAAGTTGAAACGGAGACTTCGGTCGCTTCGCTCCCTCAGTCAATTATATTATAATTAAAAGTAAGTTGTTCTAATAACATTTCGAAAAAGATGTTTTTACTTTTGGTTATAATACGAATAACGCCTTCTAATTCTTGTCGGACAAGTGATATTATACCTGTTTTCTTATAGGACATTGTTTTATTTGGACAGAGAACACAAAAACCTATTACGTAATATTAATGTCTTACATTTGGTAATAAAAAAAATAGTCTTGTCGCGTTAACAACTTTTGAGCGTCGGACTCGAATAACCTACCAGACAAACTGGAAGATATAGTGTTACGATGTGGGAACATCGATATCACGCGCGGACATCGATGCGTAAATTGTCTCGTCACTAGACGGCCGAGGAGGGATAGGACACGACCGCGTTGCCGCGACGGAGGTTAGATAAACCCGTGCAGACAGCGAGCAAGGACATTCGCATAATTGAAATTCTCGTCAAGGCATAGCTTACGTCGTGATTCATCACCCAATAAATAATTTATAATCAATTATTTAATTTAAAAAAAGCTGCCCTGCCATTAATTATTAAGATCAATATCGGCAACAGTAGTGCCGATTAACATCAGTGATTGTTTTCCCGAGTAACCGGGGTAACTGTGAACAGAATAGCTTCTATAATGCCAACCGCGCGATCCATAATTAGAATATTACCAATAGCTAAGTCATAGATTATTATCCGCGTAGAATTCAACTTAAACATATAGTTTATTTAGACTCCGTGAGGGTTCCGATAGTGGTTAAAGTAATTAACATTTTATCGAATTAAATATCAAGATCAGGCGGTGCTGAATTCTTGCCACAAAATATACGAGAAAACAGTTAGAACGGTGAGGTTAAATAACTCCACCCCTAAATGCTATAATTGTATATGTATTGCCTATCTATATATGTTGTCTATGTAATTACCTATTTTATTAACTCGTAGGGAATGCTAGGACTTAGTAACATTGCCCTATCGAATATAATGATAAATTGTTAAAACTATTTCTAGGTTAAATTACTCCACCCCTAAATGCTATAATTATATATGTATTACCTATCTATATATGTGGCCTATGCAATTACCTATTTTATAAACTCGTAGGGAAGCTAGGACCTAGTAACATTGCCCTATCGAATATAATGATAAATTGTTAACAATATTTCTACCTAAAATTCTCTGAAGGGCTAACCACCTACGGCCTTAAGCAGTAAACTATAGTTTTATAATTTTAAATTGCGAATATCAAGAAGGAGAATCCAGATTAAGACAATTCAACAACCCGACATATTTTATTGTGAAGCCGTACCATTTGGGGCGCGGCCTTAAGCGGGAAACCGTTATTTTTCTAAACTTATATTGTGTTTAACGTAAATTCAAATACCTAGATCACATTCCACCTATCTGGAATATTCACTATTACATAACATTTTATTATCTAGACTGCCATATAGGGACCGTCATTTTAGGGGTCCCTAGTTTAGTGAACCAATATAAAGTTTTAATTATTAGATGGGAATTACGCATAACGCAGTCTCTTTAGGAACTTCGTCTCCGATAAGTAATAGGTAGAAAAGTAGTCTTTTGAAATGTACCCACATTGGTGTTGGGCCTATAGCTAAATTTTATTATTTGATTATTAGTTAACTCTTTCTTTGAGATTTTCTGCCGCCGGTCCGAGACCGATATATAGGGATGAGCCAACTACCTGTCTGTGTTTTCCCTGTTCCCATGTTTGTATAATCCTGTGTTATGTGTAGCCTTGTCGTGTACCCTCATGTAAATAATTGTGCAGCGCGTCTGACAATTAGGGAACCTGTACGGCGATTTACATGTGGGGCCTACGGCAAGCGGTGCCGAGCCGGTATCTAATCCGTTGCTTGTGTCATTTCCAGAACTACCTTGGGACTTAGATAAGCCAGATTTGAGACAAGAACAATTGCTGATCAACCAGACGCTGCGCCGTCATTCCTGTGGCCTTCGACCCGGAGCAACTCGTCAGCTACCACTATCGATTGGAGGACACCAGCGGATCCTGCCGGCCGACCGCCCCCGTCGCCCGTGGACTCCCAGTTAAGTGCACCGGGCACTTCCGTAAAACAGTGTTGTGATCCTATACTATCGACACACTCATAGCTAATTGCATTATATAAACCCTAGGTTCCTGCTATTCAAAGTACGTTAATTGGTTTACGTTTTTTAATTGTAACTTCCTAGCAGGGCCGTATCAGTAGTGACTGCTATATTTTATAAATATTAAATAACCAACAGTAAAAAAATCAGCTTGCTGGTAATCATATTTTATGACCTCGTAACCCATACATATTCGGAGTGGGAGACTCTTGTACCATACCACATATTTGGTCGGACAAAAAACATTTGAATAATGTTAATGATTTTCTTCACATATAACAAAAATATCACTGTTGGTAATATTTTTTTTAGGATCGTCAAGTCAACATACTTAACCCCTATTATCTCCCTTAGCTACCCGAATTGAAACTTCTCGTATCGATATATGTGGGAGACTCGGCAAAATAAAGCTACTTACGAAAAATGAGCCTGCTGTTAATCAATAAGTTTTAATGTTCTACGGCCTGCGTACTTTAATTTCTTCAAAAGAATTTTAAAGCATAGGTATTTATTTTACAATTTGTGTCTCTTTAAAGACATACTGATCGATTGTGGGTCGGAGAGCACGTTGTGGAGGTCGTCAGATGGCAGTCGCTATCGGTCAATGATGTATATAATGCAACAACTTCTATCGGATATAAGTAGGCATAATTATATATTACGTAGGTAAGGTACTATGTAAGTGTACCTATATTATAATATTAGGCGATTGATAGATTTGATTAGCAAAATAGTTTTTACGATGGATTCTTTAAATTTTAAACATTACAACAGACCTAACAATAGCATAGACATACTACTTCCGTAAATAAATCAGAATTTAAAAACTGACTAGTAAGTAATCATTACCTACCTAATTAATGGTAATGATTACTTACTAGTCAGTTTTTAAATTCTGATTTATTTACGGAAGTAGTATGTCTATGCTATTGTTAGGTCTGTGTAAATCATAAGGCGCACACCAAGCTGGTAAACCTAAGCCGCGAATAAATGAAAATTGATTTTAAGATTACGTTGGCCCGCGTTGACAAATACACTGGATTCAACCTCGACCCACGTATTAACTGGACTCCCCTGCCGAACCACACAGGCGAATCAATTTACTGGAAACATACAATAACATTAACTTAGAAACTGTTATTAGGTGAAAAATTTTAATTTTGCAGGTTATTAAACATTTGTTAGGTATTTTAACTGTCTCGGTGGCGCAGTGGTATGTGTATATGACTGCCGTCCCTGATGTCTCGGGTTCAATTGTTGAATTGTTGTTTCGGAGTTTGCATATTTTTAAGTCTATTTTGTATGTATTTAGAAAAATAGGTACATATAAGTATGTTTCGAAGTATGTGTAGAGAAAAGAAACTCGACACAAAACCCTAAACCAAACCCGTCTGGCCAGCGTGGTATATGTAGGCTGAATTCCCCCCTCTTTGGGGGAGGCCTATACCCTGGAGTGGGCGTCAAATGGGCTGAGGTGATGTTGATGATGATGTATTTTTGTGTTTTGAATATTTACAGGAGAAAGAGAAGTTCAATAGGTACTAAATTGTTATTTAATACACACAAAAGACCAAAAAGGGTAGGCAAGTAATACAAAATGTAGGCGAGATATACGTATCTCGCCTACATTTTGTATTACTTTGATGGTCCCACGTAATAAAAGGCCTATGAGCGATTTTGGGCACGTAATTTATTTGTATTGCCGAAGAAGTGACTTCCATCTGTATATAGAAATGGGGAATGTAATTTTTGTCCCCCCTTAGCTCTCGAGAACTGCTTATGCTCCAATGATGGTTGACCCCTCTATGGATAGCCCTTGATCTGGAGGCAAGCCAACAAATCGAAAATTTGACCTAGCCCTAAGGGGTCAAAAGTTATGCGTGGTGCGGCGTGAAGCACCGCGCAAGACACCGTACTAGTATAATAATTTAGTAAAGTAATTGGTAACCACAAAAGGTGGACTCTGTCAGTTCAAAAAATTCTCTGCAAATCTAATTAAGATAATTAAATTTATATTCATAAGCAAATATTAAGAATTTTAGACATGATTTCTTTAGGCAGGAGGATATTAATCTTAGATCGCAGTTATCATTTAATTAAATCCGTGTCGAGAACCCTTGTGGGTTCAATTTTATTTTATAACGTCATACACACGTCTCTCCCTTGCTAACTATACCAAAACAATTGCATTTAATATCATCATTTCATTAACATTCTTATGATCTTGTAATAAGGTTGAGTATCGTATGGTTTACTACTTTGGTAAGAGTAAAATTATAAGTCTGTTACCCTAGTTGTCTTCTATTTGTTACTGGCCAGTGCATAGGGTAAATTAGTAGGGTTGCCACCGCTGCCTAAACAATATATAATCTAAAAATAAAGTTACTTTCCGCTTTCTGTCCCTATGTTATGTAGGTATGCTTAGATCTTTAAAACTATGCAACGGATTTTATTACGGTTTTTTTAATAGACAGAGTTATTAATAGATGGAGGTCCGCTAGTGCTAAATAAAACAACTATATTTAAACTCTTAAACTAAAGTTAATATTTCTGCCTAATCCACTTGTTATATGACCTTATCCTCTCATTACAGTTCATGTTTTTTTTTCTAAACTCCAACTCTTCCCTTAATCTTCTTAAAGCGGCCTCATTAATTAATAATAAATAAATTTATTTAATCAGACACTAGATAAATACAATAAAATACAATCAGAATAAAAAATAATCATAATAAAAACAATTAAACGAACACTTATAACGTCATCAAATCCTAGGTGGCAATACACAGCCATATTTTAAATTATCCTATCTCTACGAAACTCGGCAAGTATTCCTTTACTTCAAACAATTTGTTTATAGTGGGTTTTTTGTATTGGGGAGGGGGGATGGGGGGACAATCCCAAAAAAAAAATTATGTCAGCTTTGTCTACTGTTTGACTATAGGGCGGCCACTAGTATTATCCGATGACTCCGAACCCACCAAGCAAACCCATATCTATCCTGCCCTATTCTGTGTGGCAACCCTTAACTAACTATGCATTATTCTATGCGGATATTAAACTCCGAACTTGATCACGTCCCTTTCATAAATTAAATAGACAATTTTTGATCCGACTCATTACCTCGTTTTATTCCCACGACATTTAACTGTACGCTTCAATTTTTTTTTAACAATTATTTTGGTGAAGTAATGCGTTCACGCTGCATAAATATACGCATATTAAGAAAGGTTTTCAATGAATGAATACGTGCTTCACAATGGACGAACCATGCATTTAATTCAGTGTAAATTTAATAGTCACTGTGTACCCCCGTTGCAAAAGAAAGAGATCCAGGAATGTATATATTCGATGCACATGCCAGCTACGTCAAAAAAAAGTATTTTTCATGTGGGATTTAACCACTATCACAATAATTGGTGGTTTGATAGTTGGATATAGAATTTTGTTATTTTAAAAGCCATCAGGACACAGTAAACTCCCGTCCGATGAAATGATGCAGTTAAGTACTCTTCTTTCTTTATAAAAGTTACTGGGAACAAATCAAATATTATTTTTCTGTATTTGTTAAAGACTAAATGACTACTTTTTAAATGTTCAGCCGCATCGCAGTTAGACTGCAAAGCCGACCCCAACTAGGTTAGGACAAGGCTCGGCTGGACAAGGGACTTTTTAAATGACTATATCTCACCTTATCTTGTCGATGCCATGTACCTACAGTCGCGTGCAATAAAAACTAATACTAGGTATGCAATGCATGCTACTAATTGCAAATGTTGAGCGGAGCCAATTTTCTTAATTTTTTTTTATGCTATATTCTCATGATTTCAGAGATATGCACTCCCGGGTATGATGTCGACCAGCAAGCCAAATTTGGTCAAAATCGGTCGAGCCGTTTCGGAGGAGTTGGCACACAAACGATTTAGACTTGTCGTCTAAGATAGAGCTTGGCTTCGCTCCGCTCAATAACTAGTCTTTTGCGTTTATAACAGACGTAACGAGTTAAAGTACAATATCCAAGAGACGGGTAAAATATATTAACTAAACAGTAGTACCTATTAATTCGCTTGCAATGTACCTTTATTTCTGTAAAAACATTCTCACGACTCTCAAACAGCAAATTATAATAATCTTTATTTATTTTGCGGCTGCAGCTTCGAATCCAAACTTAATGGTGTGTAAGCCAGAACACATTAACACCTAAATACAGATTTGGGGTCGATTATGTACCACGAACCACGCCGCGTCGTATTAGCAGTATTTCCAAGCCGTTATTGTGAATGTAACTCTATAAAAGAAAGTACTAACAAGCTATGTAATGATGATATGATGTATATGAGACTTGCAAATTTCAATTTTAAGTGATAATGAAACTGGATGTACAATTGTACACACGATAAGCGTGAAAACTTACCTAAAATTGATTAGTCAGACTTAGGCAAATTGGGGCTTATCCTACCCACGGCGTAGCGTCTGTGGTGTCCGGCCATGGCCGATAGGGGAACATTTAAAAAAGGAGGCATAGGACACTTGCAAGTGATGCCTGCCGATTAACGGACGAGACTCTGGCAAATAAAAGAGGTCCCAGTTAGCGGCAAAATTATCACCCTCTGTTACGTGGAACTAATTACGTTACTGGCGAACAGTGGGCTCATAATATAGCTCTACTTACCATTTCGGGAAAAAGACTTACTGATGCATACTAAAAATAAAATACGTGTATCTTGTTGTAAAACAAGTTAGCTACATAGTGTCGATGATATCATTTATGAGGCATAAGTACTAAGTATATTGGATTTGCGTCGGTTGTGGCTGTTTGCAACCCGATTGTGCAGCTACAAGTCTGAGAGTTGTGTGGCCACAGATTGGAGATAGCGCGACGCGTGCCAAATGATCACGTTCCAACATTCGCGGTCACACCACTTACAGATTATAGAGTTCATATGTTGTAGACTGGTCTAATATTCAATCCAATCCTCATTTAGTTATTTCGACAGTATAAGTCGGATAGGTAGGTAAGTTAAAAACATACAAAGGTGAACCGTAAACAATATAGTTTATTGATCGGTTATTATAACTATGTTATACAACCCATCTTAATTTCATTACACTTGACCGCTTGCCTGTCAAACCTATTTATGACTGCATTTAGGAGGGTCTCAGTCCTACTGACTCAGTGGAGGGACGTATATTGTTTAAGTAGATAGTAACACAACAGCACTTCAAAAAACGTAAATAGATAAATGTCAGAGTTCGAAAGGCGTTAAATTTTGTGCGCATCCTCAGTTGGCTAATATAGAACTTATTAACATGTTATTTCCTTTTTTTTACTTAACAAACTGAAAATTATTTCAATGTGCTAAGAAATACCTTTCTTTCTTTCTTTCTATACATTTAAAACTATGCATCACATAACTATAATGTAGGTACTACTTTAAACCTAGACATACTGAATCATTTAGCAGATGTATTGTCTTGTCACGAGAACTTGCGAATTCAACCAAACGGTGGCCAGTCTATACAATTAGTGTCTCTACGTTTATGGGAAATGGCCACACGCGTCGCCACGCGGCTTTCAGATCATGGTTTATCTTTGCTCGGTGCGCGTGCGTCTGACACTTGCACTCACTCACAAGGGTCATTATGACCATGATCCTCGTAATGTAATTAATAGTCCGTACCGTATTTGTAGTTACACAGACTGCTTTAGCTACAAGTTGAATGGTCTTAATTAAACGTCAGTCTCAAAGAACTTAATCCGATCGTATACTATTGTACTTGTACTTGTAGTCACGGGCTGATCTCCGCAAGTCCACGTCTAGTGCGCGGGTTTTGCGTGTGGGTGGGACTCTCTCACTCGAGCCAACCGATCTCCTCCAGGTACGCCAGCAGGCCCCGCACGTTGTGCAGAGCTTCATTGATCCTGGAGACCCGAGATGCCTTGCCCTGTAGTCTTGGACTTCCTCACAGCGCAGGATTAGATGGCTGACCCTTTCGTCCTCAGCCATACAAGCTCTGCAAAGGGGACTGTCTGTAACACCGATAGTGTGTAGGTGTTTGTTTAGGAGGCAATGCCCTAAACGAATAGACGGAGATGGGATTTTTTCAACGTCGCAAGTCTGCCGGCTAGCCGACGATTGAGCACAGGCAGAGCCTACATATACATAGCATCACGCCTTTTTCCCCGAAGGGGTAGGCAGAGGTGTGACTGCATTTAGGAGGGTCTCAGTCCTACTGACTCAGTGGAGGGACGTATATTGTTTAAGTAGATAGTAACACAACAGCACTTCAAAAAACGTAAATAGATAAATGTCAGAGTTCGAAAGGCGTTAAATTTTGTGCGCATCCTCAGTTGGCTAATATAGAACTTATTAACATGTTATTTCCTTTTTTTTACTTAACAAACTGAAAATTATTTCAATGTGCTAAGAAATACCTTTCTTTCTTTCTTTCTATACATTTAAAACTATGCATCACATAACTATAATGTAGGTACTACTTTAAACCTAGACATACTGAATCATTTAGCAGATGTATTGTCTTGTCACGAGAACTTGCGAATTCAACCAAACGGTGGCCAGTCTATACAATTAGTGTCTCTACGTTTATGGGAAATGGCCACACGCGTCGCCACGCGGCTTTCAGATCATGGTTTATCTTTGCTCGGTGCGCGTGCGTCTGACACTTGCACTCACTCACAAGGGTCATTATGACCATGATCCTCGTAATGTAATTAATAGTCCGTACCGTATTTGTAGTTACACAGACTGCTTTAGCTACAAGTTGAATGGTCTTAATTAAACGTCAGTCTCAAAGAACTTAATCCGATCGTATACTATTGTACTTGTACTTGTAGTCACGGGCTGATCTCCGCAAGTCCACGTCTAGTGCGCGGGTTTTGCGTGTGGGTGGGACTCTCTCACTCGAGCCAACCGATCTCCTCCAGGTACGCCAGCAGGCCCCGCACGTTGTGCAGAGCTTCATTGATCCTGGAGACCCGAGATGCCTTGCCCTGTAGTCTTGGACTTCCTCACAGCGCAGGATTAGATGGCTGACCCTTTCGTCCTCAGCCATACAAGCTCTGCAAAGGGGACTGTCTGTAACACCGATAGTGTGTAGGTGTTTGTTTAGGAGGCAATGCCCTAAACGAATAGACGGAGATGGGATTTTTTCAACGTCGCAAGTCTGCCGGCTAGCCGACGATTGAGCACAGGCAGAGCCTACATATACATAGCATCACGCCTTTTTCCCCGAAGGGGTAGGCAGAGGTGTGCAAACACACCCGCATCTCGCCAGCTATGTTAGGTCCCATGTAATAGGGGGCGAGCCTATTGCCATTTACCGGGCACAAGTTCCAGACTCTGGGATAATTATCTAGACAAAATTCTAAAGAGAATTATACATTATCCACCAGACCCGGGAATCGAACCCGAGACCTCGAGTGTGGCAGTCCGTACATAGTACCATTGTGCCACCGAGGTAGTAGAGCCTATCGTATACTATTAATACCTTACCAATATCATTGGTAGTCTATCAGGAACATAATTATCGGGCCTGTCGTGTTAGTTGAATTATTTTAAACTAGGTGGCGTTACGGGTAATGGTTCATAATATTTAAGTCAATATCTTTCGTTTTAGTCAGGAATTCCAGTCTAGGTAAATATATCAATATTTAAAAAGTTTTTCTACGATTAGATAAATAGTTTTCGGGTGGTTAAAACTCTAATTTAACCTTTTTTAATAAAATGTCAGTACAGCGCCACGGTACACGTTTCGGCTAGAATAAGTACTGCTATAAATTTGGATGGCGTTTATTTTTCATCAATAACTCTTGCTAAAGCACAGATAGAAGTCGCTGATATTAATATTGAATAAGCCCTATGGTTACGTAATTTTTGCACAATAGGATATTATAATAATATAGATACACATTTTCACCTATTGGTACCTATTTATATTTATTTTGAAGCAACTTAATATACTAGGTATGCAATACATTCTGCTGTTGCAATAATTGAGCTGAGTTTGTCGATCCGGGTCGAACTCCTAAACGACTGGACCGATCTTTATGAATCCAGATATATGCACTCACGGTGATGGTCACTATGACCGTGCCAAATTTCAAAAAGATCGGTCCAGTCGTTTAGGAGGAGTTCAAACACGAACAAAATTCACGAGTCGTCTAAGAAAGAGCTTCGTAAACTCCGTTCAAAATACAATAATGAAATACTTACATACTTGCCAAAAAAACAGTCAAATTGAGAACCTCCTCCTTTTTAGAAGTCAGTTGAGAAAATAAAGAATTTGTGAACAAATACAAAAAAATACTTTCCTAGGATTTGAACCCGGATCATCTTTGACGTTTGCATCTATCCAGTGACATGCACCTCTAATCTGGACTCCTGCTAATCTGGACTTTAATTTGTTGGTGAAATACTGTACTACAACCCACAAACGTGGAAATGATTCGGTAATAATATAAAATTTTATAGTGAATATTTCTTGAGTTGACCCTAAAAAGGCCTCTTTTAGCTCTTTCATCGCTCGTGTGACTGCTATATTATTATAACTAGCTGTTGCCCGCAGCTCCGCCTGCGTGATATAGCTTTCTTGATCACCAGTTACTGATTTATTATGAACTAGCTGTTGCCCGCAGCTCCGCCTGCGTGTTATAGCTTTCTTGATCACCAGTTACTGATTTATTATGTACTAGCTGTTGCCCGCAGCTCCGCCTGCGTGTTATAGCTTTCTTGATCACCAGTTACTGATTTATTGTATACTAGTGGTTTCCCACAGCGTCGCCTGCGTGTTATACCTTTTTTGATCACCAGTTACTGATTTATTATGCATAGCTGTTGAGCGATATTGTATCTTAAGATAAAATATTACTGATCGAAGTGAGCTAAGCGAGCGAAGCTCAATCTTTGGCGACTCATGTATTTCGTATCTCCGCATACTCCTCCTAAACGCCTGAACCGATCTCCTTCAAACTTACCACAGTGATAACGTGTAGCGTGATGGTGGTTTAAAATATAAAAAATTTAAAATCGGACATAACAAAAAAAAATCTCATAAATCGTTGTCGTTCGAAAATTTAACACTTCGCTCAGTTTTTGCAACAGCAGCATGCATTGAATACCTAGTAGTATCTTAGCAGTGTGCAGCGCCCCTTAGTGAACTCCAATGCGGGTGACGTAACCTACGATAAACTTATTACAGTAATCGGGTCTAGGAATCGAACCGCAAAATTAAGTTTGTTTTTTATTGTATATACTTTTCCGGCATAGGTACCCAGGGTGGTGCCCAGGATATTAAAGAATAATTATAGCAAGTTTCATCGTAATCGAACCGGTAGTTTTTGCATGATGCCTGAACAAACAGACAGACATACAGACAAAAAAAATTTAATCACATTTTTGGGTTCGGTGTCGGTCTAGTAACACCCCCTGCCATTTATTTTTTGATATTTTCAATGTACAGAATTTTTACTTCTACAGATTTATTATAAGTATAGATAGCTGTTGAGCGATATTGTATCTTAAAATAAAATATTATAGTCTCTTAGCCATGTGCAGCGCCCCTAAGTGAATTCCACTGCGGGTGACGTAACCTACGACAAACTTATTACAGTAATCGGGTCTTTATTATATCTATTAGGAAATAATCGGGACAATAGAAACTGTTCATTCATGGGGGATTATAACGTAAAATACCGCCATCTATTACGTATTTTTCGCACACAATACACTGCCATCTATTAGGAGTTTATAGTAAATAGTTTAGCCAGCCCTAAAGACGCCTTTAAAACGTCGCCAATTCCTTCTATGAGATGGTTCATCTGTACTAGTATAGTATTCTTATATCTGTGCCAATATAGTAAAAGTCCAAGTCAACCTTACCTGCAATTGACACACCTGCTGAACAACAGACTAGCCTCTGTCAATCATCCGGTAAGTGGTAATAGGGTTGCCCCCAATTAATTACAATAAAATTGGCGAAATGAAGGTGTATGAAATTGTCTCTGCATAGTCATTTAGACAAAACTGGCGTTGTTCTACGTATGTAAGTATACTAGTCGCTATTGAAGTAGATACTTCGCTGATAGTCTAGGTACTGAAATACCTACCTATTAATTTTGGAAGTGACACGTTCTGAAACTATGTCATCATTGAAGGCTGCAAATAATACAATCTAGAAACTACTTATATTGTCGATTTGGTAGTAGGTACTATTCTATAATATTACTATCAATATCAATTACGAGAGCCGTGGTGGACGTTCAGTCTTGCTTGTCTTAGCTCTTGTAAAAGGGGCGAAACATCGGGTAATATAGAGGTATGTATCTCGTGTAAAAGTCACGGGTCTTTTGTCTTGTGTGCAAAGCGCGGAAGTTAAAAAAAAGTATTACTATCAATACCAAATCGACAGTATAAAGGTAGAAACTATTCTCTCTGTAATGCCATGAGACGACATCGGTCAGTGAATAAAAATATAGGTACCGCGTGTTTTTGCTCAATATACAGTAAGTACCTCCTATAACATATAAATGTTCACAACATTAAAATACAACCATAAAGTACAAAGAGTATAGAAAGACATCGCTCCCATCAGATCTTCAATAACCCGTAACATAAATACCTGAATACCTCGCGCGCCACACCGTTCATTTGTACAGCCGACATTTTAATAATCGCATATTTTTATACAAGTTGCAGGCATTAAATATAATTGGGAGGAATAAATATTTACTATGTAGTAAATATTTATTCCTCCCAAGTTATCCTATCAATTATAAATTATTTTTAATTTTAGACAGATGTTGATGTTTGTGTATTAGATAATTGTACAAACTCTGAAAACAACCGTTACTTAACTTTATTTTAACTTTATTTTGTTTATTGAAGAAATGACAGTCACAACACAACACAGTTACAGTGTAACTGTATGTCTTTTTACAAGTTATTTCATCATCATTGTATTGTGTAACCTTATTTTAACTTTTATTTGTTTATTGAAGAAATGACAGTCACAAGACAATACAGTTACCTACAACTATTCCCTATTATGTGCCTAAAGGTACAAACACAAACCATCTCCTTGCCAGTATAAAACGTAGTTACATACTTATTCAAAAATATGTTATACTGATGGAACAGAATTTGAATTAACTTAATAAATAGGTATAGGTCTTTGTAATAAAACCAGTTCAACTTTACAATCTCTTGTACTCAAAGTGTTAAAAAAATTGTCCTTTCTAAAAAGCTATAAAATTTTTAGACTCACAGTCAAATCATTAAGTAGACATTTTACAAAATTCATAATTTGCCCAACCTACCTGTAACTTCCGTGTCGCGCCGCATCCCGCAGGCTGTGTACGTTGTCTTTAGAATTTTAATTAAATTGTTCATTGGCTCAATTAAATCGATTTATTAAAACTCGAGTCGAGGGGTGAATCGTTATTATTGTTCCTTCGTATTGGAAAGCTACTTGCTATAAGCTAGTAGTTAGTTGGAAAAAATACTTCAGTTAACTTGTACCCAGTAGTCGATAATAAAAAGGGTGGTTTTTATAGATGAGACGCAGACAACAAGGATAGGGATCTTTATTCTAGTCGAGATTCACTTAGTGAATAGAATGTTAGTAATTTAATTGATTTACCAGATGGACCGACTACCTCTGTGAACAGCGCTATCGCTACCTATGCATATGACACTCTCCCACACAACATCATCCAGCTCAAATTAAGCTAATAAAAAGCTCGAAATGTGGTGTGTTTACATTTGAAAGAAACTCATTTGTACAATTTCATAATTCTTGTATTTGTGGTGTGTTTATTTATTGAACACATACATCATTAAAACAATAAATGAACATTATATCCACTTACTATAACGTGTACCTATGTAACACGAGCTATCTGTCAATTTAACAAGAATAAATTGCATTTGGCAGTGTTTGAGACCGCCTCCTCGCAACGAGTAGGCCGAAATAGCACAGAATCGCACGAAGATAAACCGGAAGTTGAGGGTTAAATTGGCACTGCGCCTACGGCTGACATAATGTTGTGTTCTTGTAACGGCAATGTAATTTCATTAGTTTGTACACACGTTATGCAATGTTGTATTTAATCAAAAATGCAAATATTTCTTGGTACACCTGTAGGATTCTCGAGGAGCGACAGGGAAATCTCAAATACAAGCGGCGGCCGACAGTGTGTCGGGGCCGGTCGGGCTCTACTTTTGCACCAGAAAGAATTTGAGATCACTAGCAAAAGGTCGTTTAGTCAAGTGTTGAGATGTGGCTCGTTTCGATAAGGCATACCTAATCACTGAGAGTGCACCGAGAACATATAGTGCTTAAAATGCCAGATAATTACACCCTATTAAGTAGGTAGGTACTACCTACCCCAATGCATCTTGCTACATAAACGTTGTTAAGAATTTTACAATAACAGTCGCTAGAAAAATAGTCGTGATGTTGTATCCGTAATATGAAACGGAACCATTTTAAGGGTTCCGTAGTAAAGTCTCGGAACCCTTATAGTTTCTTCATGTCCGTCCGACCTCGGCTTTCCTCCCTTTTTTTTTTTTTTTTTTTTAATTCCGTGGCCCAAGGCCGCGGCCGCTCTAACGTCCGTTGCCGGGCATCTCTGGTTACTAGCAGAGGGTATGTCCAGTGGCGCCCGGCGGACTTTGACCACCTCTGTGGTCTCTGCGGGTGTTTGGTCGGGACGAGAATCCCGCGTCATTGGGGTCGGGTTTTATCCCGCGTCAGTGAGTAAATCTGGTTGCGTGCTATGGGGCAAAGGCCCCGCAGCACGCAACTCTTCTAGCCTGCTTCTGTAAGGACGGTGGGTGGCGATCCCGCCGTCCTCAGGCCCCGATCATGGAGGACGATAGTCTTGGGCGTAGTCGCGTAGTCTGGGGCGGCCTGGCCGCCGACTACGGAACTCGGCGGGGAGGGTACGCTCCCTCTCCCTCCCGGCCGCCTCCTTCGCGAGCATGACTTGCTCGCAAAAGGACACGGCCGCGTTCCACCTACTCCCGCTGGATACCATGGCTTGAAGCATGGTCCCCAGCGAGAGGGTATCCACGCCCAGACCCACTACGAGGTCCCGGCGCTGACTCGCCTACGCTGAGCACTCCACCAACGTATGGAGTACGGTGTCGTCGTCGGAAACCTCGCAGTGTTGACACCGGGGTGTGACCTCACGATGCATGCGAAACAGATAGCTACCGAAGCATCCATGCCCGGCAACGATCTGCGTCGCACGGTATGTGAGGTCACCATGCTGCCTCTGCAGCCAATCGTCCATGATCGGTCTCACCGCCGCGATGATGGTGGCACCCCCCTTGGGTTGCTCAAGTCGCACCCTCCATGATTCCATGAGATCCTGGCGGAGTTGGGACCGCTGGTCCTCGATTTCTCGAGACGCAGGCCTGTGGTCCCGCTCCAGCGCCTCCTTGCGCCATTGGAACAATGACGCAAGGGCTCTCGCTTCCAGGTCCCATGGAGGGGTCCCGGCTAGGAGACATGCAGCCTCTCCGGAGATCGTGCGGTACCCCCGTATGGTTCTGACGGCCAAGGTTCGAAGTGGTCTGTTTAACAGAGTCACGTTCCCCTTGACCGCCAACCTATCCGCCCATACGGGAGCCCCGTATAAGGCCATACTCCGCACGATCCCCAGGTACAGTCTCCTGCAGGAGGCGTTGGGTCCCTTTAGGTTGGGCATCAGTCGCGAAAGCGCAACCGATGCCTGCGTCACCTTGGGGACCAAACTTCGGAAATGTGGTCCAAAGTTCCATCGGCTATCAAGTACGATCCCTAGGTACTTCATCGAGGGCTTGATGCCGATGCTAACGCCTCCCACATTTATGCTGGAACCTTCGGGTGGACCGTTCCGAGGTCTGTGAAAACACAGAACCTCGGACTTGTGCAAGGCCACCTCCAGTCCCAGCTGCCGTATCCGACCCACGACTCGAGCAACACCCGTCGTGACCTTGAGTGCTGCCTCCTGGTACATTGCACCCCGCGCCGTGACGAGGGTATCGTCGGCGTAGCACGTTACGCCGACACCCCTAGGCAACGCACCCCGCAGCACCCAGTCGTAGCCGATGTTCCACAGAAGCGGCCCCAGGACCGACCCCTGCGGAACACCGCACGACACATCCCGCCGAGCTGGCCCGAGCCAGCTGGGGAAAGCTATGGCCCTCTCCGAGAGATAGGCCCCGACAATACGACGGAGGTAGAGAGGCGTTTCGTGATACATGAGCACCTCCCTAACGCAGCTCCATGGCAAGGTGTTGAACGCGTTGGCGATGTCAAGATACACCGCCACCACCACCTTGCCCTGCGAGACTGCTTCCTCCGTCAGGCTCTTCACGCGCATGATCGTGCTCACGGTGGAGCGTCCCCGACGGAAACCGAACTGGTTATCCGCCAGGTCTGGCCCCACACTCGTGAGATGCTCGACGAGGCGTTCCGCGATAATTCGCTCAAAGAGCTTACACACCTCGTCGAGCAACACGATCGGCCGGTATCCGGACGGTGAGTCCACCGGCCGCCCCGCCTTACGGATCAGGACCAGTTTCCCCGTCCTCCACACCTTGGGAAACTGGCCCCTTTCGAGGCATGCGCTAAAGAGCCCCACCAGTCGAGGCCCGAGTTCTTCGAGGGCCAGGACCCATGCACGGCCAGGAATGCCGTCGGGTCCGGGGGCAGTAATTTTCCGGCGTTTAAGCCGGAGTACTGCCGCACCTAGCTCCCCCACCCTGACTTCGGGTACGTCGTCTTCGCTGGTGCTATCCGCGTCGGGCAGAGACGGAGCCATGCGCGGAGGGACGTGCTCCTCCGCGCTCGTCGGAAACAGGGAGCCCATGACCCGCTCCAGCTGCTGCGGCTGGAGACTCTGGGTCAGTGGGGGCGCCCTAGGTCGGAGTTTCTCCCTGACCTGTAGGTACAGGCGCCCCCATGGGTTCTGCTGCAGGGTCTCCAGGAGCTCCTCGCGGGCCGCCGTCTTGGCCCGCTTTATCGTCTCCTGGAGATTACCTGTATGCCTGAAAAAGCTCCGCCTCTCGGGCTGCCGCGTCGTCTGGTGTACCGGCGGCGGGCGGAGATGCATGCTGCGCGCAGCTCTGCAATCTCCGGCGACCACCAGTACACCTGCTTCCTGGCCGGTCTGGGTGTAACCCTAGGCATCGCCGCAGCACAGATTTGCGACATGGCTCTCCTGAACCACTCCGCCTCGGCATCCACATCGGCAGGCCGGTCCGGCGCCGGAATCCGAGTCTTGCCCTCCGCCTCGCATCTAAAGCAGCGGGGCGTCACAGGCACTTGCGTTGTGACCGGGCCGCCTGCAGCGGAAGCACCGATCGCCCACGGTGACTTCCGCTGTACACTGCACTCCGACGTGCCCCACCACCATGCACCGGAAACATCTGGTTTCCCGGGCACGAAGGAGGTGCACCTGCGCCTTTAGGAAGCCCCCTACGAGGAGGCTTAGTCCGTCCGCCACTTTCAGTGCCGCCGCGACGGGGCACTGGACGACTGTCATCCCGTGACCAATGGAGCCGAAGGAGATATCTCCAGCCTTCACCTGGTCACGGGGGCAGCCGCCCGCCTCCACGACGGCGGAGACAACTTCCTCCGTCGTGGCCGCGTCATCCAGACCCGTGATGCGCAATGCGGCGCATTTGGTGGGTCTGGTGACGCGGACGGCTTCTTGGTCCAGCGCGTCCCTAAGCTGAGCCGCTAGGGCGTCAACTTTAGGGCCGCTGGAGGCGCCGGAGACCTCGAGGAGGCGAGCCCCGGTGCGTGTCGTCTTGCACCGAAGCCCCCCCTGTATATTGAGGGCCGAGAGGTTGACTGAGGACTTCACGGTCCTCAGTACGTCGGCGTACCCCACCCCCTTCTCCACACCTACCGTCGTCACCGTCAGGACGACGGCGGTGGAGCGAGGAGGGCGGGGCCTCTTCGGCGCCTTCGCCACGGCGACTTTGGCCGCTTTTTTTGCGGCCTTCGTCTTCCTCTTCTTGGCTCCCACTACTTCCCATCCCTCCCGTCTGGAGGGATGTAAGGAAGCAGCGGGAGCGACGATAGAGGAAGAGGAGGCGGCAGGGGTGCCACTCTTCTTGCCGCGCCCGATGGCCTTCCGCGCCTGGGCCGCGGACTCGGCCGGCATCCGGCTCACCGAAGCGGACAGGGGCGGAGCGGGCCTGCCCTGTCTACCCTGTCGTGTGGGGTATCATTAGATAGGTCTTTTTAAAACATTGAGAGGTTGCTAAGACCACTTTTTGCGAAATATTGAACTTTGAAGCGCATTTTTTTTTTTGATAAAACAGGGCGTACCCCGTCCCCTTCTCTAAAATCAATGAAATTATTGTAGGCCAAAAAGATGAGCTTTGAAGGAAACAAATACGAACTTTGTAGTTGGGCTCTATAACTCCTATTATAGAGTCCATAATGGGTGACTACGGAACCCTATACTATGCGGGGCTCGACACGCACTATGCCAGTTTTTGAATATGTGATGGGGTCAAGCTACATTCGTCACTCCACTCGCGAGGACATGGATTTGTCAAGGCTTCTGATAAAATAAGCTGCTCTTTGTGTAGTTGTTTTATACGAGTATGATGTAAGGACAAATTAGACGACCACCTGGGGCTAACATCGACGTCACACTTATTGCTTTTCTTGGAATTCGGTCATTTAGACCAATTATATTTATTAAGGCATAAAACAGATCTGTTAACGAATTCTGTTTTATATACCATCTAATCTTTAATCTTTTTACAGATAAATTTTATTCTTCTAACATATTACCAAGTACTTTCGCTCCACGGAAAATATTGAAGTTCAGCCGCTGCATTGCAGTTAGACTGGAAAGCCGACCCTAACTAAGTTGGCAAAAGGCTCAGTGGATGATCATGATCTACCTACTTATCAATAAACACAGGATTACGAGTAGGTACAAATATTTTATTACTTAAAATATTTATTCAAAATCTTCTCAGAATGACTACCGCCGTTTCTTATTCCATCCAGTAGCGTTACCCAGGTACCCAGGTAGCATTAACTTTATCAATCGACTAAGTTGTACGTTGTATTAATGATATCACAGATAAACGGTCACATATCTAAATAGGTTAGTAAATAGATACTTAGGTAGTATTGAACAAAAACAAATGTAGACTTTTCCACTAGTTTTACCTCCTTACTTTTTATATACCGACAGGTTTTTTTTTCATAAGCAATAAGAATTACAATATACATAATTATATTCTAAAAATATTTACATTACAAAATATCGTTTAAAAAATCCTCCGCGTCATTGCCGACTGGGAAGGTTCCCAGAATGCTGGCTGTGTTGCCACGTTGGATGGATACTTATTCTTTGGGCCACAAAATAGCCAGCCTTCTGGTCCTGAGAAGCATCGATTGAGCATTTAGCAATGTCTCTATAAGGGCGGTGAGCACTCGGACCCCATGACCCTAGTGTCTCAACCCCAAACGGCTCAAATATGTAATCACCTGCTAGGTTAGCATATTTACGCCGTTTGAGGCCTTCAGCCGATGCAGAAGCAGCGCCGGCACATGCGGATGTGCTTGGAAGGTGTGAAGGTGCTAAGGTGTCAACGCATGTACCGTCCCACACCAAAGGCCTTCCCATATTCCATGGTAGCAACGACATACCGTCCGTGTTCTTTCCATCGCTTCGTGCTAAACCATTTGGTTCACGTACGGTTTCACCTCCGCAGTTCCACCAAGTGTCATCAATCGGCAGTGTATGCATAGATTTGTCTGTATAACTAATTATAAATAGATCACAAAAACTGACACAAATATTTTAAGAATAGTTTAAGCAAACTCATTGCTTTGAAATACAAAAATGTATAACTAATGTTAATTTTTAGTCATAAAACTGTACATTTCTGCGATAAGTATCATTGGTTGAATATTTCGATCATAATCTGCCATGCTTTAGGGTAGAATCCGCTGACTCCAGTTATCTAATAAAAACCATAGTTTCCAAGTGAGGGAAGTTATGTAAAGCTAATGTAGAAATGATAGTTGTAAACATGTAAGGATAAATGACAAATTAAATCCGCGCATCGGCATATATCAGTGTCGATAACTTGTCGAAACTTCAGTAAGGAACACATGTTCTTGAACGTTTTGAAACTTTAAGTATTGGAACAGCGCGATCAATCACCAACAATGGTGGAAGGCATGGGGCCACAAGGGAAAAGAACTTGAACAGGGTGGCGGTGATTTATTGGCTTACTTAGAATTATCGCTATTTGCAATTGTTGGTATGGCGAGTGTAGGAAACAAGTTGTTAGATAACGACCCGTGGGAGTCGGTCCTTATCCGCTAAACTTCTGGCATTCTTCAACTTGTCTTCTAACTCGTTTGGTATACGCATGTGATCTACGAATCATGGGATGATAAATATAATTAGGTAAGTATTGTTTACTCCTATTTTGGATATTCATATTGTAACTTTGTCTGAGACAGAGTAAATGATTTTCTTTTTTTCTGTAAAATATCCCTAAGTCTGAATGAAACATTCTTCCTTACCTACTTCGTGTAGGTTCCACCTACTCAGGTTCCTGATCGATTTCACTCAATATATTTCTATTGAATATCATTTCAGCTTTATAAATAAGTGGTAGAGCAAGAATTATGTTATGGGACCAGATTATGGCTTTACCTGATTTAAATAAGGCAGCCATGTTTCATGTAAAGTGCAACGCCTATTTTAACCGCTTTCTTAGGTTATTCCCAAAAATTAAGACAACAAAACATGTAGGTACCTTTGCAATTATCAATGGGTTGGAGACACTCGAGGATATGGCTTATGAGATATGCATTACGTACGCATTAATAAGTAGGTACTCAGCAACCAAATACCCTTCAAAGGGGTATTGAAAACTAAGTTAGCGAAATAGTGCAAATGTAATCGAAGCTGACGTGTGCAACGTTCGATTGTCACAGTTCAATATCGAACAAATGGTTAGATGTAGACGCAAAGCGGCCATCCGAGTCGCATCTCATTCGGAGAACATTGTAACTGCTACAGGGACTTGCTCTTAGTAGACAGACCGCCGGCCGGTAGAACTGCGTTCACACTACCTACCTCTCTTTCGATTATCATTATTGACTTTTTAATATAGGTATACTTCAGATACCTCATCATTTTTACTTAACATATAAAACTAAATATGACCGTCCATTATAAAATATACATCCTTGTCTGACTGTCTCATTGACCTACCTTCCCACTAAGTTAAAATCCAAACTACTTATTCCACAACTAACATTTTAAAACACTTGACTATTTTTGGACCTACTAATCAAAAGTTCGTATCTACCTACTCATTTTAAAGAAGTTAAGATTTCAATTAGGAAAAATTGGATGAAACATAATCTACCTGTGACAATCTTAATTCAAAAAACGGGTGTAAAACAGGGCTCTTTACAAATCGACGCTAACCTTTGTGTCCCAAACCCGAATTTACTTCCCAATATAATTTAATGTGATCTTAACTTAACAAGCGAGGAATGTTCTTAGCGTTGCAACCGCAAATAAGGATCGTAACGACAGGGTTAGGTTTAAGATAATCGCTGAGCGGCCATACGGGCCCGTCGTCGCAGCATTACATTGAGTTTAATGTCTTTCGGTCTTGACGACCCCCGCGTTTGGCAGTGTTAAGGGTCGGCAAACCGGTGATTACAACATAGTAAGTAACATTTATAGTCTCTACACTGTTTCAGATTGGGTGTGGACCACATTAACGTTTTGCCTTACGTGCTTTGTGATTGTGGCTATCATAAAATCATTCATTCCGTGATTGTGTAGGTTTTCACTTGAAGTAGTTACCTATTGAGTATAACCTTAACTACAATTGAAACAGATTGTCTACGTATTACAAGGCTAGAAAAGTTCTTATCGTATCAAATCTGTTGCGATAACGATGAAAGCCTCTGGAGTAAGTCTGGAGGGATGGGATGAGTGCTCGTTAGTGGAGTTAACTTGTGTCAAAAATTAAAGGGTGTAGAACTCACGATATTAATGAAACTTTTTTAAACTTTCTCGATTTGTACACAGTCATTATAAACTTCATCGAGTCTTTTACGCGATTATTGCGTTATACACATAGTCTTGGGCCGTGGTGCCTCTTCGAACATAATATTTAGTGACGAATAAGTAAGGGTAGTTGTACAAACCCGCATTTCACGAAGACGACGCTGCGCTGAAGCCAGTCCACTCGGTACCACTGCTCTTGTAACAGGGTCGAAACGTCGGGTAATAAAGAGGTATGTATATATCTCAATACTCGCGTAAAAGACCAGTTTGTCTTATGTTTATAATTATTGAAACTTACTTACTTTTTGTTTTTTCAAGTAAATAGCGTAAATAAACATCCGACAGGTCCTAAAGATTTCGGTTAGTAGCTAGGTAAACTGGGTGAAACAACGACAAAGTTAGTATTTTTTTTATTTTGTTTTTAATAATTTAGTTACATCTTCATGTGTGCTTCAACATTTACCAAGTTTCTCTACTTTAATACGACAGTTTCTATGTAACTTGCATATTCCTCTCCCATCGCGACATCCCGATTCAGCAAAGGTAAAGACGACTTTAATAGAAACTTTTCATAGTCACTGAGTTTAAAGTTATGACATGATTGTAGGATTCCCTGAGGTCCCACTTTGGTAGGACCTGAAAAAAATCTAGTGCCGAAATTTGGATTTGCCGTGTAACTATTAACGATAATTTCATCTCCTTTTATAGCCTTTATCATGTTGTTTATAAAATCATTAATACCCACTGCCACTGCCAAAGAGGCACAGCCTTTACCATGTTTTAACGAGACCACTTCTGTACCAGCTCTTCTAATAAGTCTCGTCAAAGTATCCGCTTTATTCGGATCCACTACTATTGAACTTGGAACCATATTCGAAAATAAAGGTATAATAGTGTCCTCCGAATGACCTCCGATAACAGGCAATGATACATCTAGCGGGTTGATATCCAGAGCTTTAGCTGTAAGTGCCCGTGCCCGTGCAGTATCTAAATGAGTTATGCCAAATATTTTAAAAGGGTTGTAACAGTTATACTTGTATAGAAGAGCACTCGCAAAAGGTACTATAGAGTTAATAGGATTAGTTGAAATAGCGAGGAAAGCTTCAGGGTTTTCGTTAGCTATAGAACGGCACAGGCTTTGAACTGCAGGTGCATTAGTGGATAACATTTGATCTCTCGTATGACCTGGCTTACGAGGTATTCTGTGTACCGTAACGATTAGATGCGAATCACGGACGGCGTCGCCTAATGAACTACGGCCACACCACGAGCGAACCTCTGGCCCACCAGGTATCAAATTTAATTCTAGACCGATCCCATTAATCTTCAAATCATCGTCGTATAGATCGAGTATCTTTACTTCATTGTTTTGTTTCATAAGCAGTGCTAAGTTGGATCCCACATCATTCGCAGCAGCAATAATAGACACGTTAAGATTTCTCAGTGGCAAACACTTTGTGTTTAGTTTCTTGGCAAATAAAAACGTCGTTAATAATTTACGGCAAAACATTTTTCTCTTAGTCTAGTTGGTGGGTATCATTCTCATAGTATTTTACAGATTTTTATTGGAATACATGGTGTGTATATTGCTTGATTATATTTTGAGACTTAGTTTTGACGTCTTCAATTTCTGTTTCAATCTGCCGTTGACATTTGGCTCACGGAGGTTGTTTGATGAGCCCTCCATAACATAGCGTATAAATGGAATAAGAATATTATCCTAATTTAAGGAACATGGAACTAATAGTACACGGGCCGTAGAACATTGAAAAATATTGATTAACAGCAAGCTCATTTTTCGTAAGTAGCTTTATTTTACCGAGTCTCCCACATATATCTCAAAAAGAAATCTCAAATCAGGTAGCTAACAGAGTTATCCAGTTAAAATATTCGGAACAAAATTGGAAGGTTAATCAATATTTTTCAATATTCTACGGCCCGTGTACTATAACAAGTACTTACCAAAGAACGTAGATAGGTACTTTAATTTTGTATGTCCCTATATAATTGAAACTTACTAATTATAATTAGTAGATGAGAAAGAAAATTAACATCAGAAGAAAATACTATTTACAATTACTAAAAACTATACTATACAATCCACACTAAAATCTACACTATTATACAGGCCTCAAAGAACTCCTCCACCTCGCCGACTGGCAATCAAAGAATCAATTTCGTTTATTCAGTTTAGGCACATAAAGAAAATTTTTCAATTTTATGTCAAGCAATATTATAAAAATACTAAATTACGTACATAAATAACCATTTGAAAATGATTCTTTCGCTGGTTCGGTAAGTTGGTTCTGCTGAGAAGATACCAGCAAGAACCTCACCTGAGTTTTTCCATTTTTATGAGATTATCCATTTTCTTTTTTAATAAAGTTTTGTTTACATTGTGTTACAATTTATATTGTACGAGTGGCTAACAACAACAGATTAGGGTGACCATGCATTTTTATCATTAAGATATTCATCTACATTGTAATAGCCTTTCTTCGTCAAACGTTTTTTAACTACTATTTTAAACTTATTAAGAGGCAGGTCAACCAAATCCTGAGGAATTTTATTATAAATTTTTATACATTTGCCTACAAACGAATTACCAACTTTATGAAGTCAATTTTTTGTCATTGCCAGTTTATTTTTATTTCTTGTATTAAAATTATGGTTATCGGAATTTTTTTTGAAGAGATCTATGTTCTTCCGTACATATAAGATGTTGTCGTAAACATATTGAGAAGCAACTGTTAAAATATTAATTTCTTTAAATAGTTCTTTCAGCGAGTCACGGGGTCTGAGTCTATAGATTGCTCGTATAGCTCGTTTCTGTAATATGAATATTGTCTCAATATCGGCAGCTTAGCCCCATAGCAGCAGACGTAATGACATAACGCTATGAAAGTAGCTAAAATAAACTAATCGTGCCGTTTTTTCATCAGTCAGTGACCTTATCTTTCTAACCGCATTGGCAGCCGAACTAAGTCTTCCTGCCAAGGCTGTGATATGAGAACCCTATTGCAGTTTACTATCTAAAGTTATCCCAAGAAATATTGACTGTTTGAACTAATTCATTATTCATAGTAATATGAGTATCCACCTGTCTAACATTGGGCATAGTAAATTTTACACATTTTGTTTTCTTCGCATTGAGCAGCAAGTTGTTACTTGTGAACCAATGCAGTATTTCCGAAAGGGTATTATTTACATCGTCAAGTACTACTTTTTGTCTATCACTTTTAAAAATTAATGATGAACTAAAACAAACTATTTCACAAAGATTTTTAGTGAAGTAAGGAAGATCATTTACGTATATTAAGAATAAAAGGGGTCCTAATATCGAGCTCTGGGGTACTCCCATGACTAATGAGGCGCCAGAAGAGTCGGTGCCATTAACTTTTTGTACTCTATCAATAGGTAAGACTACAGTAAGCCAACTGAGCTGTGCGAAACACCATAATACTCTAATTTTAATAACAAAGTCTCATGCAGTCAAAAGCTTTGATATATCACAAAAGATACCAGTGGCATCCTGCTTTTCCTCCCATGCATCAAATATATGTTTCACAAGTGCAACTCCTGCATCCGTTGTGTTCCTGCCTTTAGTGAAACCAAACTGTTTGCTATGAAGTAACTTGTTTTCTGTAAAATGTGAAAGCAATCGATTAAATATTATTTTTTCAAAAAAATTACTGAGTGTTGGGAGTATGGAGATAGGTCGAAAATTTGAAGGATCACCTTTGTGTCCTGCTTTGAATAAAGGAATGATGAAAGCAATCGATTAAATATTATTTTTTCAAAAAAATTACTGAGTGTTGGGAGTATGGAGATAGGTCGAAAATTTGAAGGATCACCTTTGTGTCCTGCTTTGAATAAAGGAATGATTTTACTGTACTTCATAAGATTAGGAAACTGATTTTCATTTATACATTTATTGAATATGAATGCAAGGTAAGGTGCAATAGCAGGCATTATTGATTTTATTATATTGGTTGTAATGCCCCAAAGATCCTCAGTATTTTTATATTCAGTTGTTTAAAAGTTTTAAGGATAGTGACCGAGTCAATATACTGAAAATCAAAGTTTACTCTACATTTATCAACACTAGATTTGAGAAGAGAATTGGCTACGTTTTTTGAAGAATTTAACTTATTTGTAGTTATATTGGAACATTTGTGAAAAAAGATTCAAATGCATTGGCCACTGCAGAATCAGTTTTAATATGTTTATCATCTATTTTTAACTCGAAGAATCGATCACGTAACTTTGCTTTACAGGTTTCTTTGTTAATAATATTCCATCTTTTTAATCCCTTCAATTACTTGTGGCTCATTAGTAGATGCCTTTGTCTCGTATAATTCATATAATTTCTTTCTACTTTTATAGATTCCAGGCGTAGCCCAATCACTAAATTTAATTTTGAATTGATTTACTTTTATTGTTTTTTTTTTGTGAAAATGTTATTGCATTCGTATTTGATTACTCCGAACAAATCTCCGTAAAGATCATTCGGGTTTTTATCATTATTTAACTCCAAAAGAGGTACTTTATTCTTAATGTTTTCTTTAAATTTTTCTAATCGATATTTCGTGATTTGTCTACATACAATATTTTTTGATAATTGAACATGTTGGTACTTGAATCTAGCTAACTGACCTGCATGATCTGAATTAATAAAATGTATTATTGATTTCTCATCTACATCGCTGTTAGAAAAAATATTGTCGAAGCAGGTAGCTAATGTGGCTGTGGTGCAAGTTGGTTCACAAAAAAGGTTTTGTAAGTTAAAAGATATAAAAAGGTTAAGGAACCTTAGCGCGTTCTGGGAGTTTTCTAAAATATTAATATTAAAATCGCCACATACAACTAGTCTTCTTACATTTACATACCTTTTTTAAGGTTGCCGTCCTTAGTAATAACAACGCATTTGCTTGGCGGTAACTTTCGAGTAAATGGCGCCTAAAGTTTTTTTCTTTTTTTCGTTATAACTATAAAAGTAACACGAATATTACAAATATTTTTGTTTTGTTTCGTGCCTTTTTATGTGAACTTTGCATGTGTGATCCTATATTTACATATTTATTTAATTTAAATATTTTTTTTAAATTGTTTAAGTCTAGAAAACATGGACAGTGTTATTGCTGACATGGATCTCAATGCCTTAAACGTGCATTTTTCCAAGGCTCCTGCCAGCGTCTCCGGTGATGTTAAATTATCAACATTAAATTATCTATCATCTGTCCCCACGTCGCCGAGTACTTCATTCTCTATTCACCCGGTTTCAGAGTTGGACATTAAAAACCATTTACGGTCTATTACCTCCAAGGCGGTTGGTAACGACGGCCTTCAACTTCAAATGCTCCTTCCTATCACTAATCAAATTATTCCTGTCCTTACCCATATTATAAACTATTCGATAACATCCAACTGTTTCCCGTCAAAATGGAAAAGAGCCCATGTTGTTCCGCTACCTAAAGTGCCTAATCCTGTATCCCTCTCCCAGTTCCAATATCCATTCTTCCAATCCTCTCCAAGGTTCTTGAGAGTGTTGTCCACGATCAACTGTCTTCCTATCTTTTCTCGAATTGCCTGTTAAGTTCATATCAGTCTGGTTTTCGACGTGGTCATAGTACGGTAACTGCGCTAGTTAAAGTAACTGATGACATTAGACTAGCCATTGAAAACAAACAACTTACAATAATTGTACTGCTGGACTTTAGCAGTGCTTTCAATTCGGTTGATTTTGACATACTCTTGGGAATCTTAAAATGCCTTAATGTCTCCGACTCTGCAACTGCCTGGTTCCGGTCTTATCTTCAGGGACGGTCGCAGTCTGTTCGTGCCGGGGAAGCTTCGTCTACCTGGTGTGATTTGGTGGCGGGCGTTCCTCAGGGTGCTGTGCTCTCTCCTCTTCTCTTTTCCGTTTTTATAAATGCCATCACTAGGATCCTGTCTTCAAATTATCATCTCTATGCGGACGACTTGCAGCTATATCGTCATTTTAAGGTCGACGAAATTGACGATGCTGTTGCTGCCCTGAATAGTAACCTCGAGAACATTAGTGATTGGGCTAAATCCTTTGGATTGCTTGTCAATCCAAGCAAATCTCAGGCACTGGTTGTTGGCCGGTATATGCTCGGCCTCTTGGACTTGAACTCATTGCCACAAATTATCAATCAATCAATCAATCAATCAAATACTCTTTATTGTACACAAAAACATAAACAAATATATACACATATTTTTAAAAAGAATGTACAACAGGCGGCCTTATTGCTAAAGAGCAATTTCTTCCAGACAACCTCAGGATGGAAAGAAAATTGTTGAAATTGATAGGGGTTGTGCACAATGTAATATAAATATTATACATAAAAATAAAAGGTTTTACAAAGAGAGTAGATGGTTGTGAAGTTCAAGAGATAGATAAAAGGATACTTTAATATATAGATAGATAGAATAGAAGATATAGATAGCGTTAGCGAGTTTCTAGTTAACGGAAGTGAGATAGTAATCCTTTACCATATTTTTAAAAGATACTATTGTTTGAGCGCGTCTGATATGTAGCGGCAGGGCATTCCATAGACGAATTGCTTGAATAGTGAAGCACTTATCAGAGAAACTAGTGGAATGCACCGGCATTTCCAATGTTAAATTTTCTGATGACCTCAGAGATCTAGAATGTGTGTCATGGAGGAACTTGAATCGTTCTTTAAGATGGTACAAGGATTGAACAGTATATTGTATAATAGAGATAGGATATGAGTATTCCGGCGAAGGCGAATTGGGAGCCACTTGAGCATCTTGCGGAATTCGGATACATGGTCATATTTGCGTAGACCAAATATGAATCTAATACAAACGTTTTGGAGTCGCTCAAGCTTATCAAGTTGCTCCTCTGTAAGATCAAGATAGCTGACATCAGCGTAATCAAGGATTGGGAGTAATAACGATTGTGCCAGCGCAGTTTTAGTGGAAATCGGAAGCAGCATTCGCAGTCTACGCAGGGATCCCGTAGATGCAAATACTTTGCGTCTAACCTCTTGTAGCTGATAATCCCAGGACAATGTATTATCAATATGGACACCCAAGTTCTTAACAGTGTCGCTTATTTCGACAGGGGTACCATTAAAAGTAATTTGGGGCAACTGCGTATTATCAAGGCGTGACATAAACCAAGAGCTGCCAGTAATAATTGCCTGGGATTTGGATGGATTAACCTGAAGACCGTGATTGTTGCTCCATTCACAAATGCGCTCCAGGTCCAGATTAATGGTATTGATTGCATTATGTAGCTGATCCAAGGGAGCCTGCGTATATATCTGAAGATCATCTGCATAAAGGTGGTAGGATGAAGTAATATGTTTAGAGATAGTATTAATAAAAATAGAGAATAATAGTGGAGATAAAACGCCGCCCTGTGGTACACCGACTGCGACATCACACCAAGAAGAAGACAATTCCTCCAGACGCGTACGCTGACGGCGACCAGACAGGTAACTACGAAACCAGCCAATTCCCGTTGGAGATATGTTAATAGAGCTGAGTATACCAAGCAAGATATCGGGATCTACGGTATTGAAGGCGTTACTAAAATCTAACAAGCACAAGACCGTGAGATTTCCCGCCTCCATGCCTAATCTGATATCATCCGTGACGTTGACTAAAGCCGTAACAGTACTGTGGCCAGGACGGAAACCGGACTGGAAGGGATTGAGAAGAGAGTTCGTGTTAAGGAATTTGGTGAGCTGAGAGTGAACAAGGCGCTCTAACACTTTTGAAAGGAAAGGTAAGATAGATATAGGACGGAAATGAGTGTTAGATGAAGGATTGCGTGTCTTAGGTAAAGGAATGATTTCAGCCTCCTTCCAAGCAGTAGGGAACTGACTATTAGCTATAGAAAAGTTCAGAATATGGGTTATGATAAGAAGGATTTGGTTGAGAATAGGTAAGATCATGTTACGGCTTACACAGTCAATTCCAACTGCATTCGATGTTATAGACAGTATGCTCTTCTTAACATCACAATCGGTGAATTGTTCGAAGATGAAAGCTGAGTGCTGTGGAGTTGGAAGTGATGAAAGATTATTCAGTGTTGCTACTTTAGTCGTCCCTGCTAAATTAGACGAAGAAGAAAATGCAAATTAAGTGCTTCAAGATCCAAGGAATAGGGATGATTGTGTTGTTTAGACTTCCCAACTCCAATTGTTTTGAGAAATTTCCAGACCTTAGATGGATCTGCATTTTCAACCGAGGCGTGAATATATCGGCGTTGTGCATTCCTACACACCTTGTTGCAGTGATTTCGTATAGATACATATTTTTCCAAATTGTTAGGTGCTGGTCGACACTTGTATTTATGTCTCGCAGCTGCTTTCTTTGCCATCGTATCCTTGATGGAATCAGTTATCCATGGGGCAGGATGATGTTTAACTTTAATCTGCCGTACAGGTGCGTGTGTATCAAAAAGTTCTATTAATTTAGATAAAAAATATTAACCTTCTTGTCAACCGTGTCTGAGAGAAATAGAGGACCCCAGTTGATTTTATCAGCATCCTCACAAAGATTATCTAAACCCATTCCACTCCACCAAAATTGCGCTGCCACAAAATACGCGGTCGTGCCTTAGGGGGGCGGAGTTTGTAGGAGAGGAACAGTAGGTCATGATAGGAAAAGGCATCTGCGCTGCATTGACCATGCCTGGCGGCATGTTGTAAAGATGATACTAGTATAAGGTCGATAAGAGATGGATTGCGGCCAGGAACGTGGTGAGTGGAGTTTAAAGGAAGAATGGAAAGGTTGTGGGATAAAGAAGCGTGACGGAATGAGGAGGTGCGGGAATCGTTTTTTAATTGACACGTGTTAAAATCTCCCATTATGATTACGTGACTGTAAGAGGGCGACCACTTTTCCAGGAGGTGTTCAAAAGAGGCAAAAAAAATTATATTTGACGACGGACAGTAGTAGACTCCGAGTAAAAATTTCGGGTGGTATAGCTCCACCTCTAAGAATAGGTGCTCCCCAGCGTTCGAGAGTGGCGGCTGTGCTGAAGTATCTAGAATTTTGTAAGGAATATAACTACGCAGATAAACAGCAACACCGCCTCCCTTTCCGTCGCCACCGCGATCATTTCTAATCAACTCGAAACCAGGAAGATGGAAAGACACTGACGAATGAAAAGGCCTAAACCAGGACTCCGAAACTAGAATAGCGTGGATATTCTTACAGTCAAAGCTAGTCAGCATATCAGAGTGATGGGCGGGAATACTTTGAGCATTAAAATGGACTACATTAAAGTTCTTAGGGACATCAGAAAACTGGGTTTTTAACGTATCACCGAGTGATGGTACAGATAGAATACTAGTATAACTACCGCTTAAGCTAGACGCAGAATAGAAGCTTTCGCTATCACTCTCATTTTCAGATTCCGACATAATACAAAATTATGTCGAATGTGTTAATATAAAAAGTAATGTATATAATAATATTAAAAGAAAGAAAAATAAAATAAATGTAATAAATATACTATTACACTCTTCTTCTTCTCTTTTTTATGGCCTCTGCTTGTAGCAATTTACCAATGTCCAGTCAATTCAATTCAATTCTTTTTTATGGCCTCTGCTTATAGCAATTTGCCAATGTCCAGTCTTCGTAAATCAAGTATATAAATCAACAAATAAAAACGTAAAAAAATGAAAAATGTGAATGTGATGTGAAAATGCTACTATTACACTCTATTACTTTACAATCCACCCGCCAGTTGAGCGTCAGAAATCACAGTACGCCCCTCCACACTATGGCTTCAAGCAAATAATAAAGTACATGGCTTTAGTAGGTATATAGTTAGATGACGGGCCAGGTCAATTTATCACAAAAACAAAATAATAATTAAAATAAATTAAGCCATCGAGCAATTATGAGCAAAACGAAAAAATTAAATATAAATTAAATAATTAAAACATGTTTTGTACTTTGCACTAACGAAACGCAAATAGTAAGTCTGTAGTCAGCCTAAAGTTATAGAAATTACATTGACATTGACAGGTGACAGTTGACTGACAGCGGACAGACAATACAAAGCAAAGTCGCTCGTGGTTATTACATGTATGTAAACAAAGTTTGAAATTGAAGTATAAAATAATAGGTACCTAGTTAATTAAATACCTACTTTTGTAATCATTACACCAATAGTGGGTGGAAACAAAACACAACACAATATGTATAGTTACAGTAAAAGTGAAAGTAGATACATATTATGAATGTACATCAGACGGACACTACCGAACCTACTACCATAGGTCCACACTATCGTTATGGATGCTATAACCCATGTAAACTATTTATTCTTGCCTGCCCCAGCACGCTTAGACCTGGTGTTAACGTTTTTCGGGACCTCCTGTATGTCACTCGCAACCTCCTGTATGTCACTCGTCACCTTAATTTTTTTAAGTTCGTTGAGAGAAGACACACGATGACGCTTGCCATTGGAGTCTATAACAAACACATAACCGTCCCGTGTAAAGCACTCACCGACCCCGAACCTCTCGCGCGCAGCCATGAATGTCTCGTGGCGTCCTTTAGTAAGGAACTCGGAGAGTGTAACACCAGAGCCCTTTAGTGCCACCTTAGAGAACCACACCTTATCCTTGACAGCTGCATCGTGAAACTTCACGAGGATTGGTCTCACTTTGCCTGATGGACGGCCTAAACGGTGGCATCTTTTTATATCTGGAATGTTGAAATTGTGAATATTGAGGCGCTCTGTAATTATACCTGCAACAACCTTAGGTGTCTCTTCAGTCTCTACCTCTGCCACACCATGGAATAAAAGAATTTTGCGGCGTGAACGCATTTCAATGGCGTCCATCTGTTGCCCTAGTCTCTCCACCTGGCACTGCAGCAGATTGAGAGCCTGCAGCATGGCGTTCTTGAAAATACAGAAGTCGCTAGACAGACTTGCCAGGTCCGTTGAAGTTGGTGATGTGCTGGTGGTAGCCTGCTGCAGCGTTGTCTCAAAGTGGGCCAGACCCTCACGAAACATGGCTTCCAGACCAGCCAACGAGGGTTGCATGTTTTGATAGCTTTGATGAGTCATAATGTATTGTTCAGTTCTGTGTGTATTTATGGGAAAACGCTCACACTGGTAAGTGGTATATTATTATGTCTTGATGTAGTGCATTAAACGAGTTTAATCACCAGAATTTAATTTTAATACTTAAAAGTTTCGAAAACACAACAACCTCCTACCCACTTTTTTTTTTTGATATATTCGATACGAAGCCGATTGAGTATTCCCAAAGTGCGCGAAATCTAGGATTATATATAGATTCTCACCTTTCGTGAGACGTGCATATCGCAGAGGTAAGTAGGAGGGTGTACTGCTCATTTCAATCTCTCAAAGCTCTTCAGAGTCTCTTACCTTTCCAAACTAAAGTTACTCTTGCACATTCTCTTCTATCACTGTTAGACTATGCTGATGTCTGTTTCTTGGATGCATCGGAGGAGCTTGTGTGCAAACTCGAACGCCTGCAGAATCTGGCAATCCACTTCATCTATGGCCTTCGGAAATATGATCATGTATCGGAGTTCCGGCATAGATTGGGGTGGCTTCCGATTCGGCAGCGTCGTAATGCTCACATTCTGTCTCTCCTATATGCCATTCTTCACAATCCTAATACTCCTACCTATCTGCGTGAACCCTTTGATTATTTGGTGCCTAGAGACAGAGAATGTCGTGTCTCTTCTTCCCTTCTCCTTCGAACTCCTGCTCATTCCTCTAGTTGCTATGACCAATCCTTCACTATTCAAGCTGTCAGACTGTGGAACTTGCTACCACACGATATACGTGCCAGCCGTGCGTTGGACATTTTCAGGAAACGAGTTCAGGAACACTTCCTATCCAACTAATTATTTAGTTTATTTTTATAAAATTAATTATACACATTTATTTTTGTTTGTATGGTGTACCAATCCATTGTCTTTAAGTATGTTTATTTTTATGTATTTATTTAGTAAGATTGTAACTTACTAAAGTCTTGTTGTGTTGTACTCTCTAAGTTATGTAACGCGGTGTTTGCTTCTCTTCTCTCTAAAATCTGTACCTATCCTATTTAACTCTGGGTCTGCTGGAAGATAAGTCATCCATTGACTTAAGCCCGCCTTTGTGAATAGTGTGTTATTGTTGTTGTAATAATGTATGATGTTTAATATGATGTACAATAAAGAATTTAAAAAAAAAGAAAGACTGCAATAATATTAATTTACCAGGCATAGGCAACTCATGTGTCGCAAGTGAGTGGTTTATGTCTAGAAAATTGCATTTGTGATGTTTATGTCTAACAAAGGTAATGGAATTACCATAGAGATATAATACGTCCATGGGAATTACTTACATGTAAATTCACCTTTATAACGTAGGTATATGTTGCAAATACGTTTATCATGACTAGCAAAGAATGGTAAGAGCAGCTCACATGCGTATAGTTTTATGCAACTGAACAAAAAATAAAACTTCTTTCAAGGTACAACCAAATATTTATTAGAAAAACAAAAATTAAATAAACAGCTAGCCGGGACCCCTCCATGGGACTTGGAAGCGAGAGCCCTTGCGTCATTGTTCCAATGGCGCAAGCAGGTGCTGGAGCGGGACCACAGGCCTGCTCCTGTCTCGAGAAATCGAGGACCAGCGGTCCCAAATCTGCCAGGATCTCATGGAGTCATGGAGGGTGCGACTTGAGCAACCCAAGTGGGGTACCACCATCATCGCGGCGGTGAGACAGATCATGGATGACTGGCTGCAGAGACAGCATGGTGACCACACGTATCGTGCGACTCAGGTCGTTACCGGGCATGAATGCTTCGGTAGCTATCTGTTTCGCATCCATCGTGAGGTCACACCCCGGTGTCAACACTGCGAGGTTTCTGACGACAACACCGCACTCACACGCCCTCACACTCTCACGCTGAGCACTCCACACGTTGGTGGAGAGCTCAGCGTGGGCGAGTCAGCGCCGGGACCTCGTAGTGGGTCTGGGCGTGGATACCCTCTCGCTGTGGACCATGCTTCCAGCCATGGTCTCCAGCGGGAGTAGGTGGAACGCGGCCGTGTCCTTCTGCGAGCAAGTCATGCGAATGAGGCAGCCGAGAGGAAGAGGGACCGTACCCTCTTCGTCGAGTTCCGTAGTCAGCGGCGAGGGCACCGCAGACTCATCTACGGCCAAGACCATCGACCTCCATGATCGGGGCCTGAGGACGGCGGGATCGCCACCCGCCGTCCTTACAGAAGCAGGCTAGAAGGGTTGCGTGCTGCGGGACCTTTGCCCAGCAGAAAACTTAGCAATGCCCAGTTTATAACGTCACTAGTACCTACCGAATGCGTTATTTATGATTAGTATTTTCATATTCATATTGTCATCTAAATTCTGACTAACATAGTAAAAAAAAACGCATAGTTGCTTACGATGCTTATTACTAGTATATATAGAATATTAGGTTATAATTGTTCACAGCAATGTTTATTACGATGCTTATGACTAGTAATAGGTTTAGAATGGATCTAATACGCTGTTTATAAATAACAAAAAAACGAAAACTATAAAAGATATTAAAAAATGAGTGATTGATCCTGGTAGATCTCGTTTCCGTGATTCCGAATATACTAATAACTCAATTTCGTAAAAAATGTCGATTGCGTTGTTTCTGATAAGGACGGCAGAAGGGTTGAACGACATTGGTCAAATCTGATATTCGTCAAATAGGCATTTCGTCCAATGTGAAATGGTCAAAACGACGCCGCTGCGCGTGTCACCTTAGAAAACTTTTTGTTGATTTGACAGACGACCCTTTTTGCCATCTGTGAAATTCTACCAAAATCTACCACGTTACAAATTGTCCAACATTTAAAATTAATACTCGTAAATAAAACTGTGGGTCGAAAAGATCCCAAAAACAAAATGCAAATGTGTGGGTGTAATAGTGTTGTACACTATGGAATACGCAAAATATCGATAAAAAATTGAGTGTTATTTTTAAGTAATACAATAGAATCTCACTAATCCGTTATACTTTTCGCTTACCTTGCGCTGGCATTAGTTAAAAAAAACCGACCAAGTGCGTGGGTCCCGCAAAGAATAGGGTTCCGTAGTCATGTTATTAGCCTATAACTCCTGAACTAACAAAGTTATCTGATCTGTTATAGTTTTTCTTGAAGGTTTAAATTACGAGTACATAGAATCATGATTTTTTAAAACTTTGAGCCAGCCGTTTAGCTTTTAGATTAAACTTTGCTTAAGGAAGCTTTGTTTTAACGAAAATATGGGCTTTAAAGTTGAATGTCTCGAAAACGGATTCTTAAACCAAAAATGGTCATCTCAACTCTAAATATTTTTAAAAGACCTATCTATTTATACACGATGGGGTTGACGGTAGAAAAAAATCATTTTCAATTTGTGTAGGAGAGTGTGATGAATATTCACAATCCCAATTCCCTTGAAATAAAACACCTTACTTCGTAATGACAGATATATTCAAATAGTTTTCACAAGTAGGTATTATATATATTTCGATAACTCTCGATACAAATCCAAACTTATGTAACTACCACGACTGTCTTTGTCGAGCTCTACCACGGGGCGTTATGTTCTAATAAAAAATCTCGGACATAACAATTTTATATATTATCTGTGTCAGAAAACGATGTATGACATTTCTTTCCCCCGTGCTCCCCTCACTCCTCCCCTTTATGGCCCTTTTGACGTTACGTAAATACGTACGGTCCTTCGTACGGCCGCCATTGCTGTTTATGCTGTTGATAGTCGTGGTTACGTTGATTAATTCCGTACCTACACTTCAAGTCCACATAAGCAGTGATATTTAATCCTCAGATTTTCGAATGCATCAAGAAAGAGGTCATTGTAATGAATAATTTTATTCAATAATAGTTATTTACCAGTACTATAAGTCAAGTATAATAATATAATTTACTAAATTTTGTGAAAAATTAATTAATCTTTGTATATTGCTTCTTCTTCTTCATTGTATCACTGCTGAGAGGATAATGACCACACACATATTACTCTTCCTAAAATTGGCGCGATTTTCCATGGTGTGGACTGTTTTGTAGAAACTGTATATTGCACACTCAGACTAGAAGAAGAATATAGACGGAACATGTAGAATGAACACGTGAAGCCAAATGACACTTTCAATGTGTGCGTGTGACTCCGATTTCCGTGTACCGATACCACTAACGGCGTGTGCGTAATGTTGCCAGCAAATGAAAAATCTCCAAAAAATCTTAGTGGACATATATGATGGATAATTAATATTTGTTATAGTAAATGTTATCTGCAATTATTTTATATCATTTACACAAATGATTATTATGATATGTGCCTAAAATGGGGAAGTGTAAAAATAAATGAAAACGTGATAAACACTGAGTAAACACACTTTAATTACTAACTTTCAAAAAAAAAGTTATTCTTTTAGTCTGAGATTGCACACTCTTACCTATATTAATTAAACATTTCTTTTCAGGTGTCCACTTGGACTAATAATAAAAAATACTGCAACATCATTTTTGATGAAATGTCTCTGGAATCTGGATTGACATTTAATGCGAATCAAGATAGGATCTATGGGTTTGCTCACCTATTACAGAGAACCCCAGATTATGCTGATTATGCATTAGTTTTTATTATTAACTTTTGTGAAGGTGCAACAAAAGGACCAGAGCTGAAAAATATTTTAAAATCTATTGTAAAAGCTGTAGGAGAAACAGGGCTTATTCCAGTTGCATTAATATCAGACCAAGGAACTTCTTTTCAATCAGCCTTGAAGAGTTAACAGGAAGAGACAAGAAGAGAGCAAATCCTATCTGAAAATCATACAGGTAATAAGTTTTTAAGATTTTAGAATGGGTTCTTGATTGCGGTATGTGTCTACAAAATCAGTGTAATAATTTGTTTTTAACATTTTTATTTCAGATGAAACAATAAGGATTCAGCAGTTTTCATTAAGTGTAATATACGACCCACCGCATTTTATTAAGGGGATAAGAAATAACTTTCTTACAAAAGATATCTCTTTTGGTGGCAAAAGAGCCAAATGGTCTGATATTGTTGAGGTTTACAAGACAGACTGTGAACATGCAGAATCGAGACTTCTCCACAAACTGAATGATGAGCATATACTTCCAGAAAAGATTTAAAAAATGAAGGTTTGGCATAATATAATAATCATGTCCTCCTGACTGAATTTAGGTCATAGAGGCCAACCTCAACGGAGATTAGCCAACTTCGCAGAAAATATTATAATGGACCAGTGTGTGCGCTGCCACAGGTGCACTCTCTATTCACTCACACTCATAGTCCGATGGGACCGGACCGGAGAGAGATCAGGCGCAGAGCTAACGACTTTACGTGCTTTCCGAGGCACGGAGCGAGTGATCATTCATTTATAATACGCACATAACTTGTCATATTTATAATAAGCACATAACTTGTCATATTACGTAATTAATTTATAATACGTACATACGTCAGAGGTGCGCGCCTTAGGTTCGAACCTGAGACCTCTCACTCGCCAGTCAACGGTCATACTACTAGGCTATCACGCCCAAACACGTTCTGTTTGTCAAATATCGTTAATATTATGATTTGTATCCTCCTTTATTACAGGTAAAAAATTGTGTCCAGGTGTTAAGCAGCACAATGGCACGAGCTTTGTTGTACACCTCTTCATTTGGTGGGTACTAAATATATTTTCTACTTAATAAAATATAATGGTGAAATAATTATATTCTTTGGATTCGAGCACTTTACTTTACCTATACACTATTCATTTTATTCAAGAGATCACAGTAATATTCCGTGATCTCTTGAATAAAATTTACACTCCAAACATACTACGAGCGGCCGATAAAAAACTGGCTGTATGTCAAATTTCTTTGCCTTTTCTAGCACTCTCCTGTTCAGAAATTAAAAAAAAAAAAAATGTCACGCATCGTTTTCAGTTGGCCAATCAGAAAACAGACGCTACGTCCTACGGTAGTTGTTTGGCACATGTCTATCTGATACGTAGTATCTCTATTAGATCTGTGAGCTCTACCAAGAGAATGCCATTTTTAAGACCTCCCACCAAAGATCTTATATACAATGGATTTCGGATCATCGCTCAAAAGTGTCCGAACTAAAAGAGAAACAAAACGCTAAAAGAAAAACAATCGCGCACCAGTCTTGATTTTGACAACTGAACGACAACACGTTGCACAATGCCGTACTGTATTGTAAAAACTACGAAAAAAAAGCAAATTGAAGACGGTGTATCATATTTTCAGTAAATAAACTTTTGTTTTATCATTTGCAATATATTATTTCACTTAAAATACAGTATTTCGTCGATAATAAATTAAAAGACAAAAGTAAATATTGCAATCCAGTCCAATACCGAAGTATCTATCTGTCTCTTTCGAATTCATCCCAAGCTCAGTAAAAAGAAAGAGACCATTTCATTTTCACTGAATAATCTACTAACAAAATGACCATTCAGATTTATTCGTATTACGGATAGCGATGAAACTATTTGGAACAAAGATTATAGTGGAGACTCCTTGGCCCTTTATGATTTTTTTTTGTTTTATGAACCAACATCTATTTCAGTTTTCCTCCGGATCCAGTACGCTGTGCACAATGGAAAAATATGATTGCCCTACCACGGCGAGAAGAATATTTTGATCCAAAAAAGTAACAATCTTGTTTGTTCGGCTCATTTTATGGACATAACAAAAAGAGGTCCGATCTTTATGAAACTTGTACAATAATCCCTTGATTGTATACAATTTTTTCTTTTGATTGGCATGGACTCCTCCATAAGCCCAAAATGTTTTTAATTTTCACAGGGTACTGTTTGTTGGTTTTTGGAATAAAAGACAGGAGCTCGTAATAATACGTGTCGTGTATTTCAGTCGGCCATGTTACAAAGTGAGTGAAGGAAGGAAGTGAACATAGACAAGACAATATTGATATAATCTAAGCATAGACTAAACTAGGCTATGGCTTACAAGCTAATATAATATTATGACATCTTCCCTTTAAGTTTATTATAACTTATATTTTAGATTCTTATATAAAAATAACAAAACGCATTTTAGTGTTTTGACACGAGACAATTTGACGTTTTAAAAGATTCTGACAGTTGACATAATTTGACGTTGTCAATTCGACGATTGTTTCTAAATGTAAACAAACAATGGTTTACAACATTTTAGTTTACTAATTAATTACTTATAACTAAATACATGACAATGAATACGAAACAATGCTTATAAGACTGTGTCTATAAGACGTTGTGGTTGCCTTATCTCTCTTCCTGAACTAGAATATTTCTTAATTGGTTGACTGCTAGTACGTTGAGGAGATTGACTATGAGAAATTTTAGAGTGATCATTTGTAGAACAAGGAGTATAACTGATATAAGTTTGATTGGAACTGACTGGTTGAGTGTGAAAATTATTAGTCTGTGTGTTATGTGAATGAAAAGAATATTGAGACTTTGTTCTAAGTGTTATGTATTGTCTATTGCGACGATATGTACCAAATTTACTTTTTATGATATACGACCTAGGTTCAGGACCAACTTGTTGTATAATACCTGGAAACCAAGACGATTGTGGATGTTTTTGAAACATAACATGACTATTTACCTCCAAGGGTTTAAGATCTTTGGAATTTTTGTTGTAATACTCTTTCATCTTATGTAAATTTTGATTATTGACTTGTTTAAGATGTCTATAGTTACACAATTTTGGTTTTAAAAGTTTTTCTACTATAGGTAGCTTTGTACGAAGTCTACGTGACATGGAAAGTTGTGCTGGTGAACATAAATTGTTTTTGGGAGTATTGCGATATTGCAGTAATGCTAAATATGGATCAGTATTATCAAGTAAACATTTTCTAAGCATATTTTTAATTATGCCTACTGTCCGTTCTACCATACCATTTGAACGGCTGTGATAGGGACTGGAAGTGACATGGTGAATATTCCAATCTTGTGTGAAATCATGAAAAGATTTGGAATTCATCGGTGGACCATTATCTGACATTAATGTATGGGGAATACCATGACGAGCAAATATTGATTTTAACTTGATTATGACTTGGTCTGCACTGTAACCATTACTTAAAATTGCTATCTCAACATATTTTGAGAAATAATCGACTACAATTAAGTATGTATGATTGTTGAACTCAAAGAAATCTATACCAACCTTATGCCAAGGAATGTATTTGTAATCATGTGGTAATAAACTTTCTTTAGTGTTACTCTTTCTTAAAGTGAGACAAATTTCACAATTACTGATGTAATTATCTATATCTTGACTAATATTAGGCCAGTAAATTGTATGTCTTGCCAAATTTCTACAACTATTCAAGCCTTGATGACCTTCATGTAATAGTTTTAAGAAATCTTTTCTTAAAGAAATAGGTATAATAACTCTATCTGACAAAAATAAAAGGTTATTAGCATAATGTATATCATCTTTAACAGGAAAGAAAGGTTTAATACAATCTTCTACTTTATGCTTTGAATTTGGAAATCCATTTTTACAGTAATTAATAAGAGTTTGAAGAGTTTGGTCAGACCTGGTAGCTTGTTCAATTTGTTGTAACTTGAAAGGACTAAGTGACAAATTAGCAGTGAGTAAATTAACATGAAGTTTAATATCTTCATCCAATTCTACTAATGCATTTTCTGGTAATGCAGCACGGGACAATATGTCTGCGACATATGAAGAACTAATTAGAGACTTTAATTTATTGAATTCTTTCTCATGACTGTCATTCCATGACCATATTGTGTTTTTATTAAGTAACTGTCTTATGTTTGATGTTTCTTTTGATAAATCTTTTATGAATGAGCCAAGAAAATTAATCATGCCCAGGAATCTTTGGACATCTGTGACATTCTTAGGCTGTGGCATGTTGCAAATTGAATTTACTTTAGATGGATCTACAGACACTCCATTTTTATTGAATATAAAACCTAAATACTTGACTTCACTTTGACAAATGTTACATTTATTACTATTAAATGTTAGACCTATATCTTTTGCACGACAAAGAACTTTTTCTAGGATTTGATCATGTTCTTGAATGGTTTTAGCATGTATAAGAAAGTCGTCCATCATTATTTTAATGCCTTGTATGTCACCAAACCGGGAAATCATTTCTTTATGAAAGATTTCTGGAGATGCATTGACACCAAACGGTAGCCTTAAAAAACTAAATCTGCCATAGGGGCTTATAAAAGTACATAGTTTGGATGATTCTTCATCTAAGACAAGATTCCAAAAGCCTGACTTAGCGTCTAAATTTGAAAAATAACATGAACCATTTAGTTCTGCTTTAATTTCATCAATATGTGGAAATGGGTAATGTGAACGTTTAATAGCTTTATTTAACTTACGTGGATCTAAACATAATCTAATGCTTTCATCCTTTTTAGAGACAATTACCATAGAGTTGACCCAATCAGTTGGTTCATCAACTCGAGCAATAATACCAGTGACTTCTAACTTATTAAGTTCTGCCTTGACTTTATCCTGTAATTTAAAAGGAATTTTTCTACTTGCGTCTACCGACGGCTTGACATTTTCGTTGAGAGTTAAATGACATTCATAGTTTTTAAGAGCTCCTATTCCATTAAAAACCTTACTATATTTCTTTAGTATTGACAGACTGTTTGACTCTGCAGGGACTTTGTGACACATTGACTGTGATATGACTTGACTTTGACTGTTAGACTGACTTGACATTGACTGTAAATTGTTGTTCTGGCTATGCTGACTAAGTGTGTAGTTTGGACTGTGTTCAGATATATTTGCATCAAAGGTTACTGAATGTATTCTTTTTATGACTTTTAACTGTTGACATGACTGTCTACCCAGAATATTTTTGCAATCTAACTGTGTAATATGGAAACACAAGTTGTATGATTTGTCATTATACTTACATGGTAATGTACAATAACCGATTGTAGGTATACTTTGACCTGTAAATGTTGTCAAGTTAAATGGTGTTTGTATAAGATTTATCTCTTGCAACGCTAGTTTTTCAAATGCTTTCTTAGACATCAAATTCACATCTGCACCTGAATCAATAAGTAAGCAAACAGATTGACTACAGATACTTAGGGTTATTGACCATTGGTTACTACATTTTACAGAATTACATTGATAAACAGCACCTAAAAAAGCTTGATCATCATTAGAAAAATCTTCTTGCACATAATTAACATATTTTTGCTTGGACTTCCACATCTTTGAATAATGATTAAGTTTTTGACAGAAATTACACTTTGCACCAAGAGCAGGACATTTAAAACGATGTGTTTGACCACACTTTGGACACATTGAGTTATTCATAGACTGATTGTTACCTTTATAACCATTGGGACTGCTATAACTCGATGAATGGGATGTATTGTATGACTGGTTAGGATTGTACCTTGACTGTTGACTGTGACTCTGACTTCTTGATTGACGATCCTGTGACTGCGGATTGTACCTTGATTGTTGACTGTGACTCTGAATTCTTGATTGACGGTCCTGTGACTGCGGATTATACCTTGATTGTTGACTGTGACTATGATTTCTTGACTGATTTCTTGACTGACGATGTTGTGAATGACTTCTACTGGACTGTTGACTACTTCTGTTATGTATACTATCTATACTAGCTACAGATGAATTGGGATTTGTGCCTGATAATATTTGAACTTCTTTCCGGGACGATTCTAGTGACTTAGCAATATTTATAGTGGCATCTAAAGTGGTAGGTAATTCTTGCAAAATTTTTTCTTTAATGTATTGATTCTGATCATTTAGATTCCAACTAAATATATCTTTTAGTAAATCGTCTTGCAATTCACCAAAATTACACTGATGGGCTATATTTTTGAGATCTGTTATATAACTGTCCAGCTGTTCATTTTGCAGTTGCTTTCTGTTAAAAAGTTTATGCCTTATCATGGTTATATTGAATTTTGGGCTGAAATAACCTGCAAATCTGTCGATCAACACTTGTAGCTTGACTGTTTCGACATCTAGGTTGAAAGAATAAAATATGTGAAGGCAATCTGGTCCTATATAATGTAATAAAAGTGCAACTTGCCTATCTTCGCTTTCTTGATCATATTTAAATGCTTTGAGATATATTTTGAATTTGGTGATCCAATTTTTCCACGTGAGCGGCATGTTGGATGCATGAACGTCCATGTGCTTGAGGCGACCCGACGACATTGAAGATTCGTCCATTTTTTCTTTTGGTTGATCCAGTTCTTCCTAAGACACGCCAGTTTACACCACACCTGATGTTTGTTGGTTTTTGGAATAAAAGACAGGAGCTCGTAATAATACGTGTCGTGTATTTCAGTCGGCCATGTTACAAAGTGAGTGAAGGAAGGAAGTGAACATAGACAAGACAATATTGATATAATCTAAGCATAGACTAAACTAGGCTATGGCTTACAAGCTAATATAATATTATGACAGGTACCATTGTTTTGTCATAAATATAATTACATAATTACACATGTCATTTTATTTCGTGTATGTACCTGTTATTTTTTTTATTTGGATACTCGGTAATGTATTCCCACGGGAATCGGGGCCTAGATAACTATATCTCGCGGGCGGAGTCACGGTGATCAGCTAGTAGCCAATAATTTCGAATCCCAAAAATTAACCATAAAGATAAAAATAAATTAATGACGCGCAGTTTTAGCAACTAATTCAGTCACTTGAAACACGGCTATCTTATAGTAGACGTAGCGAAATAGCGTTATGAAAATAATAATGAAAGCGGAAAAACTTTGACACCCGCAGTAAGTTTGGCATTTATAATATTATAATTAGTTAAATTCATTCATTCCCTTTTTTTTATTCATACACTACAATTACTTATTATGAAACTGACTCAAAAAAAATACTTAAGGGTTTCGATATTAAAAATAATTTCTACGTATCTTTGTCAGTCGTTAATTAGTTTTTCAGTTTATTTCGTCTAATATAAACAAATAATTACACTTTATAAGATTATGGAATTTATTATAGTCTGACATTAATTATTATGTAGGTACCTACATGGCATGGAATCCTTAAAAGACTTTAACAAAATAAACCTACTCCATTGTTTCTATGTTCACGTAGCTCAAGTAGAAGCTGCATAAGGTGAATTAGTCAGGCGAACAGATAGAAGCTACGTAATGTGATAAGTTAGTGCAAACAAAAGTGAACACTATTCCGTTGAATCAAGGTTTAAATTTTAATGTGAAATTTCTTTATATCTATGTATGCCTATGTATAATGTATAGGTCGACTCGGGACATTATTTTCTTGGGATTTGTTCTAGATCCATCGTCCATTGTATATAATGTCTTTGCCTCCCACCCACTACAACACATTCATTCATATAGATTCATATCATTCTATCACGAACGAATGAATCTAATCGTACTTAATAGACGTTTTTTTTTTTTTTTTTTTTAATTCCGCGGCCCAAGGCCGCGGCCGCTCTAACGTCCGTTGCCGGGCGTCCCTGGTTACTAGCAGAGGGTATGTCCAGTGGCGTACTTAATAGACTAACAAAATACCATTCACTTGGAATGGTATTTTGAATCAAATGGCCTACTCAAATACATTCATCGAACGTCGAGTATAATTATTGGGTAAAAATATCAACTAAGTTTACCTGACTTTGTTAACAATATTAAATAATCAACAATTCATTACAACAGGCAACTCAAAAAAAAATTTTTCATTATTTTATTGTAGCCCTTGGTCACCGTTATAAATACCTACACATCCCGGAAACCCGAGAATGAGACAGACGGACGAACGGTCATGACAAAACTATGTTTCTTTAAGTTAGTTGAGCATTTAAGATATTATATGATATTCATAATCATGAAACAGTTCAGCTTATATAGCAGATTTCCACGGCACCAACCGTCTCTTCTTCCCAATTCCTACTGAAAGTGTTCCAGTTCCATTTTTGATTGACTCATGACTTTTTGATTGACTCATGGACAATTGTAGTTACACATTAGAGAAAGAATGACAACATGATTTAATGCTAAAATAATAAATCGTTGAACATTAAGACTATTTTATAATAAAACAATATTGCATTGGTTATTATATTATAATGCAACAGAAAAAAATAAGTTTTATATATATATATAGCATCACGCCTTTTTCCCCGAAGTGGTAGGCAGAGGTGTGCAAACACACCCACATCTCGCCAGCTATGTTAGGTCCCATGTAATAGGGGGCGAGCCTATTGCCATGATAACCATGATACAACATAAGTATAGGTATTTAAACTTGTTCCTATTGTCTAAGCCACACCTACCTAAACCAGTTTTGTATCATCGGGAATATTCTAGTACTATAGGTACTTGTATACATTATTATATAAGCGAATGCATGTCAACAATAAAGATTCATTCATCCACATACTGTGTTACTGTAAACGTCCCACAATATACCTCCCAACAACCACTACACTGGTGACCCCCGAAGTTCAAAGATATCAAATAACTTGCTGAAAATCCCGACGTCACTGGTGACCCTCGACTTTACTGGTGACACTCGATATCCAGCAACCAGTGCTTGAATACAATAGTAATCATCATCGGAGGACTGTTCCCGATTGAACCACAGTTAGAAGCCGCATCATCATCATCATCTGAGCGCCGTTCCCGGTTGAACTACAGTAACAAACCGCGTAATCATCATCATCGAGCGTTGTTCACAGCCGCAGCTACGAATACGGATGTGGTGTTGGGAGAAGCTTACCGAGTAGGAGTCAAGATCCCGAAGTTCAACCCCAATGACCCAGAGCTATGGTTCGCGCAAATGGAGGGACAATTCGTGCTGTCCCGCATAATCGCCGATGATACGAAATTCTACTACGTCCTGGCTCAACTCGAACCGCAGTATTCATCGGAAGTACGCGATTTGATCGTTTCTCCACCGGCTTCAAACAAATACGATACGTTGAAGACCGAACTCATACGAAGACTGTCAGCCTTGCAAGAAAAGAAGATACAACAGCTTCTCATGCACGAAGAGATGGGTGACAGGAAGCCTAGTCAATTCCTCCGGCACTTGCAACTACTTGCTGGTTCTAACGTTCCTTCAGATTTCATCAAATCCATTTGGACTAGTAGGCTGCCTACACATTTGCAGACCTGCATAGCAGCCCAGCAGTGTAAAATAACTCTGGAGGACCTATCCGAGTTAGCAGATCGCGTGAACGACGTCGTTCCAGTAACCGTGCATGTAGGAAGCACAACGACGACGACCACCGAAAGTACTGACGTAGCCATGCTCACTCGTACCGTATCGGACCTCAGCCGCAGATTGGAGGCAATGAGCATGGACCTGCATAGACTTTCCCGCTCACGTTCCAGAAAGGACAGAAGCATTTCGAGACATAACCGCTTGAGGTCACGCTCACGTACGAGCTACTACGTGCTACTACCAATATCGGTTCCGGGATAAAGCACGCAAATGCACACAGCCCTGCACGTTTAAGAAGTCGGAAAACTTCCCAGGCAGCCATTAGTGGCGGTAAACGACTGCCTTTCTATTTCGAGCCGCCTGTTCATAACGGATCGCAAGACGAAGATTTAAAATACCTCATTGACACGGGTTCAGACCTGTGCGTCTTCCCACGATCCGCTGTTCGGGAGCCACGTATGAAAACCCGGTATGAGTTGTTCGCTGCCAATGGTACAATCATTGCCACCTACGGTGATTTGCCACTGACATTAGATTTAGGCCTTCGCCGCGCGTTCACATGGCGTTTTATTGTGGCTGACGTCACAAAGCCAATCATCGGCGTCGACTTTTTAGGCTACTACAATTTATTAGTCGACTGCCGCAACCAACGCCTGATTGATGGAATTACAACACTAACAGTTGCCGCTCCACATCAACCTCCAACTGAGGGTATTTCATCCGTCCACACTGTCACTGATAACACCGTGTACCATCGTTTGTTGAGACAGTACCGGGACGTCACGCGCCCTGCTGGTAAACCCAAGGTCGTGAAGCACTCAACGGTGCACCATATACGCACCACTCCTGGCCCACCAGTAGCCAGCCGCCCACGTCGCTTGGATCCAGAACGCCTAAAGATTGCGAAAGCTGAGTTTGAGGACATGTTGCAAAACGGTACCGCACGTAAATCCGACAGTTCATGGTCTTCACCACTCCATTTGGTACGCAAGAAGAATGATGGATGGCGACCATGTGGAGACTACAGACTACTGAACTCACGCACAATTCCAGATCAGTATCCAATCAAGCACCTGCAAGATTTTACGTACCAACTCACTGGCAGCACTATTTACTCGACCATTGACCTCGTAAAAGCGTACAACCAATTCCCAGTCTTTGAAGAAGACATACCGAAGACTGCAATAACGAGTCCCATGGGATTGTACGAGTTCCCATTTATAGGATTCGGGCTTCGCAACGCCGCCGTTCCAGCGCTTCATGGACGAGGTACTCAGAGGCCTGGACTTCTGTTTCGCATACCTAGATGACATTTTGGTCAGCGAAACTCAACATCAAGAACACCTAAGACAACTGTTTCAAAGGCTAAGCGACTACGGTGTACTCATTAACACTAGCAAGTGCATCTTTGGGAGACCAGAAGTTGAATTCCTGGGATACAGAGTCTCCATACAGCAGGCATACAACCGCTAGACATCAAAGTCAAAGCCATATTGGACTTCCCAATACCTAAAACGGTTAAAGAGCTACGACGTTTCCTGGGGATGCCTAATTTTTATCGACGTTCCATCCCAGCAGCTGCAGCCCTTCAAGCTCCACTCAATGGGTTACTAACTGGACCAAAGATCAAAGGATCTCACCCAGTTACCCTAACACCAAACTTTTTGGAAACATTCCAGAAGTGCAAGCAAAGTCTGTCTGAAGCCGCATTTTTGGCACATCCTGATCCAAAAACTGAGCTCCAAATCCAGACGGACGCATCTGATACAGCAATGGGTGCAGTCTTACAACAACGTAAAGGTCAAGATTGGCAACCTCTCGCGTTCTTTTCAAGAAAACTCAGTCCATCCCAAAAGAAATATAGTCCGTACGATCGAGAACTCTTAGCTATCTACGAGGCTATACGCTATTTCAAGTACATGATTGAAGCACGAGTTTTCTCCGTCGCCACTGATCACAAGCCATTAAAGTTTGCTTTCAAAACAAACCGAGACAAATGTTCTCCAAGGCAGTTTCGATACCTTGATTTTATCAGTCAATTTACAACTGACATCAGGTATATCAAGGGAGAGAAAAATGTAGTCGCCGATACCTTATCCCGAATCGAAGAGCTGACACAGCCTTTAGACTACAATGCCTTAGCTAAAGAACAGCTAACAGATTCCGAGCTACGTAACTATCTTGAAAACGGTTCATCCCTGCACCTGAAGAAAGTCAGACTGCCAGGCTGCAACACCGAAGTCTATTGTGACGTAACTTCAACGACAAGGCCATTCGTCACGAAATCGTTTCGGAAGCAAGTGTTCCTGTCTCTGCACAACCTGAGCCATCCCGGTGCGAAAGCTAGTGTACAACTAGTGACGCAAAGATTTGTTTGGCCAGGCATAAAACGCGATTGCAGACTATGGGCCAAGCAGTGTGAGGCGTGCCAGCGAAGCAAAGTAGTTCGTCATACATCAGCTCCACTACGTGCCTTCGACACTCCATCAGGTAGCTTCCGACATATACACCTTGATCGCATAGGTCCGCTACCCTTGTCGTCCAACTACAGATACTGCCTCACTATAGTCGACCGCGCAACACGCTGGCCTGAGGCATATCCACTGCCAGATATCACAGCTGAGACCGTTGTGAACGCTTTAATATCAGGATGGATAGCACGCTATGGATGCCCTGAGCACATCACCACAGACCGAGGACGGCAGTTCGTGTCAAAAGTCTTCAGAGATCTGGTGTCGCTTCTAGGTGCTACCCATCATCTCACGACGAGTTATCATCCAGCAGCCAATGGAATCGTGGAACGAATGCATCGGACGCTCAACTCGGCCATATCATGTCACGCTACAGCAAGCTGGACTGAAGCACTTCCATGGGTTCTTCTAGGCATACGAAGCTCATGTAAAGAAGACTTGCAGACTTCAGCAGCAGAACTTGTCTACGGTGAGACACTACGCTTGCCTGGACAGTTCCTTACTACCAGCCCTCAAGATCCAGTGGACATGACAGAGCTAGTCGGCAGACTTCGCCTACATATGGCAAAGCTGACTCCAAAGCCAACTTCATGGCACAGCAGCTCAAGTAGAACCTTCTACGTCCCCAAGAACTTGCCAACAGCTACTCATGTCTTCTTACGCCAAGATCCATTAAAAAAACCATTCGAGGCCCCATACAGAGTAGTTCGGCGCGACGAGAAGACATACGATATTGACGTGCAAGGCAAGACACAAAAGGTCACTATAGACCGTTTAAAGCCAGCTTTCTTGGCCAGAGAACTCCCTGACGAGACACACGACCAGCTACAGGTCCAGAACTACCAGCCCGCAGATGACCACACAAAGAAAACAAGAAGTGGACGCAGAGTGCGATTTCCAGATTACTATCGCCCGTAGTTACGGTCTCACCGGGGGAGTAGTGTGGCGAATACCTTATCTCTGACGTCATACGTCTAGATAATACAAGAAGGCGCGCCTAGAACTTTCGAGTACCTACCATAATATTCCAACCAATTAGATTAAAGTAAACAAATCGTAGGTACAACATAATTATAGGTATTTAAACTTGTTCCTATTGTCTAAGCCACACCTACCTAAACCAGTTTTGTATCATCGGGAATATTCTAGTACTATAGGTACTTGTAGACATTATTATAAAAGCGAATGCATGTCAACAATAAAGATTCATATTTCCACATACTGTGTTACTGTAAACGTCCCACAATATACCTCCCAACAACCACTACAATCTTCTTGTTATTTTGAAAACTACGGAAAATTGTTGACACTGACCAATGATATTTTATGTATAGATGCGTTGTTCGTGCATAGACCAACGCGGTCGTCGTATACGCTGTCGCCGTATACGACGGGACAAGGCATTATGCATTTTCCCGATACATAAAAGTCTAGCATGTTTGGTGCGGGGGGGGGTCATCGACACGCACACATTCTCAGACGCTCAAACCCAATCGGGTGCCACTACGAAACTCACACATGACAATAAGAATAACACATTAACATTTTCACAAACATCCATACATATACATTTTATATCATAACACTATAATGACACTACCAAAAGTTACCGCCCACTATTGATGTAACAGTGTCGATACATTTTATCGATAAATTTGACAAAATCGACTATTAAAATCAGGTTTCAAAAATGATACAAAGGTGGATGTTGTTTATAAAAGTGTGACTTTATTTGCTATTTGTAACTTAGGGTAGGTATTATATCAAATCTATACATCATATAAATCTAAACAACTAAATAAAATCGAAGAGTCTGTATACAGGGTATACCTATAGCTGTATACAGTGGACTATGTATACAGTTTATTTTTAAATCATAATGCTTAATGTCATAATTCAGTTTTCTATTTTTACTACAATCGATTACATGGTTACTAAGAACAGATCTTTGTATGTGTAATGTCGGGGTTTAGCGGTTTCCGAACGAGCTGTCAAATGAGTGACACCGTGCCGGATGCGGGGGGCAGTCAGAGGACTAAGATGGACGACTCGACTCTCTCTTGATGTGGCTACATACTAGAAAATTGTTTCTTTCGTTATCTTCCCCATCATTACATGGTGGCAGCGGTTAGTGAACCTAAATTGAATATCAATAATGCCTAAAGAAGAAGAAAGTGCTAATTTAGAGAAAATGCATGAAAATAGGTCAGCTTCATATGTACATGTGAGTCCACCAAAAGAGTTTGATTTTAGAGAAATTGGCTCATGGCCGAGGTGGTTGAAGAGATTTCAGCAATTTATGACAGTAACAGGAAATATTAAATATAAAACGGATGAAGAAAAATGCAGCCTACTTCTATACTGCATGGGGGAGGAAAGTCTGGAAATTGTAAATCAGGTTGGTAAAACGAAAAGCTTTGAAGATTTGATTGAAAAATTCAATGAACATTTTAATCCGAGAAAAAATTTAATATATGAAAGAGCTCAGTTTAACAGACGCCAACAACTGCCAGGTGAGTCCATGGACGAATTTATTAAAAACGTATTTAAGCTGTCTGAAAATTGTGACTTTGACAAGATTACTAAATCTGAGATAATACGAGACAAATTAGTAGTTGGAGTATGTGATAAAGTTCTTTCAGAGAAATTACAGATGAAAAGTAAGCTCAGTTTAGAAGAAACAATGCAAATCATAAGGGAAAGAGAAATTCAGAAACATCAAACCCAGCAACTATACCAAGACACTGAAAAAGAGGTTAGTGTCTTAAAAGGGAATGGAGGAAATTGCTATCACTGTGGGTTCAATTTCCATCAGAGAAGTGTATGTCCAGCCCGTAATGCAGTTTGCTATAAATGTGAAATCAAAGGTCATTTTTCTAAGATGTGTAAAGGTCGAACCAGTAAATATGGCAAACCTAAAATGGATGAGAGGAAACTAAGAACTATAGAGGAGGCTAAGATGATGCACAGCACGGATGGTACAGGTATTCTACAAGATTATTTTGTGTGGTCGATTGATGGAGGTGAAAATGACAGTGAATGGAAATGTGATGTGTTTATTAAAGAGTTTAATATGAACACAAATTTTTTTATAGATTCAGGCGCAGACATTGTTTGTATCCCTGTGTTCTTGGTACCTAAAGAACATCTTAATAAATTATATAAATCTGACATTGTAATAAAAGCAGCAGATGGTAGAGAGCTTGATATTTTAGGATATTTGATGATAACACTCAAATATAAAGGTTTTTATCACTATACCAAGGCATATGTAGGCAAATCCATTAGAAAACCAATTTTAAGTAGAATGGCCAGTAAGAGTTTAAAGATTTTGTCACTAAATTTAAATACTATGGATAGTAATGAAAGTATTAGTAGTATAAATATCAATAAGGAATTTCCTTTACTATTGCAGGAGCTGGGTCAGTTTAAAGATGTAATTTCAATCAAGTTGAGACCGGATTCTAAACCTTTTGTGCAGTCTACACCGAGAGTGGTCCCTATAGCATTACTAGATAGATTAAAGGAGGAATTAAACAGATTAATGAAACTAGATATTATTGAGCCTGTTGAACGGATAACTGAGTGGGTCTCTCCAATAGTAGTGGTTAAAAAAGGTGAGACTGATATTAGGTTATGTTGTGACTATACCCATCTAAACAAAAGTGTCATGAGGCCTTACTTCCCGATTCCCAAGGTTGAGTATACTCTGGCTAAAATCAAGGGTGCAAAGTATTTTTCTAAAATTGATATAACTAAGAGTTTTCATCAGCTGATTCTTGATGAAGAAAGTCAGTTGTTAACAACCTTTATTTGCCCTTTTGGTAGATATATGTATAAGAGATTACCGTTCGGTCTTAATTGTTCTACAGAGTATTTTGTTTCTAAGTTTTCGAAACTGCTTGAGGGTCTGGATGTAATATTTCATGTGGATGATGTCTTGATTTATAGTGAAACAATTCAAAAACATGATGACTGTTTAAGGGAAGTTTTGAAACGTATATCAGAGGCAGGTTTGACAATAAACTTTGAAAAGTGTGTTATTGGTGTTAAAATAATTAATTTTTTAGGATTTGTACTATCTGCCGATGGCATTTCAATAGATACTGATAGGGTAAAAGCTATAAGTCATTTCTCTAAACCTGAAAATAAAACTGAGCTCCAGAGATTTTTGGGGATGGTGAATTTTGCATCCAGACATTTAAGTAAAAAATCGGACTGTTTAGAGCCTTTAAATAGTTTGCTAAAAAACGATATGGAGTTCTATTGGGGTCCAGATCAGGACAAGGCATTTAAGTCGATTAAAAATATATTGTGTGAAGCGCCTATATTAGCATATTTTGACCCTAAGAAACAAATAGTGATAAGTGCGGATGCTAGTTCCTATGGTTTGGGGGGATGTCTTACTCAAGTGAATAAAGAAGGGAAGAGGGAAATCATAGCATACATTTCAAGAACAATGAATGATACTGAAAAAAGATACTCACAAATAGAAAAAGAGGCTCTGGCTTTAACATGGGCTGCAGAAAAATTGTATGAATATATAACAGGTTTACAAATAATTTTCGAAACAGACCACAAACCTTTGTTACAGATATTGCAAACAAAACATCTTGATGATTTGACCCCTCGACTGCAAAGGTTTAGAATCAGGTTAATGTGTTTTACTTATGAGATTAAATATGTGCCTGGTAAGGATCTTGTTTTACCAGATACCTTATCTAGGTCACCCCTTTCTGACCCAGAAATTTCAAATGAACAAAATGATTGTGATTTATATGTTAACTTTGTCATGAAGAATGTACCAATTACAGATGTATATTTACAGAGAATAAAGCAAGAGCAAGGGAGCGATAACATTTGTACTATTATAAAAAAATATTGTTTGGAAGGTTGGCCAGATAAAAGTAAAGTATTACCTTTATTACTCCCTTATTTTCAGTACAGGTATGATTTTAGTGTATGTAATGATTTAATTTTGAGAGGTTCAAGGATTGTAATACCTAATTCAATGCAAAAGCAAGTTTTAGATTGTATTCATATGGGTCATCAGGGCATAGTAAAGTGTAGGAGAAGAGCTCAAATGGCAGTTTGGTGGTTAGGTCTTAGTACACAAATAGAAAACTTGATTAGAAATTGTCCGAATTGTGTAGAACATAAATCAAATCCAGTCAATACCTTCTGTGACAATAAATCACCAGCGTCTAGGCCTTGGCAAGTCATTGCAGCAGATTTGTTTTTCCATGAGAAATGGTACCTTATTGTGATAGACTATTTCTCTAGGTTTTTTGAAATTTTTGAACTTAATAGCTTGAATGAAACCTCAATAATTAGTAAAGTTAAAGAATTATTTTCAAGATATGGTATATGTGAAACATTTAGATCAGATAATGGACCGCAATTCAGAGAATCATTTAAAAGATTTTCGCGTGAATATAATTTTGAACATGTTACTAGTTCACCATACTATAGTCAATCTAACGGAATGGCAGAAATAGCTGTGAAGATTGCAAAATCACTTATTAAAAAGAATATTAATCAAATAGATGAAGCATTACTGGCTTATAGAACTACACCTCTAGAAAATGGCTTTTCCCCAGCTGAACTTTTAATGGGTAGAAAGTTAAGATCTAATCTACCTATGATTACTGAAAAACTAGAAACCCATAAATCTAAAGAGATTAGTAAGAAGGATACAATCATTAAGCAAAAACAAGCTCATTACTACAATAAGCGGCATCGTACTAGACCATTATCTGATTTGAATGTGGGTGATAATGTATGGGTGATTGATAAGAGAATTTATGGCGAAATTTCAAAAATATTACCTTATAGGTCATTCATAGTAAATACTAATAGAGGTCAATATAGGCGTAACAGAGCTCATTTAATCCCTGCTCCTTATGTGATTAATAGAAGGGAGGGACAGAGATGTGAACGTAATGATTTAATTGATAGTGATGATGATAATTACCAAAAGGAGGATGAAAATATATGTCAACAAAATGATGAGCCTTGTATGGCAGATAGCAATGTAAGTGGTAGGAATATAAGAGATGAGGCAAGGAATGTTGCAGAGGAGTCAAACGATTCCCGCCCTGTAAGACAAAGACAAATGCCAACATGGTTAAAGGATTATGTTACTTAAGAAATTGAAATATAAAACAGTGTTTTGTATTGTATTCAGTAGCAAGTAAAACATTTCTATTATAGATGATAAGAAGCATAGTGTTTGTTATAGAGATGTACCTCTACTTATAATTTAAGTTCCATTTAAGTTTATGTTAATAAAGTAATTTGTACATCTTGAGAGAGGGGATGTAATGTCGGGGTTTAGCGGTTTCCGAACGAGCTGTCAAATGAGTGACACCGTGCCGGATGCGGGGGGCAGTCAGAGGACTAAGATGGACGACTCGACTCTCTCTTGATGTGGCTACATACTAGAAAATTGTTTCTTTCGTTATCTTCCCCATCATTACAGTGTCTTATAGTTTCAGACTTTTCCATGCTGCCCATATAAATATTACACTCTGTATGTATAATAAATACCTACCCCATAAAATTAAACATTTGAATGAACTTTCGTCACTTTCGTTAACACTAGTGATATAGTAGCATCAACTCGATGGAGAATAAAATGAGGAAAGACCGGAAGACGGAAGACCTGCGGTGGAAAGAGTCCTACGAATTATGTCGTTTAGAATAGCGTGCCGAGGTATACGACCTGCGCTTCTGCTACAAGAAAGACCATGGTGTCCCAGATTAACGACGGCTACTCCACAGGTGCAATGATGCGGGGATACACAAGGTGTACCCAGCCGAAGGCAAGTGGCAATGAGGAAGGTTGTGTCGTCCAACATTGTATCGATGTTGGGCGATGGGAGCGCCTGGATCCATAACCCTGACTCCCATTCTCCAACAGCTAGTAGGCGTGCATATCTTAAGATAAGATGATATATGTAGGGAATAGGTATCCCGTTAACGTGTTTCCATGGAAATCTGGATCTGAAAAACTATTCCACTCGGATGTTGCCGCGGGCAACAGCTAGTCTACGATAAAATATTAAAAGGAAATTCACATGTAGAGCAGTACATTATGCACACGGTTTCATAGACGGATCATAAGTACTAATGACATCGCAAGGTGATTGTTGGTCATCTGATAGAGCGGAGGATAATTGATGGCTCTGAAAAAATAGATTTTACATTGTGATTTTTATAAGCGGAGTAATATACGCGTATTTTAAGAACTAAACATACTAATATACTTTATAACAATTATGTTACCCGTCGTACTTTAATGCAGTTGAATTGAGAACCTCATTATTTTTTGAAGTCAGTTAAAACTTACAACACAAGTACAATGTGGTATTAGAGTTGGGTATAGTGCCCTCAAGCAATAGCCTTCTCTTGTTCGCCAACACTCGAAAATCAAAGATCTTGAAGTGTTCCGAGCAAATGACACCAGCTCTAGGAGGCATCCAGGTACGTCTGTTGTTACAAAACAATATCCATAATTCCCTTACTCTCGGATCTTTCGGAAACCTGTAATAAATAAATGAACAAAAATATCGTCGAAGTATTTATTAGGTAATGTAATTCTTAAGTATAATAAAAAAAATATACAACAAGACTCAATATTATACCTATTAAACTTATCAAAACCTTTATTAAAATCAAGATCATAATATACAGACCTACGTAATTTAAATAATATTCAAACCAGTAATTTATATTGCACCTCTTTGCATTTTCAAGGTATTTTATCGATACCTAACTTGGTACATCACTCCGATACAGACACTATAACTGTGTATTTGTTGCCATGGCAACACCCATGTCAGTCGTTTGACATGTTTGACTGATTTGCGAATTGTATGAAACGACCGACTTCGTGTTGATAGAAAAATCCGAAATAATGAGACTGATTATTATAAACAAAGAAATTTGTATTATTATTTGATTAAAAATACTTACCTATGGAAGGTAATGCCATCTTTTTGTAAACTAAATGTGCCTGACCTTTTTTTGCAACAAAAACTGAGCAGGTTGGCATTTTTGGGGATGACAATAGCCGCGCAACTAGATCTAGTCTAGTAAGTTGTCAAGACGCCAATTTGTTTTATTTCTAACTTATGACCTATAGGTCATAATCATGTGAGCGAGGGGAACGCCTGCTAAGGCGGCGGTGCCTAGGCATGGCACATGAAAATGAAGGTAATTACCTTCATTTATGTTTAGTTACCTCGGCAACCAAAGTGGTGACAGGTCGCTTCAAAATTTTGCTTTACAATCATTTACAATTTAATTATTTACTCACGATAAATGCTGTGGAAAATACCTTTATATACGTTTTCAGACGTTGTGTAAATTACACCGCATCCGTTAAAAATAAAAATGTGTAATTTTATGCGTAAGTTTTAACAGAAATGTATTTTATTTGATTTTTATGTGGCTGGCAAATGATGTTTGTCACATGATGTTAGGGGAGGTTAGGCATTATGGTACCTACCTACCTATGTTTTTCTAGTGATGGTATTAAGAGTCCGTATGCAGAATCGAAACGGGCGGAATTAGGTATTTGACACATTTTGTGCGTGAGTCCGGAGTTACCGATGGTGGTCAGCCAGTAGGTACGGCGATTATATGGTTTTGATCTTTTTTTTTTCATTTTATAATAATAGTGTCTTGTGTGGGGGAGGTGAAAAGAGGGCTAGGAGGGGGGGTGTTTTTTTCTCTCCTTAAATTCAAGAAAAGACCCTCTATACTCGTATGATCCCGTAATCAAAACTCCTCTACCTTTCCTCTGTCGTTGCACTCTCAAAGGGGGGGCGAGGGCTAATTTTTTTTCCTAATCAAAATCATTTGACCTCCTCTATACAAAGGGGCTCTACCAACATATTTAGGGCCCCAGCGAACTCATCTGCTAGTGGCGCACCTGCTGATCAACGGACGCGGTTTGGTAGCCCTTCCGTCCGGCGGGTCGGCTCCAACCTAACCACACGGTTCCAGACGAAGTTAGCCCCTGCGCTTTGTCACTTATTACTGCTGCACCAAATGTCGCCCTGTCTTCACGCTTCTTCTTCAAATTTATAATGGCAGTGCAACAGAAATAAGTAAACGTTCCACAGTGGCCCCAGGAAACCCCACAGCTTCACTTTTCGAGGTGGAGTTCACCAACATCCGTGGACTCCATGCGAACCTCGATGCCGTCCACCATACCTTGAGACGGCTCGGCCCGCTGTGACGTTTCTCACGGAGACACAAATACGCCGCCCTGACAACACGCCTTACCTGTGTTGCCCCGGTTATGTATATATGTATCGAGGAACAATACCGGGGCGCCGCAGGGGTCCGTGCTGTCACCAACTCTTCCTTCTGCAAATCAATGATATGCTATCCCTCGGGAACATTCATTGTTATGCAGATGACAGCACATTGCAGGCGTGTGCATTTACAGCGAAGAAATCCCCTTTCCTTCCCCTACCCTCTCTTCAGAATGCATTATTACCAATGAAGGGCAACCTTGAGATCCTTGACATAGACGTTCGTCAAGAGCTCAATAATAAAAACTACATCGAAAGATGTATAGGGCTAGCTTCGTGGAAACTAGGAATACTGAATAAGGTAAAGCGATTCTTTACACTGCATCAGAGGTGTCTGCTGTACAAGACGCAGATTGGACCCTGCGTCGAATACTGCTCTCACTTCCGGGACGGCTCCGCGAAGTATTTGCTGGACGCTCTCGACGCTATGCAGCGTCGAGCTATCCGTATTATAGATTGTCCGGAGGTAACGGGAAGCTTTGAGCCGCTAGTTCAGCGCCGAACAATAGCTTCCTTGGCCGCATTCTACCGTATTTACCACGGCGAGCATTCTGAAGAGCTCTTCAATCTGATTCCATCTTCCTTCCGATCCCGAACAACGCGTGCCGGGCAGAGATGCCACTCCCACACAGTAGGTACATGTTCGCGAGAACCGAACGTTTTAAACGTTCGTTTCTGTGCCGAACGATACTGGCCTGGAACGCCCTGCCTTTGCACGTGTTTCCTCCCACATATAATCCTGGGTTCAGTAGGTCGTCAAGTTGAGGGCCACTCTCTATAGTATAGTGTGCTGTGAGTGACCCACAATCGCTTGACGTCGTCACGACTTACTACCAGGCGGGTGGCGTCAAATTGGCGAACCCAATACAAAAAAATAAAATAAAAAACTACCTCTATAAAATTATTACTCATTTTGACTCTACTCGGGAGCCCCCCTTGGGGGACTGGAGGGCAAATCTCAAAATCTCGGAATTTTCCCTAGGTCCCCGAACCCCCTTTACATTTCTGCAAAAAAAACATAGGTACCTTCCCCTCCACCATCAAGGAGAACAATAAAATTGTGTCAGTGAGTGAGTGAGTAATCCAGCTTTATAAAATATAACAGCTTTTTTTAACAAAAACAATGATAAATACATTCTACATAATCACTTGTTGTATTTAAAAAGAAGCATCACAAAATAATAACTAATATTACCAAAGTATCAAAATCTCACGCCCCGCTATATTCGTCTGTAGACGGCGTCGAATTTTGGCGCGCAGAGCGACACGTCCTCTCCCTGTAAGCGCTTGGCGAAAGTGATAAAAAGTAATCCATACATTTGATAGATGACTTTTACAAGAATACACTGTATTTTTGTAATACTTTTTAGACGTCAAAACGATTAGTGAATTTGTGATATTCTAGACCTCTTCCAGCAAAAGATACGAAAAACTACCGATTGTTTTAGGTCGATTAATCAAAATTTAATGACAAAAATAAGAAAGTAGCTCACTTATTAGATCATTATTGAAATGATATTTCATGTTGTGCATTAAAAGTTATAAAAATACTGTATTTTCAGTGTAAAAACACGTCTGTAAAATCAGCGAAAACGGTAAAATTTAATAGGAGGACTCTTAATTTAATATAAACATCGGCAAATTGTACATGTGTTCTTTATTAATTATTGTATTAAACAACATCCCACATTTGACCACAGATTTAATCTTGTCCGTATTATTGAAAAATTCATCAACTTTAGGATATATTTTGCACACAAAAGCTCAGAAACAACGAGAAGACAAAAAAGAAACAAACTACATAAGTATGTTTGAAGGAATTTATCATGAATAAATATAATCATTTTACATTTTTAAAGTATAAAAATGTGATTTTATGTTATTTTATATTTTAAAATTTAAGTTGAGTTTTTGGCTAACTATTATTTTCTAGCCTTTGGCTCGCTACCCGTTACATGGAACTGTTAAAATTACTGACGAAATCCGGATGAAATTTTCGGGGAAATGGAGAGGATTAAATAATATTTTTTATTGTTAAAATTATATATTTCTTCTAATATATTCTTATCTTGAATAAAGATGATAATAATTATGTTAGTTTTGTTATTACTTATATTTCACGTATGTCTTAAAGTAATATAATTTTAACTACTAGATATAACTACGTGAAATTCATGTATCCTTTTCTCCCCCACATGCCTCAAAACCAATATGTCAGTTGCGCAGAATCACAGCGCGCAACTAATGACAGTAGTATTGTCTCGCCGTTTTTAAAAGCCACAATATACGTGCATCCCGTGTCTAAATGTTATTAGAGTTTGAGTTTGGTATTCAAACTCAAACATATTCAAACCTCTTTAGTATTCTGTTTTATATTTTTGTATCCGAAAAATGTGACTGAAAAATTGCTGTTGTCAAGTCTGATCGATATAAAAGTTGTACATATTTCATGCTCTATTTTTATTAATTTATATTGGTATTTCTCCATCCTTCCACTGTTCGAAAAACTATATCAGGTTATCGGTCCCACCCCACGACGACGATATGGAGAATATCACGAAATTACAAATTGGTTTGCTTCAAGGAAAAACTAATTGGGACACATGGAAATACAAAGCCGTAAGTCTGCTACGCACCGTCCCGCACGCGCTGGAAGTAGTAGAAGGCTCGTTCATGAAACCCATCGAACCCGTTCCTTGCGCTGAAGAGTCAGCAGTTGCTACTTACAAAAGCAACTTAGTGAGTTTTGTAAAGGCAGACGCAACTGCTCTTCTCATAATAACAACCAATATGCAAGAAGAGACACTAAGAAAGGTAATGAGATACACGAATGCAAGAGACGTATGGCTTGAGTTGCATAGACTATTCGACGGTACAGACGAAGATAAGTCTTACAATCTATGCATGAGCTTCTTTGGCTTTAGAAAAGATTTGGCTGACGACATAGCCACACACATGTCAAAACTAAAGAACATTTGGACGCAGCTTAATCAGGAGTTAAGTAAGAATCAAACCAGCGAGCTACCAGAACTGCTGCTTTTATGCAAGATTCTGGATACACTCGACGAGACTTACTTTTCATTCAGAAGCAGCTGGCTTTTACAACCGAAATCTGAGCGAACTATCGAGAGCCTCACAAGCCATTTATGTGCATTTGAACGAGCACTGCAGAGTAACAACGTACTTCAACAGGAAGCCCTTGTTGTTTCAAATTCCGGCACCACGTCTAATGCGGAGAAGAAGGATAGGAAGTTGAAATGCAATTACTGCCAAGTTATAGGCCATCGAGTGAGAAACTGTCAGAAGTGGATCAAAGACGGGAAGCCTCCGAAGAGCAGCAATTCGCAAGCAACGCCTACTTCCTCTAAATCGGCAAACATGATCCTTATGTCCATAGAGAGCACAGAAATATTTACCATCGATCCTGACACAGAAAACTGATACGTGGATAACGGCGCCACGAGCCATGTGACAAACCGGGCTGATATATACCAAACCTTCCAACGTTTTGACGAGATACGTACTGTAACAACGGCCAATGGCAATTCTATTCGCGCTGAAGGCAAAGGTTCAGTAATTCTCGAGGCAAATGAAACAGGGAAGCTAAGTAACCCTGCAAGACGTTTGGTACGTCCCAGCCATCACGAAAAATTTATTCTCTGTACTAGCAGTACACGACAAGATTCCTAACAGTCAATTTACATCAACGACAACAGAATGCACAGTCTTAGTCAATGGAGAAGCCTGTTTATTCGGAAGACGACAGAAAGATGGTGGACTGTACAGACTGGATATCAAAGTCGTGCGACCAGAGAATCCTGCAGCAATCTATGTGACATCCAATACTATGCAACTGTATCACGAGAGATTAGCTCATCAAAACAAGAGGCATGTAAAAGTTGCAGTTAAGCGAGAACTGGACATATACTTACCTCTTGATAAGGAGCTATGCGAAGGTTGCATTTTCGGTAAAGCACATAGAATGAAATTCGGTACAAGAACTCGAGCTACCGCGCTTGGGGAGCTCGTACATACAGACGTTTGTGGACCATTTCAACCAAGTCATTCAAAATTCCAGTACTACGTGTTGTTCAAAGACGACTACACCGGCTACCGTATGGTATACTTCCTGAAACACAAGTCAGAGGTTAAGGATAAGCTCGCCTTAATGTTAGCTCAGACGAAAACCGAAGGACATACCATAAAATGCCTATTAAGCGACAACGGTGAAGAATTTGACAACAAGTCCGTTCGAGAATTACAAGGCTATTATGGAATTCAACAACGACTGGTAATGCCGTACACACCGGAACAAAATGGTGTCAGCGAGCGAGAAAATAGAACCTTGGTTGAAACAGCGAGATCTATGATGTATGCGCACGAAGCGATGCCACAAGAACTCTGGGCAGAACTTATCAACACGGCCGCGTACATTCTCAATAGAACTGGTCCAACAAACAAGAAAAACAAGTCACCGTATGAACTTTGGACTGGGAAGAAACCGGCTATCAAGCATCTTCGAATTATAGGATGCAACGCCTACGTCCACGTTCCAAAGCAGAAACGGAAGAAGATGAACAAAAAGGCCATCAAAGGAAGACTTGTTGGTTACGATGAAGATGGCTACCGCATCTGGATTACCGATGGGGAAAGGAATAGACTCATCCGCTCCCGTGATGTAATTTTTGATGAGAAGCCGCTCCTAAATAGTGATGGTCACCCTGACTGTGGGCAACAAGACGCAAATACGAGGGAGTACTCACTGCGACTGCCGATGGACTACGCCATCAGGAATGAGGAACCGGCTGAACATGTAGAAGTTCATCATGATCCATATCATATCGTACATGAAGGAGACCGTGAAGATGATCGGCTCTCAGACTCTCATCATGAACGTGGACTTGAGGGAGATAATTTGGAACTCGAAGCAGTCCAAGAAGACCACGTCCATGAACCAGAACCACATCATGAAAATCCAGAAGGAGACGAGTTCTATGATGCTGAATCGCCACGTTACAATTTACGCAATCGCGACGAAATACGACGGCCTGACAAATACGACGACTACGTATGCATAACAGAGACGTACCCATCGAATTGTGCTGATGCGATGAATCGGAACGATTGTGAAGAATTGCGCATAGCAATGCATAGTGAAATGAAGTCCTTAAATGATCTAAACGTGTGGACGGCATGTGATCTACCGAAGGGAAGAAGAGCGCTACCTTGCAAATGGGTTCTACGAACAAAAAGAAACCCAGACGGTTCAATAGACAAGTACAAAGCACGGCTCGTAGTGAAGGGATTTAAACAAAGAAAAGGGGTTGATTACGACCAAACTTTCAGTCCTGTAACGCGTCTAGCAACCGTCAGAGCACTATTGAGCGTCAGCGCTAAGGAAAACATGCGTTTAATTCAGTTTGACGTTGCTACAGCGTTCCTCAACGGAAAGCTTGAAGAGGAAATTTATATGCAGCAACCTGAAGGCTTTAGCGACGGAACGTCTAAAGTCTGGAGACTGAATCGAAGCTTATATGGTTTAAAGCAAGCTCCGAGATGTTGGAACTCATGTTTCGCAGCAATTTTACTAGGGATGGGCTTTAAGCAATGTGAGGCTGATTCATGTCTATATACCAAGGAAATAAACGGCAAGAAGTTATTAATCACATTATACGTAGATGATGGATTAGTAGCGGCAACTGATAAAGAATTAGCAAATTCTTTTCTGAACGATTTACGAAAACGATTGCAGATTACGACGAAGCCCGCGTCGTATTATCTTGGACTACAAATCGTAAGAGGAGAGGATGGCTCTGTCTTCATAAATCAGGAAACCTACGCAAGAAAAGTCCTGGACCGTTTTGGGATGGCGGATTGCAATCCTGTGACAACACCCATAGAAACTTCTCAATCAGGGAAAGTCGAAACTGAGAAGAACGAAAAACATCCGTATAGAGATGCTGTTGGCGCTTTAGCGTATCTTATGGTCGGAACACGTCCGGACATTGCATATGCAGTGGGTGTTGCTTCCCGAAAACTAGAGTGCCCTTCTAAAGAAGACTGGCTTGGCGTAAAAAGGATTCTTCGTTACGTCAAAGGCACGTATTCCTATGGAGTCAAATATGACCGCCATAAACCTGGAATACTCGAGGGATATAGTGATGCGGACCATGGAGGAGATCGAGAGACAAGCCTATCTACTACAGGCGTGGCCTGCCGCTATGCAGGAGGCGTGATATCCTGGCTCAGTCAACGACAATCATCCGTTGCTATTTCTACTACCGAAGCAGAGCTAGTAGCAGCTAGTGAAGCTGCAAGAGAACTAGTTTGGCTAACTAGGATAATGGAAGAGCTGACTAAGCTCAAGAATACTCCTGTCCTGTTTGTTGACAAGGAAGCTGCTGTTCGTTTGGCACACAATCCGGAATTTCACAAGCGGACAAAGCATATTCGTATACGACATTTTTATGTTCGAGAGCAAGTTGCTGAAGGTGCAATAATAATAATAATAATAAAAACTTTATTTCAGACCAGAGATCCAATTGTGTTAGTAACATAAACCTTAAGAGCTATTGTTAGTTAATCTTAATCCTAGTACCTACATAATATAATCCGACTGACACTCTCCGACACTCACCTCACTGCGTGTAGTTCCACCCAATGCCTGAGCATCGGTGAGTCCCACCGGTCAGCCAATACACACAAGATGCTGTTGGAACTGGATCGCAGCCGTTCAAGCATGGAGGCAGCACGCTTTCGCATTATTGCGGCAAATCCATCGATGCTTGCCTCTGCAAACATACCTGACGCACTGCAGAACCGTGGTAGTCCCATCAGCACCCTGTAGGCATTGTTATACTGGACTCGCAGATCGCTGTACGTCCGCCGCGTGCAGTTGACCCATAAACTGCACGTGTAGGACTGGCAGTATGCTTTGAAAAGTGTCATTTTAACTTGATCACTACACCGTGCAAATCTACGTGCCAACATATTGCACCGAACAGCCAACGACCTGCGCTCCCTTTCGATGTCCATGTCATCTCGCATATCGTCAGTGACCCAATGGCCCAAATATTTAAACTTTTTCGTTCTATTAATTAAAGCACCAGACAGGCGAATATCCGGCACATCATCATAACATTTATTGCCTGCCTTGAATACCATGAACTCACTTTTAGTTGGATTATATCTAAGCCCATGGGTCACAGCGTATGATTCACAAATATTTAGCAGTCGTCTCAGAGCACTGATCGAGGGGCTCAGCAGCACCATATCATCCGCGTAGCTGATATTATTAATACAAACCCCGTCAACATGACACCCAATCCCGGTTCTGCTGAGCTCCCCCATCAGCCCATCCACATACAGGTTGAATAGGCGAGGAGAGGCCCCGGAGAGGCAGCAATAGAGGTTAAGAGAATTTCCACAACGGATCAACTGGCTGACATCCTAACGAAAGGGTTGCCTCGTCCAAGATTTTGCACGCTTTCTTTAGCCCTCGGGATGCAGAAGCTTTGAATAAGGGAAAGTATTAGAGTTTGAGTTTGGTATTCAAACTCAAACATATTCAAACCTCTTTTGTATTCTGTTTTATATTTTTGTATTCGAAAAATGTGACTGAAAAATTGCTGTTGTCAAGTCTGATCGATATAAAAGTTGTACATATTTCATGCTCTATTTTTATTAATTTATATTGGTATTTCTCCATCCTTCCACTGTTCGAAAAACTATATCAAATGTAATTATAAAACCGTCATTGACACTGACACACATAGATAAAAGTACGTCATCGCCATCTTTATTACTCATAGGCAATGGTCGAATGATGATGACTTCTCCGGACTTCTCTTTCCCACGCTCTGTAGGTCTATTAATGGAGCGAAGCGAGCGCCATCCCAAGTCTCTGTGTAAAACTGTATTTACGTCTCCTCCCAGGGTTCCGTCATCTAGGTACCAAATGTTAAATTTCGAATTTAGTTGTTGTATGATTGGGTGTACCTATAGCAAGACTAATAATTACTGGTCCCTGGGGCTCTTGCTCAAATCCAACTGCTGACTCTAAAACGTAGTCTTTATATATATTTTGTAGGATATCTATAACACTGCCAAAGGAATTTACATATTTTAGGAATTTCTATTTTTGCTTGAGTCAGCAGGTTCACGGTATTTTATAACTTGTATTACTTAGTTTGTTTAAAGGGTTTCCAATTCTACTGAATTAAAGACCAAGATCCCATATTTGGCTTAATTAGGTAGGTATCTCTTCTCAAACTCTTTCAGCTATTTCTCTTTAAACTCTTCAGTTACAGTACGTACTAATAACTCCTTACAGCAATTATATGTCTTTAAAAAAAAGTTCTACGCTTCCTTATTATATCAAATCACAGTAACGTCATACTCAAAAGCCAGAATTCCTAGAAACATGTCATAATTTAATTATAAGATATTATTAAACAAAACCAAAATGTCGGGCAAAACATTATTTAAAAACATTTTTAAAAGCTTTTACACCAATGTCAGACATCACCAGGTTACAGTGCTCGGAGGTGCAACCGATTTGGGACAAACGATTAGCCTACTGCTTCGTGGACAGCCTAACATTACTAAGCTAATCATTCACGACATACATAAAGAAACACCAGGCGTAATACTAGATTTATCTCACGTTCCAACCAATGCGGTCGTCAAAGGATACGTAGGCGAGGATACTCTAGAAAAAGCTCTTACTGGTTCTGAAATAGTTATTGGTGCTGGCGGCATTTTACAAAAACCAGGGGTTTCGGAAAACTTATGGTTAGCAACTAATACAGTTTTTGTAAAAACCATGGCAAGAGCATGTGCTCGCCTAAACCCCATGCCTTTCATAGGCATTGTTACAGAGCCCATTAACAGTCTCGTACCTATGACAGCCGAAATAATGAGAAACTTCGGTGAGTTAGACGCGAGAAAACTGTTTGGTATAACCACCATTGACTTTTTACGAGCTCAAGCACTTTACGCAAAGGAATATAACTTGAATCCTTTTAAAGTCTCTGTGCCTGTGATAGGAGGCCGTTCAGGTAAAACTAGCATACCTTTGTTGTCTCACGCAGATCCATCAGCGACGATGGACAAGAATAAAGTGCAGACATTCACTACGAACTTTCGGAAAGCTGATCGGAACATAATAAAAGCGAAACAAGGGTTTTCGCCGGTGTTATCTGTCGCGTACAGTTCTTTTCTGTTTACCAGAAGCGTTCTCGAGGCTTTAGACGGTAAAGAAGGATCAGTCCATGGGTTTATAGAAAACAATGACTTCGGTACTGGTTATTTTTCTGGTCTAGTACATATAAACCAAGATGGTGTTCAAGAAATGCAAAGGTACGACAAGCTATCTTCTTTCGAATGTCAACTGCTTGAAGAATCTTTAGGAGAATTACGTAAAGATATTTTAAGAGGAAAAAGGATATTAGAATATGCATAATACCAAGCAAGTCCATTCAAACGTACAAAACGTTAAAAATAAACTACCTACATAATGAATTCATCCACTCCTACATCTCTATGACCATGTTATGTATTTTGGAAATTGAGCTAGAGACAAAATATATAGAGCAAAATTCTTAGATCAAAAATACTATAGATATTGGACTCTGTACAAATACAACGCGGAATTTTGGCACTCGAATACTATATAGGTAATAATTACAAATACCATCAATAAAATAAACAAGATTGTACATTGATGGTTGACATAGAAATAATTCGTAATAATTAATACAAAAGCATCAATGTACAGCGCTGTTGTCGCATACCTCGAGAGTCAGCAAGCGGAATAGGAACTTAGTACGGATTCCATGCGCTAAGGTTATAAAAGGAATGTGGAGCCGACATTGCGTATAAAACTTTTTAAATGAAATACGATGAGAAAGATAAACTTAAATTCACATTGTTTTATTCACGTATAAAATAAACTATACAGATAAAAGATTAAGAAAACGCAAGTACGTAATAAAATGAACAATTACATTTTCACACACAACCTGTAACCTAAAACAAGCAATCAATCAAATAAATTTATGGGTACACATACGATTCTAATGAAATATTTGAAAATACTAGGTGGTAGGTACTTATTATGAAGTCTATTTAATTTGATCACTCATTTGGTATTAAGAATACAAAGTATAGCGTTATCAATATAATATCTCTTTTACCTGTAAAATATTTGGCACGGCTGTTATTTTTAATTAAGACGGCAGCGGAGTCTTTCCTAAGATGGTCCCAATTCAAAATGTATGTAAAACAATACCGGTCGCAATTTCAAACCTATCGACTTGAAATTTGGCATGCAGATAGAACACATTAACGTGCTTTGCTGTATAGTTTTTGATGTATGTGGCTCTTATAGTTTTTCAATTATTAAGAATTAAAGAAACATGCCTTTGACAGTACTAAAAAAAATTTGATTGTCGCCTCGCGCACGAAATTTAAATTTTTAAATGCAGCTTTTAAGAGTTTATTGTTGGCTCGCGTCATTATTGAAAATTGATTTTTTTTTATATATATTTTTATTATTTTTTAGAGGTTAGGTAGGGTTCTCCGTCTTAATTATTATTTCGATGTAACTGCCCGCGTTCCAGCGAATACCTAGTTTATTTAATCCTTCTTTAGTAACATAAATTACTTCCTTATTAAACATTACGTCTTCTTTTTCACGTGCTATAATACGCCTCCATTTTTCTTGTCTTATTGCATTATGGGGAAAACTTAAAACAAAATAAAATAAAGTATTCAAAAATTTATGAAAGTCATCAAAAACTTGAAATAAATAAATGACGACTCCGTCTTTTTGTATGAGACTTGTTCTAACATTGCGGTGTGAAGTTGAAGTGAGTGAGAAGAGCAAGCGCGTAGTTTGCACAGTTAGGAACGTTTAAAATTTTGTATGATTTGCTACAAAATGTACGAAATGTTACAACAGTGTAAGTTTTGCGAAAGTTTAAGAAATGCTAATAAATCAAAAATAACCATAATATTCATAAGCAGTGCATTATTGAACATGAAAAGCAATTAACAATGTGAACTGATTTTTACTTGTCGAAAGTATGACACTCCATCCTCTTTTTTCACTCTAAAAGAGTAGTTTTTGTAATTTTTAAGCGAACACTTTGTCATCGTGAAACGTCTTACTACCAGCGCGGACTGAAGCGCTCAGGTGTGCAATTTTCGATAGTGTACCGAGGTGAAGTGGTGCCGTGTTTAAAGCACTGATCGGTAATCTAGGTATTTATGATTTAAGGTAAAATTTTAACAAATTCTGAATGTCTAATAATTTCCAAAAAGTACTTTTTGCAGTGTTTTATTTGTCTCCCATTTGTTTCACACACGACTAAATATAAAGGAAACTAACTTACTTTTCCACTAGTTTTATTTCCCGCACTACATCAGCCAATAGGTGTTACTAGGTAGTAGGGGGTTAGTACCCCCATGAGATAATATTACTAAGTAGTCTCATGAAGCCGTGAGTCATTCGGTCCCCAAACTGAAAGGGGTGGCAGCCGCAACTGATGCCGAACATAATTAAAGGAAGCCAATGCTTGTCAGTAGCTGTGCTTGGTGGCAATAACCGTACGTAACATGGTCCTATGTGGGGCTCCCATAAGAAAGAAGGGACTGGCGGCCAACGTGTTTGTTTTAAGCAGACCGTAGGAAGACATTGGCCTTCAGAATAATAAAGACTGGTAGGTACGCACAATCTTGGTAGAGGCTACATGTCATTTAGCTCGGACCCCTCCATGGGTTGCTGTTGCATATATGCATATAATCACGCCTGTTTTCCCGCAGAAGTAGGCAAAATGATATTATATACTACGAAAATTAAAGATACTCTACCAATTTAAGAATATTTATTTACATTAATGGTTAATACTAATCACGTTTCAGTAAAATAGGCACTACCTTTTCAACAATGGAAAACAATTATAATAATTATCACAGAGAATAATTAAGATAGGTACAATTACATAAAACGTAGAACAAATACTAATGTTATTTGCCTTTCTTTTCAACATAAAAATACTGTTAGAAAAGGACGGCCATAATATTGCGCTGTAACACAAGTTAAAACACAACTATAAACTACATTATTATAAAACAAAGTCCCTCGCCGCGTCTGTTTGTCTATTCAACTGAACTCGAGAACACGAGTAATTCATGAGAAACCTTCAATTAAAGTTTTTGTTAAATAGAAGCGAAACGAGAGCGCGTCGCTAGTATAACATAAAAACACAATTCATTTTTTAATATAACCGACAACATTTACATCTACACTAAATTAGGAATCAAATATTTGAACACTTCACTTTTGGCTAAGAATCGTTTAAAGATTTAATTTGATCGCGATTTGTTTCAATCGATACAATAAATCATATATTACATATAAATGTACAAATTCTTACTAATTTAGTTTCAATTTCATTTTCAAAAATAGAAATTTACTTTAATCTGTAAATTTTTTAAACCAATTACAACACGATAGTACGAATAATTTTACGTGATCCACCTGCTTAGTTCATCAAAAAATATTCAAGATGGTCACGTTAAATTAGGGATCGTCTTCACAAGCGATTGGCCACGGAAACGCCGAAAATGACGCCGCCGCCGTGTGTAGACACATAACTACCAATTCCAATATGCAAATCCGGGATTGATAATTAAATAAATAAATAAATAAATATTTTTGGACTTTCTCACACAACGTCATCTAGCCCAAATTAAGCTAATATAAACTTGTGTTATGGGATCTAGACGACTGATAAACATACTTATATATTTCTAAATACATACATATTATACATAGAAAATACCCAAACTCCGAAACAAACATTTGTGGATCACACAAATAATTGGATTCGACCCGGAATCGAACCTGGGACCTCAGGGACGGCAGTCGCATACTCATACCACTGAGCCACCGAGGCAATTCATATAATTCCCAATTTGACATTGACAGGATTTAATGGAATTATTGAGCCCGGATAGCAAAATATAGATCGAGATTGCATATTGGAATTAGTAGTAAGAGAATAGTGGTTCGACGATATTGCTCGTCGAGATGATCCCTTAGTTAAAATACTAGACGTACAGTGCTCAAAGGTATTATTTAAGCAGGCATACATACAATCAAACAGTGAACAGAAAAATAAGTATTAGGTGGAAGAATGTTATACGCTCATATTTCGCCAACTATAGCGGCCGGGATACGCTTTGGTTGTAGGATACCGCGGCGGCGCGCCTGGCGGCTCGTCTTTGTTTACTGACGTTTATTGTTAAATTAAAACTATCGTTTTGTAAGCGAATTTAAGGGAGTTACCAAGTTTTCATTAATTTTTTACAAACGTCATTAAATTTTATTTTTAAGTTAATTCTTCTAGTAGGTTCTGTTATTAAACTGAGTTCAAAATATTTATTTCCAAAACTACTATAAATTCAGGGTGTATTATCACTTCCGCGTAAGGCCCGCTATTTGTAGGCAGGTATTGGCTTGGGTCCTTAAAATCTTGGCACATAGGTAGGACACCTTACACACCCTAAGTGAGTACCTAAATACATAATACCTTTGCGCAATGTACAACAGAAATAATCTGGAGTTATTAATTTATCGTATTGAACAAAAACACCGAATATAGGCACTTTTCCTTATACAGAGTGCGCCAGATCGGACTAACTAAAACTAAATAAAACCAAAATTATGTGCACTCCTGATTTAAAAAAATATATAAGTACTTACAGGGTTATTTATTTTTAATTCACCAAAAGCCTTTTAGGGTTAGTTTCTGCAAGTCATTTGAAGATTTTGTGGGTTTTTACAATTTTGCGTTTTATTTTTCCGTACAAAAAATAATTAACTATTATTAAAAATTAATAACCAAAAATTATTACATATTAAAAATAAAATTACGTTTCGTAAAAATTGTGATAGATAAAATTGTTCAGTATTTACATTATACAGGTTATAAGCATTTTTAAATTAATCCTGTATATTGTCTATTTATATGGTCATCGAAAATGCTTAGCCCGTTTTGCCGCACCCTGTATCTCGATATCATTAAAGTGTCTGATGATACCATGAAGCGAAACTGGTTAATCTATAAAATTAAAACTGGAACAGTGCCTATACATATGTGATTTTGTTCAATAATTAAAGTGCAAAATATTATTGTTATTCAGATACAGAAAGTAAACATCTTTCTCAGTCGTAATCAGTTTTGAATGTTGAACGAATTGATTTAGTATTTTTTCATCCAAGGATATGAACAATAATTCCTGGTAAATTAATTTAAAAAAAATATTTGTTTTGATGTATGAATACAAATACAAATATACAACAAAATTTTGAGCCAATTCAACTTACATCAATAGTTTCACAGTCACAAAGTTCACGAATAACAACATACACACAAATTTATATCTACCTGAAACAAAATAATATTTTTAAATAAATTAAAAGTTTCAGAGCCAAGTTACTTTTTATAACAATGAAATTTTTTTTTATTAGTTTTCCCATTTCATAGTACAGCTTGATATTTTAGAAATTGTATTACATTTACTAGAAATTGATTTCATACATATCTTAACTCCCAACTTCATCAATACTGCACATATCATCACGCCTATATTGCCAATATAGCTAGTAGTTTGTTGATCCAACGTAAAAGGGCACTATAAACTTTTTATAACATCTTTGTCACTTAAATAAAAATTCCAACACCCAGGACTGATGTTATACTTTATTTGTTTAGGTATTTAAGAAAACATAAACAAACCATAAAAAAGGTTTTTTTTACATGGCCACTTTTCATTTCGAAATAAAACGCAGCCAAAATTACTCATTTTATAGCTTAAAATCTCATTTTTCTGTTTTGTTTTGTATATTTAACTGTATTTGAAATATTAAGGGCAAATATTATTTCCGAAGCACGGGAATAATATTACACTTTAATAAGTCCAACTAAAATATTGCAGTGTGACTACTATAAAGACTCAAAAATGACATCTAAATGACACATTCAAATACTTTCAAATTTAGTAGGGTTATCCTACTAAATTTAAAAGTATAAAGCCTAGTTCGGATTAGGCTAGTAATTTAGAAGAGTAGCAAGTAATTTAGTACCTAATATGTGCGAACTACAAAAATTTTGTCGAGTAATTTAGTAAATGATTTAGTCGCGCCAATCCATTTCACTCTATTTTTTCGGGCGAGTAGCGCCTCCCACCACGCATTCGTGCTCACTGGTTCACCGGCTAAACAAGTCCGAACCTCGTTGATTATTCGAGTTCATTAGTAGCCGCCTGGCCGCAAAAATGTCGTTTTGCAGGAGCGAAGAAACAACTTTAAAATTTGTTTCCAAATATTTAGAACATGATTGCTTGTGGAATATTAAGTCCCCGTATTATACAATTAAACAAACTAAACAAGCCGCATACGATTAGCTTAATCAGTTTATTCACTCTATTGCGTTGCAGCCCGTTCATCTTGCACAACACCACTCACTTGTGTATTGTACTAAACCGTAATGCGAACGATTTCTGTGTAGTAGCGAGTAGTTTAGCCACTAAATTACATGCTACTCTACTAAATTACTAAAGCAGTGCGAACTAGGCTTAACAGCTCGATAGCTCGACGAGACATTTGATTGACATTTCACTTAGTCGGGTTTCCAGGTGTCATCCGTAAGTGTCAAAAGTACGTCATCCGCCATTTTCTTTGTTTATCTTTTTTTAATAAGCTAAACAAATAGAGTATAGATACCACTAAATAGAATATCTGCAGTCCGAACAAATAAAAATAAATATACCAAATAAAACTTACCAACATCATTCCTCATTGCTTTTACTAATTTCACTTCCAGACTCACTGACAGAAGTTGAACGTATACTTATCGAAGTTTCCTTGAATTGGCTTATGAAGTCTAGGAGTTTCTGGAGATTTCTTTGCGTTTTGATTTGGTCGGCTAATATTTGACGCTTTTCCGCATTGTGCTCATCTAAATTTTCCTTAAGGCTAGCAGCTCTCGCTTCCAATTTGCGTAACTCGACGCATAGTTTTATGTTTTTCTCTTGTAAACTTTTCCGCTCGGCTAATTTGTCTGTAAAACAGTAAAGGCCTACGTAGTTATAATTTCATGCCTCTTGAAAGTAGCATTTTTAACTTGATATGGTCTAGATTCTAAAAACACTTTCGTTTCGTTTTCGTCGATAGTCTCAAAGTAGGATCTGCATCCTTTTTTTAACAAGGGGAAAGCCGTGTCGGTCTTCAGTCGATCGCTTAACTCAGATATCGCCTGCGGGGTGAGCAACGCCAGTGGTACAGCATGATGTACACTGGTAACTTTTACCAGTGTACATCATGCTGCACCCCCGCGTCCCTGTCACTCCGCAGGTGAGCTCTGACTTATGCACTATAGTACTAGTTACCTGTGAACAGTCTCGCGGTGAGCTGTATGTCAGGTGCGGGGTCAGGCGCGGGCGGCGCGGGCTCGGGCAGGCGCGCCCCGCACGCGCCGCACAGCGCCTCGCCCTCCGCGCCCAGGCCGCCGCACCCCGTGTGCTGCCACACCAGGCATGTACAGCGTACTAGCAGGGACGGCACGTCTGTAACACCACAGTCGAAAGATCATACAATCGGCCGACGAAGCTGTCTAGCCACGGTAATCGTGAGGGGGTTGAGGAACGAGATGTGGGAGGAAAACTATCAACTAGCGAACAAAATTTTGAACGCTACTAGGTACGGTTTTTTAGGGCTGACGCATTTATTTAACTTTTCATTAAATAATTAAAATAGTGCATACGAATTTTCAAGTCATCATTTTAAAAATGCAATATGTTCGCCGCGTCGTAGTTTTAAAATTTCATGTTGGGTATTGTTTAAGAATTTCATGTCCATTTTGAAATCGAATATGGCCGCCGCACGGCAGCTGTAAAATTTCATATTGGATGTCGTTAATGGAGTTTTTGGGATGCTGACGAAGAATTCCATGTCCATTTTGAAATCTAGTATGGTCATCGCGCTGTTTCTGTAAAATTTCATGTTAGGTGTCGTTTTTTTTTTATTTTATCTGATAACTCTTATAACTTGTTTCGCCTGGTTTCGCCTTGACGTCGACATATTATGAGACACCTGTATAGTAACGTTGAGTAACGTTGGGTTACGTAGATACAAGTACTAGGGAACGTATCTACAGGAATCAAAGACTTCAATTCCCAATATTGTTCTATATTTTCAGAAGAAAACTAATGTTTACATAATTCTTTGCCCTAGCTGTCCACCAGCCTTGGGGCGATTGACATCCCCTCCTCATTTTAGCTTTTCTTCTATAATATTCAAATTTTACCACATACTAAATGAGGTCGTATGCCTAGCGGGCTAGCACCTTCACATGCCGGCTCCCCATGGAAAAAAAAAAATTTTTTTCTTTAAAAAAAAAATATTTTTTTTTTATTATTATACAAAGCAATACCTTATTTTATTTCTATCTGTGGCTTTACCTATATAAGCATGACAAAATATTTTTCCCCCCTTTTATAGTCTGTCCCTATGCAAAGGACCTCGTATGACTGACAACTTGTACTACAATTCCCAATATTGTTCTATATTTTCAGAATAAAACTAATGTTTACATAATTCTTTGCCCTAGCTGTTTACCAGCCTTGGGGCGATTGACATCCCCTCCTCATTTGTTTTATTTTAGTTTTTCTTCTATAATATTCAAATTTTAGCACATACTAAATGATGTCGTATGCCAAGCGGGCTAGCACCTTCACAGTACAGTGTGAACTTGTTCATAATTAAGCAATGGTAAGTAAAATATTAAAAAAAAAACACTTTAAACTTATTTTAAATTTCTTAATAGCACTATTTTTCGCAGGATTAAAAAGACAACAAAACGTCGACAATTGTTTCGCCTCTAAACGAAGCATTATCAAGACTGTCCGGAATACTGAATATTTGACTGAATATTTTACTTATATTGCTTTGTCATGGATTTTCGCCGAGTAACGCCTGGTTCCATCCAATATTTTGTTCATAATTGATTAATATAAGTACTGAAGCGCGATTGCGGAGAGAAATTCGGTCATTGACCCTTCACTACCTATCTATGTCACTCGCGCACAGTCTATCTTTCTGTCTCACTATGGCGCCGCCGCTGTGTAACCGAGACAGAGATACGGAAAGACGGGTCAATGACCGCATTTCTTTCAGCTCTGCGCCCGCCACTTTAGCTGTCCCGACGAACTTCGTAGGTACCGTACTCAAGTTAAAAAAAACCTTTTGAACCTCCACGAATATTTTAAGACCAAAAAAAGACAAACGAACGGCGATTAGATAGATGGTGCGCGATATAACGGGGCTTTATTTATAACGAATAAACTCAAAAACGGGTGCCTCGGGAGTTTTGCCGAAAAGATTTTGACAAAATTTCATTACCCAAACAAATTTTGGCAAACTTTTTTTATACCATTGCAATATTTCGATTGATTTTAGTACGCATATTTTTATTTGGTAAAATATTACCAAGTATAATGGCATTATGGCATTTGTTCTTTAATCAAATGATTTATTACAGCAAACAATCTTCAGACAATAAACGTTTGGTGAAATGATTTGACATAACATAACATAACATAACATAGCATCACGCCTTTTTCCCCGAAGGGGTAGGCAGACGTGTGCAAACACACCCACATCTCGCCAGCTATGTTAGGTCCCATGTAATAGGGGGCGAGCCTATTGCTATTTACCGGGCACAAGTTCCAGACTCTGGGATAATTATCTGGGTAAAATTCTAAAGAGAATTATACATTATCCACCAGACCCGGGAATCGAACCCGAGACCTCGAGCGTGGCAGTCCGTACATAGTACCATTGTGCCACCGAGGTAGTTCAACATCACTTTAGAGGTCTTTGACCATGCTGAGTTGATTGCAGTTGGTCTTGAGTGTCTAACTATTACTGTTTTCGATTTGACCTCGTTTTGACCTTGACCTTGAGATTAGAGGTCAAAGGTCAAGTTCATTTTAGAGGTCTTTGACCATGCTGAGTCGATTGGCGTTTACACTGAGTCTCTAGCTCTTACCGTTCTCGAGTTGAAAGTAGTTCACGGACGGACATTACTGTTGTATAAGAGATTTTCGTTTCGAAAACTCTAAAAGACATTGTTTTTAGTACGTTACTCGGAACTGAACTATTTAGATTAGGATAATTACTTATTTAAAAAAAAATGGTTAGGTTAGGTTAAAACTGTGGCCTGACCTGTGCCAGGAATGAACTGAAATATTTGACTAAATAAAAAATGTACTAGTTGGTAAACAAGTTATAGTTTAAACATTCATTTCCCAAACATTAGGTTTGCGTTACAATTTTTTGTGAATAGATTTTTTGCAAAGAAATAATTAGGCAAATGAAATTATGTGAAAAATTTTTTGGGAAGTGAACATTTGTCAAATTCCTTTCGGTCAAACAAGGGAGACCCCCCAAAAACGAATACACATCATATACATACCGTTTCGTCCGCACGCGTGGCACACTTTCTTATTAGGACTTGGATATACCGGCTCTACAGATAAGCCGGCAGGAAGAGATACGGCCCACGCAGGCTTACCGTTTGTCAAACCTGAATCATATAAAATTAAAATACATTTAATATCTGTACAAAGCGCAAAGATATTATAAATGAAATATTCACTATAATTTATTTATTTATTTTACAAATTCATACTACAAGTTTCAGTATAAAAGTTGCCAAAAAACCTTTCCAAGTTTATCCTGACAACAGGCAGACATTCACCACCGGGACATTAATCATGCATCATCCCAAGTGGGTAGGCAGAGATGAAATACACTCCAATATTTTGCTAATAATTTTGTTGTTCTCATGTATAATAGGCAAGCCACATCTGTAGCAGTCCCGGTAGCACGGGCAGAAGAGTTACGAGTAGATTCCTGATCGAGATTCACAAATGTTTGTATCAGTGTCAGGGTGTTTTCTATGCATAATTATGTATTACTTACAAAAAAAAAAGTAAGTAAGGAATTTTATATGAATTAATACCAGATGGCGTTTGTGTCCTAGTAACATACTTATTTTCATTAGTTAATCATACTTATTTATCAAAACAATCATTATCATTCATTCATATTTTTTTACTTTTATTACAGTTGCCGATGTTTCTCAATGCACAAACTTTATAACTATATAGTCCTGATAGTGTTCTAGAACTCACTTTTGTTTTCAGTTGAAGATCCAGACGGTGATCCTTCCCGGGATGATTTGTACTGACTCTGAGATTGCTGAAAATTATAAAGCAAATCATAAACTGCATATTTTTTTATACATATAGAAGTAACGGATGGAAAAAATAGTGTGGAGTCATTACAGATTCAACTCCTTTACTTTTAGATTGTCCATTTTTTTTCTCTAGAAATTGTAATTAATACATATAAAAAGATTGCGTTACCTTTGAACCCTGTTTGTCTTGTTGTTTACGCAGTTTTGCAGATCTAGTCTGTGGTGGATCACTGTGGCTCTGGAGGTATGCAAATTGATTGTATTTCTTCTTTTTCTGAAATTATAATATTACTACATATCACTGAGGAACTTACACACACTTATATGGACAATGAAGTATTTTATTTCTATTCTAATTTAACAATAACGCATATGAATCCTGCCAAGATCTTAGAGAATCAAGCCAACCTCATCTACGAGTGGTGTACCTGCCGATCTACAATGGTTAGCATAATGGGAAGGCACCTTTGAACATTTCTGTACCTATGATAAGTTTGTAGAACTGGGAATGCACTTTTGAACCTAGACTGTACCTATGATAGCTTTGTAGTACTGGAAAAGCATTTTGAACATTGAATGTACCTATAATGGGTTGTATTTCTGGGTATGCATTTTAAACTTTGACTGTACCTATGATAGATTTGTAGTTTGGAAGAATATTATTTTGCCTTAGTACCTATTGGGAATGCACTTTTGAATCTTGACTGTACCTATGAAAGGTATTTAGTACTGGGAACGTGGGAACCCACTTTTGAACCATGACTGTACCTATGTATTTCAAAAATACTTACAGGCATTATTTCATAACTGCCGTACAGGAACTCATTCTGCGTTGCATTTGTGGTAGATCTCTTGCGTCGTTCGTTTCTCTTTTTCTCTATTAACTCTCTTTGTGATGGTGTCACCAAGCCAAGGAGTCTGTAAAGGGGGCAGAATAATGTCTTTTTGTGACATAGTAATGTGTCCAACATAGAGAAAGCGGGAGAAAAATCCCCATTTTTACTTTGGTTGCAGGAGTATATTGTTTAACTAGCTGTTTGATTTTCTCGTTCCCAATTCCCACAGGGACATATTACCAGAATTAAAAGTAGCCAATAACAGTCTGGGATAATGCTATAAACACAAATGGTTGAGTTGTTTGCAAACAATCAATTCTTTCTTCTTATCAATATAGATGTTTATTGACACATCACATTTATTTATTTATTTATACGATTGATAAGAGGAAAGATTGCTATAAAGGGGCCAGTTTTGACCTAAGCTAGAGGAGTATGTTAAGTATGTTTTAACTAAAACTTTAAATAACATTCATTTACCTTAAGAAGGTCTCTTTAGTAATAGGCTGGCCAGGTTCAGGTAATAGTGGCGGGGATGGTGTAGGCGATAGTGCCGCTTGACTGGACGAATCTGAGTCTGACCTATGCTCCTGCCACTCATTGTTCCTCGGAAGTTCCTGAGTTTGCTTACTGCCACTAAAACAATTTGCTATGTATGTGAATCAAACAAGACAAGCACCCATGCTTATAGTTTTTAATGACTGCTTGCGTGATGAATGAATGAATGAATAAACATGAATAAAGAAAAAAATGTGAAGCAAATGAAGTTTGTTAACGATTTCAAATATTTTTTTACAAGACACCCTGTACCACAGTTATACTAGATATGTATAACTGTGGTCGATAGAGCTCTGTTTAAAAGTTGCACACTGATTATAATAATTATTAGTTCCGAAAGTTTTGGAAGACTTTGTTTTATAATAGACGTCTTTGGCTTCCCCGTGACATATTATATACTTTAACCTTCCTGGAGAAGTTTAGAACCACTCTATCCATTAGTGAAAGCAGGAAGAAAATCTTTGCAGCCGTATTTGTGTTTATATGGGAACTGACAGACAGACACGGCGGAGGACTTTTGTTTTATAATAGGTATAAATACTTATTACTTTAATTGGCTGTGCCTTTAGCGGCTGGCACGTAAAATTTTGTTGCCTTTTAATCAATATTTCATCTCAAGGCAACGATTTCAATTATTTTTCAAAATTACAATACATATAGCTAATACTTTTTATTAAATTCATTTGGCCATTTTGGATATAACCCTTTATATGTATGTGTGCCCGGTGACAACAATAAGCTTGCCCCCTATTATTATAACCAAAAATACTGGCAAATTGCGGGGATATAGGCGAGATGTGTATGTGTGAGTAAAAATACTCTAGAGGCACTATTATTTTACTATCAACTGGACATAGTACAACACCTTGATATTAATCATTTTAATACATAGTTACCTGTATTGCTCCTTCACTTTCTTAAGAGCATGCACAAAATTGCTTCTACTATTATGTACAAATTGTGAAAAATTTCTTTCATATTTAATTTTGTCCTCAAATTTCATTTTGTCATCACTATTATTTGAATTGTCCTTTTCAATACTCAACTTGAGTTCATTTTCAGAATCTGACAAAGTATTGTCTTTATTCTCAACATTGTTATGTTCAGCTTTTATGTGAATCTCGTTCAAAACGGACGGTCTCAAAAGTGAAACTGTCCTAATTCTACTACGGTATTGCTGCTGATGATCCCTCAGTTGTGTTGCTACATATTTGTTGTCATTATCAATGCTGACATGTTTGTTGCGTTGCTTCAGTCGTTGCTGATATAACTCAAGCTCTCTTCGTAATCTCTCAACAACTAATTTCTAAAAAAGTAAAAAGTTTAAATGCTTTAAAAAGAAATAGTTTATTAAAATTATTTGAGTAGGTATTTTATTAAATTGTAAAATGTCAGACGGTCAGAAGGACAACAATTTTGAACATGATTTGATGTTCATACCTATTTGACAGAACTCGAGCTCTAGACAAAACCACAACATATCAGTCACAATAAATTATAATAATATCCATTCCGCTAGCCTAAATTATTGGATCAATTTTGCCATTTATTATGTATCATAATAATACTGTTTTCCTGTCTGGAGTGTCATAGGCTGTGACAACAGCAAACATTTTATAAGGTGTAGTTAAACAATCAGTTTTTAATTATAAGTAATTATTTTTTATATCATCTAAGATTTCAGCTTTAGCTGCATACTAAATTGTTTCTCATCTTAAATTGAAAAAATACTTATCACCCATAATTAAAAAGAACCATTATTTAATAATAGTGACTATGTTGTTCATTAAAACAATAATAACATAATAAATAATAAGAAATATTAATTGCAAAATAATCATTACACTTAACTGGCAGATTTTTGACTACAAAATATTTGTTTACTTTTGTTTGACAATTATTTCCAAAATAATATAATTAAAACTTACTTGATTTTGACCAATTTCGACTATTTCTTTCTCCGCCTCCTTAACTTTCGACTTCAGGCGAATGTTCTGATGAAAAGACATGGCATTATTTTCACAAAGATTTGGATATGCAATATTAAACAATATGTTACTTACATTTTCATCTTCCTGAAGACGTGCAACCCAAATCTGTAAATATAATAAAAAAATTGTTTAGTTTTAGTAAAGACCTAAGTTAATTATTAATAATTCAATCCTATCCTACAAACCTGGTGTATTCGTATCGCATTTTTCAATTCTGTCTGTGTCCTGCGAATATCTTCTTTTATCTCGTTAGAGACTTCCATAATTGAACATCTACGAAACACTATTACTAAATCTTAATTTATTTACCTGCGGAACATAGGTACATACATAATAATATATTATTTTAAAATAATCGTATAGATAGAGTTGTTCCCGAAACAACTCTTTTAACAGACACTTCCTTCCTTACGATGAAATTGAATGAAATAAAATATAATAGGTATATGTAATAGCTATTACTTTTATAGAAACTACCACGGTATATAAATTATTACATAATCTTATGGAACATATAAATATAATGATCCACTTCCATAACTAAACAATTTTCAGAAACTGGCAAAGTTCAGAAATAATTAATTTAATTTTCTAAAGTCGAGAAACAAGTCGAGATAATTTTCAACTATCAAGTAGGTACCTATCAATCAACTCTCAGCATGGCAACTCACAATATTGTTGAATGAATTGAATGAAATGAATGAGCAAGTGAACAAAATAGGTACAAATAAAGCAATGGTAAGTAAAATGTTTTAAGAAAAAACTTTTTAAAATTTATAATAGCATTAATTTTTCGCAGAATTAAAAAGACAACAAAACGTCGACAATTGTTTCGCCTCTAAACGAGGCATTATCAAGACTGTCTCAGAGAGAACAGCAAAATTCGTGGTTGGAACGTGTTTGCTTATAAGTAAACGTGTGCAAACTTCAATATCGCGATGTAGGATTCTTTACAATTACTAACGTGGGTAGAAAACTCAGATCATGCTAACTAAGTTCCAAAAATAGGTATTCACCAATACAAGACCTTATCCGTTTGATTTATTTCCTGTCTTTTGTTTGATAAGTTGCGTAGAAAAGCCAAATGACACACACAAACTGCTATTATAAATTTTAAAAAGTTTTTTCTTAAAACATTTTACTTACCATTGCTTTGTCATGGATTTTCGCCAAGTAACGCCTGTTTCTATCCAATATTTGAAAATACACAAACAGTCAAACCACACACACAATTCGGGCGTTTTCACATTGCACGATAACGATATCGTGGCGATATAGTAAGTAGCAGCAGTAACATTACTTAATAAAGATTTAATTTACTATCACTTTAAAGCAAACCTAATATTATTATGTAGTACCTTTGAATATTAATAAAATACTATTATTTGTATGTGCTACCTGCAATCGGTGTCAAGCCAAATGTTTGCGTACACTCACCGCACGTGACTTTGAGCGTGATACTCATATATATTTTTTTTGTAAATACATACATATTATATATTTACACTATTGTTACATTATTGTATATTTGGTCGCGTTTTAGTGCAAAATTTGAATTGAAACAATTAATTTGCATTTTTTTCTTAGTAGACCTTTAATTTCTGTAGAAATATGTTTCTCCTCGTAAATAATACTTGTTGTTAAGCAATTTAAGAAATGTTTAAATTGTCATTATGCAGATGGGTACTGCATTACCCACCTGATCAGGTCAGGGCCTAAGTCGCGTAAATGAACGTAAAACACCATGCTACTGCTATACTACTACGTAGCAACAGTAATTGGTCAAAAAATCGGTAGTCTGCTAAACTCACAAGCAACGCGCCAGTTTGGCGCCAGAAAGGCACCAAACCAAATGACTGCAGAAGTGCAGAGTACAATTATCATTAGGTTAAGTTGAATTTAGTTACCCCCGACATTACCCAGCCCGGAAACCGAGCTTCCCAGCTCAATTCTGAGCAAATTTTTGTTCCCCTGCACCCCGACCGAGACTTATTCTATTAGCCTGCAAAAAAAATCCCGGGAATTCCCATCCCAAAAAAATACCCAAGATTCCCAGTACCTGATATCTCGGAAAGTAAGCATCTCAAGCATTCGGTAGAACTGCGGTAGGTGGATCCAACGCTAACCTTAATAGCGCGATGTTGAAATTATGAATATGATATGAAGCAAAAATTCGATGTTGTCGGTAGTGGTCATCGTAGCTTAGCTGGTAAGTCAGAGCACTCCCCCTGTTAGGGAAAGGCCGTGGGTTCGAGTCCCACCGATGACATCAGTTTTTGTGACCTATTTATAATCTTTTCTTAATCTTTTGAGAATAGTTTTATCAAACTCATTGCTTTGAAATACAAAAATATATGGATTTGGTAAGGATTCATCTTAAAATTCAGTATTTAAATATCGTTGTAACACGATACACAGGTACCGTTAGATCTATTTATAATTTCTTTCTTAACATTTAAAGTAATTATTGTTGATTTTTCTATGATTTCATAGAAAAAATATATTATTTATTAATTATAATATTAGATACAGTGACTTTAACATCCCTGTAACCATCCGGTTAACACAAGCTACCTGCACACTCCAAGTGAGGGTCGATACGCAAGCCTAAATCCTTCACATCACTGTCACTGTAATAAAAAGGCGGGAGCGTGAGAATAAGGTCCTGATTGAGCCTACGTGATGATCCGATAATAATGGCCTGGCACATTAAGGATTGGTCTGAAACCTTTCAATGCAATTGCTGACCAATTCTTAATGTTCTCCAGATGCCGATTAACCTCGCCAATCGCCGCAGGCAGACCATCCACCCTAGCCTGAGTATATAATTGACGATCGTCAGCATACAGATGATACGCACATCGAAGTTCGTGAGTTAAGAAATTTATTGAGCTAAGTTTACGAAGCTCTTTCGTGTATTTCTTTCGTGATCGAACTCCTCCTAAACGACTGCACCGATCTTTTTGAAATTTGGCACGGTCATAGAGACCATCACCGTGAGTGCATATATCTGAATTCATAAAGATCGGTCCAGTGTTTAGGAGTGTGACCCGGATCGACAAACTCAGCTCAATTATTGCAACAGCAGAATGTATTGCATACCTAGTAAATAATGAAAATAGTAGAGGAAACAGTATTCCGCCTTGAGAAACGCCAGTATCAATATCACACCAATTCGACTTTTCATCAATGCGAATCGATTGTTGGCGTCCTTGAAGATAAGAAGAGAACCAACCCAGCGCATCAAATGAGATTTGAAGGTCGGAAAGGATTGACATGGGGATATTGTGACTGATGACGTTGAAGGCATTGGAAAAATCAACAAGAACAACGATTGTGATATTTCCGTTCTCCACGCCATTACTTAAGTAAGGCTGTCGTGGTGCCAAGACCGGGTCTGAAACCCGATTGCAGAGGGTTTAGTAGAATGTCATTGCGTAAAACAAAACTTGCAAGCTGTCGGTATACACAAGCCTCAAGCACTTTGGAAAAGAACGGTAGAATAGAGTTGGGTCTAAAATGGCTTGGAAGGGAAGGGTTAGGAATTTTGGATCGAGGGCGTACAGAGGCTTTTCTCCATTGCGAAGGAAATGTTGCTGGCTCCAAAGAGTGGCTATGATGTGTAGTAACTGCTCGAGATCATGATTGAGTCACGATCATATCACGGCTGATGGTCGTATTCGTGTAATATTAACATAATATTCTTATGTATTACATAAATCTCCTAGTATGTAATAAAATTCTCATTATCTAAACAATTTTTGATATGGCTTTTATTTGATTTCTTCTGATTCTTGGAATAAAAAAAATATTTCTCCTAGTGTCAGACTTAGGCCGATACCTCACCGAGACGCCATGGCGACGTGGCCAGCGACGTCGTAACATAGGTAGTGCGGCTGTGGGAATTTAAAGAATTATTAATGTTAATTACGTAAGTACTTAACACAAATTAATAGCTTAGGTAGTTTAAAATGTAAATGTTTAGTATAAAATGCTGATATCCGTGCATTAGGCCGATACCTCACCGAGACGCCATGGCGACGTGGCCAGCGACGTCGCCAACTAGTTCTCATTGAGATATATGACACTTGGCGACCGACTGGCGACGTTGCCAGTCGGTCGCCAAGTGAGTTAGCCGTCATATATCTCAATGAGAACTAGTTGGCGACGTCGCTGGCCACGTCGCCATGGCGTCTCGGTGAGGTATCGGCCTTAGGGAATGGCGAACAGGGCAATCGTCCGGGGCGTCGCTCTTGCAGGGGCCTCGCGCTACGACCCAGCAAATAAATAAATATACATTTTTTTAATTACAAGGTATACCTTAATTGTCTCTGCTACAACAGTTATTTAAATAATTCATTTATTCAAAACATGATTGAAAAATTAATTATGTAGTAAACTGCGAGTCATTAAAACAACTTAAATTGTATATAGTAATGACTCTATAATGTCTGACTGATTGACTGATCTTGTATTATATCTAGACTTATATATTAATTACAAACAAAGGAAACATTAGCAAGGTGGGGTGAACATAATAGCAATTCTTAGGTACGTGCTTATTTGTATTTACATAAACGCACGTACCAAAATAATATTATAATTTGCTGAGGTTGCAATGACAGAATATAATACAAGTTACATTCTATGGCTTCGCCATAGTACTTGATTATTGAGGCTCGAATCACTTGAAGATCGGTTTTTTTAATCGCATAGAACTTGGAACAGCTCGGGAGTCGGGACATAATTAACGTTGTGCTTATATATCGCTCGGGAATCTCCGTGTTTCATTTCGTTCGTCAACTCTTGTCACCTTGGAATTATTTTACTTGCAATATGAGTTAAGCTCTGTTCATACCTTTCAGATATCCGCGAGATAACAAAAGTCAGTCCGCTACATGTGAACATGAATGGGTGAACTAACCGTGTTACCAAGTTCTTTAAGAATGTGACCAACCTGAATAATAGTTGGATAAAAAAAAATTCGCTGGGGATCCCAAAAACAGCTCAGCTCAGGCTCAGCGCTCCCAACTCCGCCAGGATCTCATGGAAACATCGATGGTACGACTTGAGCAGCCAAGGTGTGGAACCACCACCATCGCGGCGGTGAGACCGATCATGAAGCGGCATGGTGACCTCACGTATTGCGCGTCGCAGATTATTACCGGGCATGGAAGCTTCGGTAAGTATCTGTTTTGCCTCCATCGTGAGATCACACACCAGTATCAACGCTACAAGGCCTCCGACTAAGAAACTGCACTCCACATGTTGGTGGAGTGCTCAGCGTGGGCGGGTCAGCCAGGATCTCATCGTGGGTCTGAATGTAGACGCTTTGCTCGCTCGGTCAATAATACCCACGTATTATTGACCGAGCGAGTAAAGCGTCTACATTTCGACAATTTTGCTTTCGTTCGTCTGTCTGTCTGTCTATATGTGTGTTCTGGGCCAGCTGCCACAGTTTTTACCCGATCGTCACGAAACTTGCACAAGTGTTGATTATCCTTGATTTATCCTATTTCTAATCGTGAGGTTTTTGGAATTGGGGGCGAAAGGGGTTAATATGGTCAAATAACGTTTTTCTGGGCTAGCGGGTCCATTTAATTAATTATCCGATCTCCACGAAACTTGACGCAAGTTTTCCTTTACTGGAAACAATATTTTTAGCGTGAGTTTCTATTTATTGGGGGGAGGGAGATGGGAGAAAATTCCAAAAAATGTTTTAATGTTCGCGAGGTCTACTGTTCGACCATAGGGCGTCACAATGTCATAAGGTTCCCTGATTACTGGCTGCAATGCCATGCTGGATGGCGATACGTTTTCTCTTTGTGGTAGAAAATAGCCAGCTTTCTGGTCCTGAGAAGTATAAATCAGGCGTTTAGCAATGTCTCTGTAAAGGCGGCGAGCGCTCGGACCCCATGACCCTAATGTCTCAACCCCAAACGGTTCAAATATGTAATCACCTGCTAGGTTACGTACGCCATTAATTACGCCATTTAAGGCCTTCAGCTGATGCAGCAACAGCTCTGGCACATCCAAATGTGCTTGGAAGGTGTGAAATTTGGCTCACGTATGGCCGGGAGAACTGCGGTGGAAAGTTCCCGACGAATTATGTCGTATATAATAGCGTACCAGGTATACGACCTATAGTCCATTGAAATGTTACATTTTTTGGGGCTAAGTGTGAAAAAGTCGGAGGACGCTATTTTATGTTTTAGATATCAAGGGGGGAGTAGTGTAAAGCTAAATCCAAGTTTGTGGGGTGGGGTCCCACTCCCAACCCTTATGGGTTTTCCACCATCTTGAAAAAGGGTTGCAAATAGTTATCGCGCTCTATTTGGCAAACTATTCATCGCACAAAAAAATTGCGACCACATTTTGTCGCAAATTAAATTTTCTACAACTTTGTTCTACAACTTTTTGTCGTAGAATTAAACATTACAAAGTTATTAACAAAAACAGATAAAAACAAAAATCAGAGGACGCTATTTTATGTTTTCGATATCAAGGGGGGGGGGGGAGGGGGGTAGTTTAAAGCTAAATCCAAGTTTGTCTCAACCCTTATGGGTTTTCCACGTTGTTGTATGAATTGTCCCAACATATTTATATTGTTCGTCAACGTATGGATCAGTGGATGGATCGCCAACATCAGATTCCTTTGATGAAACCATTGAAGACTGACCAAAATCTTTACGTTCGTGATGAAACCGACACGAGACGGCCAACTAACAACGCTCGCCCCAACGATGGCGCTAATTACAACTTTCTAGATCCACTCGTGAAGACACTATAGCAGCGTGTGGAGCTGGCCGAATAGTCTGTGCTTCCATTCATTTCGTTCAATTCTAGCCGTACGTGCGCCATGTCGTTACCTACTTATTTCATGTCAGTAATTTTATGGCAATGAATTCTGCATTTTCTGTCTGTAATATTGTCACTATATGTACTAACTATTGTCAGTTTGTCATTGTCACATTCCGTAAATGAATTTCCGTGCGACTGAACGGGAAGGAAAGGAAAGGTTAAAATTAAAAAATGCTGTTTTGTAGGACACCTTGGCAGTATTTTTGGATTTCGTGTAGTTCTCTAATCTAATGCCAAATATAAATATTTCAGGGTGTTGTTGGGTGAAATAAAGTTATAGTTTCATTTATATACCGTGAGAAGAAAGTTTATGTTATCTAAGTTGACTTGCTCATCTTGTGATTCGGATGGTGACTCTTACTACGATATTAAACCAAAATTAAGCGCTTATTGACAAAATATGGCAAAACGACAAGCAACTACCGAATTAAATCATGAAAATTGGGATCAAGATGATCCAGCCGATAACGATTCATCAGACCAGTGCGATAATGAAAGCGGAACGGGGTTCAAACTTGCAGCCAAGAATGTGCTTGATAAACGCATTATTAGAACAGCCAAAAGACGTACGCAACCTTCTGGTGACGAGGTATGTTGGTTATGTTGTCCCAAGATATTATATCAAATATTTTAGTGAGGTTAGGTTACCTAAAATTACCACCATACATTGACATTTTGTCGTTTAATAACATAAAATATTGGTTTTGCAATCATACATTACTTTTGTTAATCAATTATTTTAATTTCAGCCTAAAAAGAGTATCTTTGGTGGTTTTGGTGGATTCATGAAAGCACAGCCAGCATCATTTGACTTTTTGTCAAAACTGACAAATGGTAACAATGAAAACAATAAGTCTACAGGCAAAACAGACAGTCCTGTATCAGCCAGTTTATTTACCAGTAACAAACCTTCAGCAAGTCAAGATACTGGGTTTTTTTCACTCCAAACAAGTCCAGCTACTCAAAACAAGTCACCATTTGGATCACCAACTGGGGCGACCTCTTTATTTGGTGTATCGTCATCAAACACTAGTGCTGCTAAAAAAATGTTTGCAACTTCTAAACCTGATTCCACTGTAGAGGATTCACCTTTCAAACTTCAAACAGTCACTAGTTCTACAGATAACAAGATGGATGTATCAAAATCAACGACTACTACTACACTAGCCTCTTCTACAAAGTTCGGCATTCCCACCAGCAGTGATAATGTTGCTAAGTCTATATTTTCAAGCACTTCGAACACACCACCATTTAACCAACCTACAGCAAATATCGCTCAGAGTGGTTTTGGGATCAAAAGCAAATCTGATTCAAATACTAGTGATAAAGACAACAAATCTGATGACAGTAAGAATGAATCCAAAATGAAATATTACTCAAAACTGAAAGGACTTAATGAATCAGTGTGTGATTGGATTAAAAAACATGTGGAACAAACCCCACTGTGTATACTTTCACCAATATTCAAAGACTATGAAAAATATCTTAAGGAAATCCAAGATGAATATCAATGTCAAGATGCTGATAAGAAGGTGGACAATACTGCAACTATGTTTAAATCTGTAAGTGAAGATGCTAAGACTGCATCTAATGTACCTAAAACACTTGCTCCAGGACCAGCATTATTTAATTCATTATCAAGTGCTAATTCTGTATTTACACCTTCAAATACCAGCACAGTCACTGAGAGTAAACCAAAGCAAGCTACATTCTCTTTTGGAATTAATGCATCAGCAACTAGTACTTCAAGTACAATCACAACAAGTCAACCGGGATTCTCATTTGGCGTCTCAACTGCAACTAGCCAGTCTACAAGTGCTATAACATCTCCATTTTCTGTAGTAACTACATCATCATCATCATCGCCTTTTGCTTTTGCTGCTAACACTACAACAAATGGAGCCAAACCATTTTCATTTGGCGGCGGTAAACCTTTTAGCTTTGCAAATGCTAAACAAAATACTGAATCAACTTCAGAGTCTAAGAATGATGAAGAAGACGATGCTCCTCCTAAAGTAGAATATACTCCAGTTGTTGAGGATAATAGTGTTTATGAAAAGAAATGTAAGATATTTGTGAAGAAAGAAGGCAATTTTGTTGATAAAGGTGTTGGCACACTGTATGTTAAGAAAGTAGAAGAAACTGGAAAACATCAATTATTGGTAAGAGCCAACACGACTATGGGTACTATTTTAGTCAACTTAATATTGGTTTCTGCAATACCTACACAACGAATGGGTAAAAACAATGTCATGATGGTTTGCATTCCAACACCTGATTCAAAGCCTCCACCCACACCAATATTAATAAGAGTAAAGTCTTCAGAAGAAGCAGATGAGTTGCTTACAACATTGGACAAATACAAAACATGAACACTGAAATAAAAATGGATGTGCTGTTAATTTTATTCCAAAGTTAATTTGACTTTGAAACTGTGCAGAATCTGTACCTACAAATTAGTAACATGTCTTTATATTGATATTGGATTGAAGTGTATAGATAATAATTAATTATAATGTTATATTTTCATTATTCATTACGTGTTACAGAATAATTCTTATAAACGGGGTTCCATGAAAATTTAAGTCCTCAAAATTCCAATGCTTGTGATGATGTTAGCTATTAACGTTAAGTTAGGTTAAAATATTCAAACATACAACTAAATAATTAATTTCACCAGTCCTATTTCAGTAGGTAAATTTATATGTGAGTATGATTGTAATAAAAGAATGTCTCTTAAAAGAAGTGTCAAAATAAATTTTATGGCCTAATTAAACCTAAAGCTAAAGAGATATAGGTACCTTGCGAAAAGATACACGGGTGCATAGACGCGGGCGTTACTCAAGTGACAAGGTGGTTGAGCCTGATTATTCAGGATAGTAAAGCATATTATGTATACATAATATGCTTTACTATCCTGAATAATAATAAGAAAGGTAGCTGGTAAATGGAAGGTATACCTTCCATTTACCAGCTACCAGTACCTTACAGTACTACAGTACCTTACTTTTATAGCTTACATTTACCAGCGTCATGACTTTTTAGACAGGATATACATACGAGGGTGGATTGAAAAGTAGTCCGCCTAACACTGATCCATTTAGTTCTAAAAATCAAATCTACCCACATTATTTAGTTCAGTTCAGACCTGTTAATTGTGTGAAGTTTGAAACGTGTGCGATAATTAGTTTTAATTTTATAAATTTATTAACAAAGCAATCTGACATCATTTCCGCAAATGGAGTAAATCGAGCAGCGTGCCGTCATTAAGTACCTCCATAAGGGGCTGTCATCAAAAGCTATATGGTCAGTACATTAGGGGATTGCGCTCTTTCATATTCATCCTTCAAAAAATGGATAGCAGAATTCAAGCGTGGTAGAGAGGGTGAAAGAGGAACCCCGCTCTGGAAGGCCTTCAACGTCCACTACTGACGAAAATGTAAAAAAAATACTCGACTTATTTATGGGAGACTGCAGATTGAAAATTAGAGAGATAGCCGAGATTATAGGCATCTCTTATGAATGTACTCAAAACATAATAGTCAACGTGTTGGGTTTCCAGGTGTCTGCGAGGTGGGTTCCGCGACTGCTTTCAATTGAGCAAAAAAGGATGCGATTGACTATTGCACGCGACTGTTTGGAGTTATTTGAAGCTGATGAATGTGATTTTTTGAATCGTTTTGTTACTATGGACGTAACATGGGTTCATTACTGTACACCGGAAACAAAACAACAAACAATACAGTGGAAAAGACCTAGTTCACCCCCCCCCCAAAAAGGCTAAGTGGATTTTGTCGGCAAGTAAGGTGATGGCTTCAGTATTCTGAGACTCGAAGGGTGTGATTATGGTTGATTATCTTGAAAGGGGTCACACTATAAACTCTGATTATTACTGCACCTTACTACGTCGTTTACGAGAGGAAATAATTTATTATGTATTTATTTTCTTGGTTAGGCCGATTACTTTTCAATCCACCCTCGTAATATATGCTTTTCTATCACGAATAATCAGGCTAGACTTTTCGCAAGGTATCCACGCAGATCGCTGATCGCGGAAGAAAAAACGCGGATCTGCGTGGTTATTTTTTACAAGTACATTTGCAAATTACTTACATTCAGCTGGGCTAAGAAATAATATATTAAATATTTAGATCACAAAAACGAATGTCATCGGCAGGACTCTTAATCCACGGCCTGTCCCTAACAAGGGTTCGCGTCCTGCCGATGACATTTGTTTTAGTGTTTAAATATCGTAACACGATACACTAGTACCGTAGTTCAGCGCGATCTAGAAATTACTTACTTACTAACAAAAATTGTATGATGTCGTTTTGGTCACCATATCGTGCTCAGTGGCAGAGCCATTCCCCTTGTTATAGAAAGGCTATGGGTTCGAGAACTGTAGATAAATCATTGCTTTCAAATGCAGAGGTTTATTATTAACAAATTCATAGGTTTATTATTAACAAATTCATTGAACTGGGTAATTTGAGAAAACATTTTTTTTTATTTTTTTATATTGGGTTCGCCAAATTGACGCCGCCCGCCTGGTGGTAAGTCGTGACGACATCTAGCGATTGTGGGCCACTCTCACAGCACACACATACTATAGAGAGTGGCCCTCAACTTGACGACCTACTGATGTGCCTCTTCACGCTCCGCTTAAAGAACCCAGGATTATATGTGGGAGGAAACACGTGCACAGGCAGGGCGTTCCAGGCCACTATCGTTCGGCAGAAAAACGAACGTTTAAAACGCTCGGTTCTCGCGAATATTCTATCCACTGTGTGGGAGTGGCATCTCTGCCCGGCACGCGTTGTTCGGGATCGGAAGGAAGAGGGTGGGATCAGATTGAAGAGCTCTTCAGAATACTCGCCGTGGTAAATACGGTAGAATGCGGCCAAGGAAGCTATTGTTCGGCGCTGAGCTAGCGGCTCAAGGCTTCCCGTTACCTCCGGACAATCTATAATACGGATAGCCCGTCGCTGCATAGCGTCGAGAGCGTCCAGCAGATACTTCGCGGAGCCGTCCCAGAGGTGAGAGCAGTATTCGACGCAGGGTCTAATCTGCGTCTTGTACAGCAGACACCTCTGGTCCGGTGTAAAGAATCTCTTTACCTTATTCAGTATTCCTAGTTTCCGCGAAGCTAGCCCTATACATCTTTCGATG